>OZ012741.1:10806231-11406024 GCA_963859935.3 Lathyrus sativus
TGACAAATAAATTACATCTACATTGGTAAACCCTAAAATTAAATATTTAAGCTCAATGTTATTTTTGGTCACCATAATCACATTGTACTGTGGTATAATAGATGTGAAAAATATTAATATTTTTCTTCTTCTCCATCACCAAAAGTTTTGTTTATTCACCTCAATGAAACTAAGTTAAGAGACTACTAATGAATGACCAATAACTTATACATATGCATAGCAATTAAAATTAAATAATCTAGTCTAATATTGTTTATATTCATCATATTCAAATTGACTTATGGTATATTACATCTAAAATTATTCAATTTTTTTCTTCACCTTCCCAAAGTTTTAAATTTTCTTATCACAGAGTTAAAAACATTATAGACTATAGTAAATGTAAAAATAAATTAATTATCTTTTACTTTTCTACTGAATCACAAAATCTTAGGTTTTTCCCCACTAAAAAACAACGTGAAAAGACTATAGTCCATGACATATTTTTTATACAAAATAGGTAATAATTAAAAAATATAGTCAAGCTAGAATTTATTGATAATTACCATTTTCACATTGAATTATGGTCAGTTAGATGTAAATATATTCAATATGTTTCTTCTCCATCACCAAATCTCATGTTTCTTCGTAACTAAGCCACAGTTTTGAAAGACTGCAAATGAATGACAAATAAATTACATCTACATGGGTAATCACTAAAGTTAAATATTTAACCTCAATGTTATTTGTGGTCACCATAATCACATTGTATTGTGGTACAATAGATGTGAAAATTTTCAATATTTTTCTTCTTCTCCATCACCAAATTTTTTGTTTCTTTACCTCTAAGAAACTAAGTTTAGAGACTATAAATGAATGACCCATAACTTATACATATACATAAGAATTAAAGTTAAATAATCAAGCTCAATATTTTTATATTCACCGTTTTCACATTGACTTATGGTATATTAAATCTAAAACTATTCAATTTTTTCTTCAACGTCCCAAAGTTTTAAATTATTTTATCACTAAGTTAAAAACATAATAGACTATAGTAAATTTAAAAGAATAATTATATTTTATTTTTCTACTCTATCACAAAATTTTAGGTTTTTCTCCACTAAAAAACAAAGTTAAAAGACTATAATCCATGACATATTTTTTATATAAAATAGGTAATAATTATTAAAAAAAAAAAATATGTCAAGCTATAATTTATTTATAATTACCATTTACACATTGAATTATGGTAAGCTAGATGTAAATATATTCAATATGTTTCTTCTCTATCACCAAATTTCATGCTTCTTCGTCGCTAAGACACAGAGTTAAAAAACTTCAGATGAATGACAAATAAATTACATCTACATTGGTAAACACTAAAATTAAATATTTAAGCTCAATGTTATTTTTGGTCACCATAATCACATTGTACTGTGGTATAATAGATGTGAAAAATATTAATATTTTTCTTCTTCTCCATCACCAAAAGTTTTGTTTATTCACCTCAATGAAACTAAGTTAAGAGACTACTAATGAATGACCAATAACTTATACATATGCATAGCAATTAAAATTAAATAATCTAGTCTAATATTGTTTATATTCATCATATTCAAATTGACTTATGGTATATTACATCTAAAATTATTCAATTTTTTTCTTCACCTTCCCAAAGTTTTAAATTTTCTTATCACAAAGTTAAAAACATTATAGACTATAGTAAATGTAAAAATAAATTAATTATCTTTTACTTTTCTACTGAATCACAAAATCTTAGGTTTTTCCCCACTAAAAAACAAAGTGAAAAGACTATAGTCCATGACATATTTTTTATACAAAATAGGTAATAATTAAAAAATATAGTCAAGCTAGAATTTATTGATAATTACCATTTTCACATTGAATTATGGTAAGTTAGATGTAAATATATTCAATATGTTTCTTCTCCATCACCAAATCTCATGTTTCTTTGTAACTAAGCCACAGTTTTGAAAGACTGCAAATGAATGACAAATAAATTACATCTACATGGGTAATCACTAAAGTTAAATATTTAACCTCAATGTTATTTGTGGTCACCATAATCACATTGTATTGTGGTACAATAGATGTGAAAATTTTCAATATTTTTCTTCTTCTCCATCACCAAATTTTTTGTTTCTTTACCTCTAAGAAACTAAGTTAAGAGACTATAAATGAATGACCCATAACTTATACATATACATAAGAATTAAAGTTAAATAATCAAGCTCAATATTTTTATATTCACCGTTTTCACATTGAATTATGGTATATTAAATCTAAAACTATTCAATTTTTTCTTCACCGTCCCAAAGTTTTAAATTTTTTTATCACTAAGTTAAAAACATAATAGACTATAATAAATTTAAAAGAATAATTATATTTTATTTTTCTACTCTATCACAAAATTTTAGGTTTTTCTCCACTAAAAAACAAAGTTAAAAGACTATAATCCATGACATTTTTTTATATAAAATAGGTAATAATTATTAAAAAAAATATGTCAAGCTATAATTTATTTATAATTACCATTTACACATTGAATTATGGTAAGCTAGATGTAAATATATTCAATATGTTTCTTCTCTATCACCAAATTTCATGGTTCTTCGTCGCTAAGCCACAGAATTAAAAAACTTCAAATGAATGACAAATAAATTACATCTACATTGGTAAACACCAAAATTAAATATTTAAGCTCAATGTTATTTGTTGTCACCATAATCACATTGTACTGTGGTATAATAGATGTGAAAAATTTTAATATTTTTCTTCTTCTCCATCACCAAAAGTTTTGTTTATTCACCTCAATGAAACTAAGTTAAGAGACTACTAATGAATGACCAATAACTTATACATATGCATAGCAATTAAAATTAAATAATCTAGTCTAATATTGTTTATATTCATCAAATTCAAATTGACTTATGGTATATTACATCTAAAATTATTCAATTTTTTTCTTCACCTTCCCAAAGTTTTAAATTTTCTTATCACAAAGTTAAAAACATTATAGACTATAGTAAATGTAAAAATAAATTAATTATCTTTTACTTTTCTACTGAATCACAAAATCTTAGGTTTTTCCCCACTAAAAAACAAAGTGAAAAGACTATAGTCCATGACATATTTTTTATACAAAATAGGTAATAATTAAAAAATATAGTCAAGCTAGAATTTATTGATAATTACCATTTTCACATTGAATTATGGTAAGTTAGATGTAAATATATTCAATATGTTTCTTCTCCATCACCAAATCTCATGTTTCTTCGTAACTAAGCCACAGTTTTGAAAGACTGCAAATGAATGACAAATAAATTACATCTACATGGGTAATCACTAAAGTTTAATATTTAACCTCAATGTTATTTGTGGTCACCATAATCACATTGTATTGTGGTACAATAGATGTGAAAATTTTCAATATTTTTCTTCTTCTCCATCACCAAATTTTTTTCTTCTTTACCTCTAAGAAACTAAGTTAAGAGACTATAAATGAATGACCCATAACTTATACATATACATAAGAATTAAAGTTAAATAATCAAGCTCAATATTTTTATATTCACCGTTTTCACATTGAATTATGGTATATTAAATCTAAAACTATTCAATTTTTTCTTCACCGTCCCAAAGTTTTAAATTTTTTTATCACTAAGTTAAAAACATAATAGACTATAGTAAATTTAAAAGAATAATTATATTTTATTTTTCTACTCTATCACAAAATTTTAGGTTTTTCTCCACTAAAAAACAAAGTTAAAAGACTATAATCCATGACATTTTTTTATATAAAATAGGTAATAATTATTAAAAAAAATATGTCAAGCTATAATTTATTTATAATTACCATTTACACATTGAATTATGGTAAGCTAGATGTAAATATATTCAATATGTTTCTTCTCTATCACCAAATTTCATGCTTCTTCGTCGCTAAGCCACAGAATTAAAAAACTTCAAATGAATGACAAATAAATTACATCTACATTGGTAAACACTAAAATTAAATATTTAAGCTCAATGTTATTTGTTGTCACCATAATCACATTGTACTGTGGTATAATAGATGTGAAAAATTTTAATATTTTTCTTCTTCTCCGTCACCAAAAGTTTTGTTTATTCACCTCAATGAAACTAAGTTAAGAGACTACTAATGAATGACCAATAACTTATACATATGCATAGCAATTAAAATTAAATAATCTAGTCTAATATTGTTTATATTCATCATATTCAAATTGACTTATGGTATATTACATCTAAAATTATTCAATTTTTTTCTTCACCTTCCCAAAGTTTTAAATTTTCTTATCACAAAGTTAAAAACATTATAGACTATAGTAAATGTAAAAATAAATTAATTATCTTTTACTTTTCTACTGAATCACAAAATCTTAGGTTTTTCCCCACTAAAAAACAAAGTGAAAAGACTATAGTCCATGACATATTTTTTATACAAAATAGGTAATAATTAAAAAATATAGTCAAGCTAGAATTTATTGATAATTACCATTTTCACATTGAATTATGGTAAGTTAGATGTAAATATATTCAATATGTTTCTTCTCCATCACCAAATCTCATGTTTCTTCGTAACTAAGCCACAATTTTGAAAGACTGCAAATGAATGACAAATAAATTACATCTACATGGGTAATCACTAAAGTTTAATATTTAACCTCAATGTTATTTGTGGTCACCATAATCACATTGTATTGTGGTACAATAGATGTGAAAATTTTCAATATTTTTCTTCTTCTCCATCACCAAATTTTTTGTTTCTTTACCTCTAAGAAACTAAGTTAAGAGACTATAAATGAATGACCCATAACTTATACATATACATAAGAATTAAAGTTAAATAATCAAGCTCAATATTTTTATATTCACCGTTTTCACATTGAATTATGGTATATTAAATCTAAAACTATTCAATTTTTTCTTCACCGTCCCAAAGTTTTAAATTTTTTTATCACTAAGTTAAAAACATAATAGACTATAGTAAATTTAAAAGAATAATTATATTTTATTTTTTTACTCTATCACAAAATTTTAGGTTTTTCTCCACTAAAAAACAAAGTTAAAAGACTATAATCCATGACATTTTTTTATATAAAATAGGTAATAATTATTAAAAAAAATATGTCAAGCTATAATTTATTTATAATTACCATTTACACATTGAATTATGGTAAGCTAGATGTAAATATATTCAATATGTTTCTTCTCTATCACCAAATTTCATGCTTCTTCGTCGCTAAGCCACAGAATTAAAAAACTTCAAATGAATGACAAATAAATTACATCTACATTGGTAAACACTAAAATTAAATATTTAAGCTCAATGTTATTTGTTGTCACCATAATCACATTGTACTGTGGTATAATAGATGTGAAAAATTTTAATATTTTTCTTCTTCTCCGTCACCAAAAGTTTTGTTTATTCACCTCAATGAAACTAAGTTAAGAGACTACTAATGAATGACCAATAACTTATACATATGCATAGCAATTAAAATTAAATAATCTAGTCTAATATTGTTTATATTCATCATATTCAAATTGACTTATGGTATATTACATCTAAAATTATTCAATTTTTTTCTTCACCTTCCCAAAGTTTTAAATTTTCTTATCACAAAGTTAAAAACATTATAGACTATAGTAAATGTAAAAATAAATTAATTATCTTTTACTTTTCTACTGAATCACAAAATCTTAGGGTTTTCCCCACTAAAAAACAAAGTGAAAAGACTATAGTCCATGACATATTTTTTATACAAAATAGGTAATAATTAAAAAATATAGTCAAGCTAGAATTTATTGATAATTACCATTTTCACATTGAATTATGGTAACTTAGATGTAAATATATTCAATATGTTTCTTCTCCATCACCAAATCTCATGTTTCTTCGTAACTAAGCCACAGTTTTGAAAGACTGCAAATGAATGACAAATAAATTACATCTACATGGGTAATCACTAAAGTTTAATATTTAACCTCAATTTTATTTGTGGTCACCATAATCACATTGTATTGTGGTACAATAGATGTGAAAATTTTCAATATTTTTCTTCTTCTCCATCACCAAATTTTTTGTTTCTTTACCTCTAAGAAACTAAGTTAAGAGACTATAAATGAATGACCCATAACTTATACATATACATAAGAATTAAAGTTAAATAATCAAGCTCAATATTTTTATATTCACCGTTTTCACATTGAATTATGGTATATTAAATCTAAAACTATTCAATTTTTTCTTCACCGTCCCAAAGTTTTAAATTTTTTTATCACTAAGTTAAAAACATAATAGACTATAGTAAATTTAAAAGAATAATTATATTTTATTTTTCTACTCTATCACAAAATTTTAGGTTTTTCTCCACTAAAAAACAAAGTTAAAAGACTATAATCCATGACATTTTTTTATATAAAATAGGTAATAATTATTAAAAAAAATATGCCAAGCTATAATTTATTTATAATTACCATTTACACATTGAATTATGGTAAGCTAGATGTAAATATATTCAATATGTTTCTTCTCTATCACCAAATTTCATGCTTCTTCGTCGCTAAGCCACAGAATTAAAAAACTTCAAATGAATGACAAATAAATTACATCTACATTGGTAAACACTAAAATTAAATATTTAAGCTCAATGTTATTTGTTGTCACCATAATCACATTGTACTGTGGTATAATAGATGTGAAAATTTTTAATATTTTTCTTCTTCTCCGTCACCAAAAGTTTTGTTTATTCACCTCAATGAAACTAAGTTAAGAGACTACTAATGAATGACCAATAACTTATACATATGCATAGCAATTAAAATTAAATAATCTAGTCTAATATTGTTTATATTCATCATATTCAAATTGACTTATGGTATATTACATCTAAAATTATTCAATTTTTTTCTTCACCTTCCCAAAGTTTTAAATTTTCTTATCACAAAGTTAAAAACATTATAGACTATAGTAAATGTAAAAATAAATTAATTATCTTTTACTTTTCTACTGAATCACAAAATCTTAGGTTTTTCCCCACTAAAAAACAAAGTGAAAAGACTATAGTCCATGACATATTTTTTATACAAAATAGGTAATAATTAAAAAATATAGTCAAGCTAGAATTTATTGATAATTACCATTTTCACATTGAATTATGGTAAGTTAGATGTAAATATATTCAATATGTTTCTTCTCCATCACCAAATCTCATGTTTCTTCGTAACTAAGCCACAATTTTGAAAGACTGCAAATGAATGACAAATAAATTACATCTACATGGGTAATCACTAAAGTTTAATATTTAACCTCAATGTTATTTGTGGTCACCATAATCACATTGTATTGTGGTACAATAGATGTGAAAATTTTCAATATTTTTCTTCTTCTCCATCACCAAATTTTTTGTTTCTTTACCTCTAAGAAACTAAGTTAAGAGACTATAAATGAATGACCCATAACTTATACATATACATAAGAATTAAAGTTAAATAATCAAGCTCAATATTTTTATATTCACCGTTTTCACATTGAATTATGGTATATTAAATCTAAAACTATTCAATTTTTTCTTCACCGTCCCAAAGTTTTAAATTTTTTTATCACTAAGTTAAAAACATAATAGACTATAGTAAATTTAAAAGAATAATTATATTTTATTTTTCTACTCTATCACAAAATTTTAGGTTTTTCTCCACTAAAAAACAAAGTTAAAAGACTATAATCCATGACATTTTTTTATATAAAATAGGTAATAATTATTAAAAAAAATATGCCAAGCTATAATTTATTTATAATTACCATTTACACATTGAATTATGGTAAGCTAGATGTAAATATATTCAATATGTTTCTTCTCTATCACCAAATTTCATGCTTCTTCGTCGCTAAGCCACAGAATTAAAAAACTTCAAATGAATGACAAATAAATTACATCTACATTGGTAAACACTAAAATTAAATATTTAAGCTCAATGTTATTTGTTGTCACCATAATCACATTGTACTGTGGTATAATAGATGTGAAAAATTTTAATATTTTTCTTCTTCTCCGTCACCAAAAGTTTTGTTTATTCACCTCAATGAAACTAAGTTAAGAGACTACTAATGAATGACCAATAACTTATACATATGCATAGCAATTAAAATTAAATAATCTAGTCTAATATTGTTTATTTTCATCATATTCAAATTGACTTATGGTATATTACATCTAAAATTATTCAATTTTTTCTTCACCTTCCCAAAGTTTTAAATTTTCTTATCACAAAGTTAAAAACATTATAGACTATAGTAAATGTAAAAATAAATTAATTATCTTTTACTTTTCTACTGAATCACAAAATCTTAGGTTTTTCCCCACTAAAAAACAAAGTGAAAAGACTATAGTCCATGACATATTTTTTATACAAAATAGGTAATAATTAAAAAATATAGTCAAGCTAGAATTTATTGATAATTACCATTTTCACATTGAATTATGGTAACTTAGATGTAAATATATTCAATATGTTTCTTCTCCATCACCAAATCTCATGTTTCTTCGTAACTAAGCCACAGTTTTGAAAGACTGCAAATGAATGACAAATAAATTACATCTACATGGGTAATCACTAAAGTTTAATATTTAACCTCAATGTTATTTGTGGTCACCATAATCACATTGTATTGTGGTACAATAGATGTGAAAATTTTCAATATTTTTCTTCTTCTCCATCACCAAATTTTTTGTTTCTTTACCTCTAAGAAACTAAGTTAAGAGACTATAAATGAATGACCCATAACTTATACATATACATAAGAATTAAAGTTAAATAATCAAGCTCAATATTTTTATATTCACCGTTTTCACATTGACTTATGGTATATTAAATCTAAAACTATTCAATTTTTTCTTCACCGTCCCAAAGTTTTAAATTTTTTTATCACTAAGTTAAAAACATAATAGACTATAGTAAATTTAAAAGAATAATTATATTTTATTTTTCTACTCTATCAAAAAATTTTAGGTTTTTCTCCACTAAAAAACAAAGTTAAAAGACTATAATCCATGACATATTTTTTATATAAAATAGGTAATAATTATAAATAAAAAATATGTCAAGCTATAATTTATTTATAATTACCATTTACACATTGAATTATGGTAAGCTAGATGTAAATATATTCAATATGTTTCTTCTCTATCACCAAATTTCATGCTTCTTCGTCGCTAAGCCACAGAGTTAAAAAACTTCAAATGAATGACAAATAAATTACATCTACATTGGTAAACACTAAAATTAAATATTTAAGCTCAATGTTATTTGTGGTCACCATAATCACATTGTACTGTGGTATAATAGATGTGAAAAATTTTAATATTTTTCTTCTTCTCCATCACCAAAAGTTTTGTTTATTCACCTCAATGAAACTAAGTTACGAGACTACTAATGAATGACCAATAACTTATACATATGCATAGCAATTAAAATTAAATAATCTAGTATAATATTGTTTATATTCATCATATTCAAATTGACTTATGGTATATTACATCTAAAATTATTCAATTTTTTTCTTCACCTTCCCAAAGTTTTAAATTTTCTTATCACAAAGTTAAAAACATAATAGACTATAGTAAATGTAAAAATAAATTAATTATCTTTTACTTTTGTACTGAATCACAAAATCTTAGGTTTTTCCCCACTAAAAAACAAAGTGCAAAGACTATAGTCCATGACATATTTTTTATACAAAATAGGTAATAATTAAAAAATATAGTCAAGCTAGAATTTATTGATAATTACCATTTTCACATTGAATTATGGTAAGTTAGATGTAAATATATTCAATATGTTTCTTCTCCATCACCAAATCTCATGTTTCTTCGTAACTAAGCCACAGTTTTGAAAGACTGCAAATGAATGACAAATAAATTACATCTACATGGGTAATCACTAAATTTAAATATTTAACCTCAATGTTATTTGTGGTCACCATAATCACATTGTATTGTGGTACAATAGATGTGAAAATTTTCAATATTTTTCTTCTTCTCCATCACCAAATTTTTTGTTTCTTTACCTCTAAGAAACTAAGTTAAGAGACTATAAATGAATGACCCATAACTTATACATATACAGAAGAATTAAAGTTAAATAATCAAGCTCAATATTTTTATATTCATCCTTTTCACATTGACTTATGGTATATTAAATCTAAAACTATTCAATTTTTTCTTCACCGTCTCAAAGTTTTAAATTTTTTTATCACTAAGTTAAAAACATAATAGACTATAGTAAATTTAAAAGAATAATTATATTTTATTTTTCTACTCTATCACAAAATTTTAGGTTTTTCTCCACTAAAAAACAAAGTTAAAAGACTATAATCCATGACATATTTTTTATATAAAATAGGTAATAATTATTAAAAAAAATATGTCAAGCTATAATTTATTTATAATTACCATTTACACATTGAATTATGGTAAGCTAGATGTAAATATATTCAATATGTTTCTTCTCTATCACCAAATTTCATGCTTCTTCGTCGCTAAGCCACAGAGTTAAAAAACTTCAAATGAATGACAAATAAATTACATCTACATTGGTAAACACCAAAATTTAATATTTAAGCTCAATGTTATTTGTTGTCACCATAATCACATTGTACTGTGGTATAATAGATGTGAAAAATTTTAATATTTTTCTTCTTCTCCATCACCAAAAGTTTTGTTTATTCACCTCAATGAAACTAAGTTAAGAGACTACTAATGAATGACCAATAACTTATACATATGCATAGCAATTAAAATTAAATAATCTAGTCTAATATTCTTTATATTCATCATATTCAAATTGACTTATGGTATATTACATCTAAAATTATTCAATTTTTTTCTTCACCTTCCCAAAGTTTTAAATTTTCTTATCACAAAGTTAAAAACATTATAGACTATAGTAAATGTAAAAATAAATTAATTATCTTTTACTTTTCTACTGAATCACAAAATCTTAGGGTTTTCCCCAGTAAAAATAAAAGTGAAAAGACTATAGTCCATGACATATTTTTTATACAAAATAGGTAATAATTAAAAAATATAGTCAAGCTAGAATTTATTGATAATTACCATTTTCACATTGAATTATGGTAACTTAGATGTAAATATATTCAATATGTTTCTTCTCCATCACCAAATCTCATGTTTCTTCGTAACTAAGCCACAGTTTTGAAAGACTGCAAATGAATGACAAATAAATTACATCTACATGGGTAATCACTAAAGTTAAATATTTAACCTCAATGTTATTTGTGGTCACCATAATCACATTGTATTGTGGTACAATAGATGTGAAAATTTTCAATATTTTTCTTCTTCTCCATCCCCAAATTTTTTGTTTCTTTACCTCTAAGAAACTAAGTTAAGAGACTATAAATGAATGACCCATAACTTATACATATACATAAGAATTAAAGTTAAATAATCAAGCTCAATATTTTTATATTCACCGTTTTCACATTGAATTATGGTATACTAAATCTAAAACTATTCAATTTTTTCTTCACCGTCCCAAAGTTTTAAATTTTTTTATCACTAAGTTAAAAACATAATAGACTATAGTAAATTTAAAAGAATAATTATATTTTATTTTTCTACTCTATCACAAAATTTTAGGTTTTTCTCCACTAAAAAACAAAGTTAAAAGACTATAATCCATGACATTTTTTTATATAAAATAGGTAATAATTATTAAAAAAAATATGTCAAGCTATAATTTATTTATAATTACCATTTACACATTGAATTATGGTAAGCTAGATGTAAATATATTCAATATGTTTCTTCTCTATCACCAAATTTCATGCTTCTTCGTCGCTAAGCCACAGAATTAAAAAACTTCAAATGAATGACAAATAAATTACATCTACATTGGTAAACACTAAAATTAAATATTTAAGCTCAATGTTATTTGTTGTCACCATAATCACATTGTACTGTGGTATAATAGATGTGAAAAATTTTAATATTTTTCTTCTTCTCCGTCACCAAAAGTTTTGTTTATTCACCTCAATGAAACTAAGTTAAGAGACTACTAATGAATGACCAATAACTTATACATATGCATAGCAATTAAAATTAAATAATCTAGTCTAATATTGTTTATATTCATCATATTCAAATTGACTTATGGTATATTACATCTAAAATTATTCAATTTTTTCTTCACCTTCCCAAAGTTTTAAATTTTCTTATCACAAAGTTAAAAACATTATAGACTATAGTAAATGTAAAAATAAATTAATTATCTTTTACTTTTCTACTGAATCACAAAATCTTAGGTTTTTCCCCACTAAAAAACAAAGTGAAAAGACTATAGTCCATGACATATTTTTTATACAAAATAGGTAATAATTAAAAAATATAGTCAAGCTAGAATTTATTGATAATTACCATTTTCACATTGAATTATGGTAAGTTAGATGTAAATATATTCAATATGTTTCTTCTCCATCACCAAATCTCATGTTTCTTCGTAACTAAGCCACAGTTTTGAAAGACTGCAAATGAATGACAAATAAATTACATCTACATGGGTAATCACTAAATTTAAATATTTAACCTCAATGTTATTTGTGGTCACCATAATCACATTGTATTGTGGTACAATAGATGTGAAAATTTTCAATATTTTTCTTCTTCTCCATCACCAAATTTTTTGTTTCTTTACCTCTAAGAAACTAAGTTAAGAGACTATAAATGAATGACCCATAACTTATACATATACAGAAGAATTAAAGTTAAATAATCAAGCTCAATATTTTTATATTCATCCTTTTCACATTGACTTATGGTATATTAAATCTAAAACTATTCAATTTTTTCTTCACCGTCTCAAAGTTTTAAATTTTTTTATCACTAAGTTAAAAACATAATAGACTATAGTAAATTTAAAAGAATAATTATATTTTATTTTTCTACTCTATCAAAAAATTTTAGGTTTTTCTCCACTAAAAAACAAAGTTAAAAGACTATAATCCATGACATATTTTTTATATAAAATAGGTAATAATTATTAAAAAAAATATGTCAAGCTATAATTTATTTATAATTACCATTTACACATTGAATTATGGTAAGCTAGATGTAAATATATTCAATATGTTTCTTCTCTATCACCAAATTTCATGCTTCTTCGTCGCTAAGCCACAGAGTTAAAAAACTTCAAATGAATGACAAATAAATTACATCTACATTGGTAAACACCAAAATTTAATATTTAAGCTCAATGTTATTTGTTGTCACCATAATCACATTGTACTGTGGTATAATAGATGTGAAAAATTTTAATATTTTTCTTCTTCTCCATCACCAAAAGTTTTGTTTATTCACCTCAATGAAACTAAGTTAAGAGACTACTAATGAATGACCAATAACTTATACATATGCATAGCAATTAAAATTAAATAATCTAGTCTAATATTCTTTATATTCATCATATTCAAATTGACTTATGGTATATTACATCTAAAATTATTCAATTTTTTTCTTCACCTTCCCAAAGTTTTAAATTTTCTTATCACAAAGTTAAAAACATTATAGACTATAGTAAATGTAAAAATAAAATAATTATCTTTTACTTTTCTACTGAATCACAAAATCTTAGGGTTTTCCCCAGTAAAAATAAAAGTGAAAAGACTATAGTCCATGACATATTTTTTATACAAAATAGGTAATAATTAAAAAATATAGTCAAGCTAGAATTTATTGATAATTACCATTTTCACATTGAATTATGGTAAGTTAGATGTAAATATATTCAATATGTTTCTTCTCCATCACCAAATCTCATGTTTCTTCGTAACTAAGCCACAGTTTTGAAAGACTGCAAATGAATGACAAATAAATTACATCTACATGGGTAATCACTAAAGTTAAATATTTAACCTCAATGTTATTTGTGGTCACCATAATCACATTGTATTGTGGTACAATAGATGTGAAAATTTTCAATATTTTTCTTCTTCTCCATCCCCAAATTTTTTGTTTCTTTACCTCTAAGAAACTAAGTTAAGAGACTATAAATGAATGACCCATAACTTATACATATACATAAGAATTAAAGTTAAATAATCAAGCTCAATATTTTTATATTCATCCTTTTCACATTGACTTATGGTATATTAAATCTAAAACTATTCAATTTTTTCTTCACCGTCTCAAAGTTTTAAATTTTTTTATCACTAAGTTAAAAACATAATAGACTATAGTAAATTTAAAAGAATAATTATATTTTATTTTTCTACTCTATCACAAAATTTTAGGTTTTTCTCCACTAAAAAACAAAGTTAAAAGACTATAATCCATGACATATTTTTTATATAAAATAGGTAATAATTATTAAAAAAAATATGTCAAGCTATAATATATTTATAATTACCATTTACACATTGAATTATGGTAAGCTAGATGTAAATATATTCAATATGTTTCTTCTCTATCACCAAATTTCATGCTTCTTCGTCGCTAAGCCACAGAGTTAAAAAACTTCAAATGAATGACAAATAAATTACATCTACATTGGTAAACACCCAAATTTAATATTTAAGCTCAATGTTATTTGTTGTCACCATAATCACATTGTACTGTGGTATAATAGATGTGAAAAATTTTAATATTTTTCTTCTTCTCCATCACCAAAAGTTTTGTTTATTCACCTCAATGAAACTAAGTTAAGAGACTACTAATGAATGACCAATAACTTATACATATGCATAGCAATTAAAATTAAATAATCTAGTATAATATTGTTTATATTCATCATATTCAAATTGACTTATGGTATATTACATCTAAAATTATTCAATTTTTTTCTTCACCTTCCCAAAGTTTTAAATTTTCTTATCACAAAGTTAAAAACATTATAGACTATAGTAAATGTAAAAATAAATTAATTATCTTTTACTTTTCTACTGAATCACAAAATCTTAGGGTTTTTCCCACTAAAAAACAAAGTGAAAAGACTATAGTCCATGACATATTTTTTATACAAAATAGGTAATAATTAAAAAATATAGTCAAGCTAGAATTTATTGATAAATACCATTTTCACATTGAATTATGGTAAGTTTGATGTAAATATATTCAATATGTTTCTTCTCCATCACCAAATCTCATGTTTCTTCGTAACTAAGCCACAGTTTTGAAAGACTGCAAATGAATGACAAATAAATTACATCTACATGGGTAATCACTAAAGTTAAATATTTAACCTCAATGTTATTTGTGGTCACCATAATCACATTGTATTGTGGTACAATAGATGTGAAAATTTTCAATATTTTTCTTCTTCTCCATCACCAAATTTTTTGTTTCTTTACCTCTAAGAAACTAAGTTAAGAGACTATAAATGAATGACCCATAACTTATACATATACAGAAGAATTAAAGTTAAATAATCAAGCTCAATATTTTTATATTCATCCTTTTCACATTGACTTATGGTATATTAAATCTAAAACTATTCAATTTTTTCTTCACCGTCTCAAAGTTTTAAATTTTTTTATCACTAAGTTAAAAACATAATAGACTATAGTAAATTTAAAAGAATAATTATATTTTATTTTTCTACTCTATCACAAAATTTTAGGTTTTTCTCCACTAAAAAACAAAGTTAAAAGACTATAATCCATGACATATTTTTTATATAAAATAGGTAATAATTATTAAAAAAAATATGTCAAGCTATAATTTATTTATAATTACCATTTACACATTGAATTATGGTAAGCTAGATGTAAATATATTCAATATGTTTCTTCTCTATCACCAAATTTCATGCTTCTTCGTCGCTAAGCCACAGAGTTAAAAAATTTCAAATGAATGACAAATAAATTACATCTACATTGGTAAACACCAAAATTTAATATTTAAGCTCAATGTTATTTGTTGTCACCATAATCACATTGTACTGTGGTATAATAGATGTGAAAAATTTTAATATTTTTCTTCTTCTCCATCACCAAAAGTTTTGTTTATTCACCTCAATGAAACTAAGTTAAGAGACTACTAATGAATGACCAATAACTTATACATATGCATAGCAATTAAAATTAAATAATCTAGTCTAATATTCTTTATATTCATCATATTCAAATTGACTTATGGTATATTACATCTAAAATTATTCAATTTTTTTCTTCACCTTCCCAAAGTTTTAAATTTTCTTATCACAAAGTTAAAAACATTATAGACTATAGTAAATGTAAAAATAAATTAATTATCTTTTACTTTTCTACTGAATCACAAAATCTTAAGGTTTTCCCCACTAAAAAACAAAGTGAAAAGACTATAGTCCATGACATATTTTTTATACAAAATAGGTAATAATTAAAAAATATAGTCAAGCTAGAATTTATTGATAATTACCATTTTCACATTGAATTATGGTAAGTTAGATGTAAATATATTCAATATGTTTCTTCTCCATCACCAAATCTCATGTTTCTTCGTAACTAAGCCACAGTTTTGAAAGACTGCAAATGAATGACAAATAAATTACATCTACATGGGTAATCACTAAAGTTAAATATTTAACCTCAATGTTATTTGTGGTCACCATAATCACATTGTATTGTGGTACAATAGATGTGAAAATTTTCAATATTTTTCTTCTTCTCCATCACCAAATTTTTTGTTTCTTTACCTCTAAGAAACTAAGTTAAGAGACTATAAATGAATGACCCATAACTTATACATATACATAAGAATTAAAGTTAAATAATCAAGCTCAATATTTTTATATTCATCCTTTTCACATTGACTTATGGTATATTAAATCTAAAACTATTCAATTTTTTCTTCACCGTCTCAAAGTTTTAAATTTTTTTATCACTAAGTTAAAAACATAATAGACTATAGTAAATTTAAAAGAATAATTATATTTTATTTTTCTACTCTATCACAAAATTTTAGGTTTTTCTCCACTAAAAAACAAAGTTAAAAGACTATAATCCATGACATATTTTTTATATAAAATAGGTAATAATTATTAAAAAAAATATGTCAAGCTATAATTTATTTATAATTACCATTTACACATTGAATTATGGTAAGCTAGATGTAAATATATTCAATATGTTTCTTCTCTATCACCAAATTTCATGCTTCTTCGTCGCTAAGCCACAGAGTTAAAAAACTTCAAATGAATGACAAATAAATTACATCTACATTGGTAAACACCAAAATTTAATATTTAAGCTCAATGTTATTTGTTGTCACCATAATCACATTGTACTGTGGTATAATAGATGTGAAAAATTTTAATATTTTTCTTCTTCTCCATCACCAAAAGTTTTGTTTATTCACCTCAATGAAACTAAGTTAAGAGACTACTAATGAATGACCAATAACTTATACATATGCATAGCAATTAAAATTAAATAATCTAGTATAATATTGTTTATATTCATCATATTCAAATTGACTTATGCTATATTACATCTAAAATTATTCAATTTTTTTCTTCACCTTCCCAAAGTTTTAAATTTTCTTATCACAAAGTTAAAAACATTATAGACTATAGTAAATGTAAAAATAAATTAATTATCTTTTACTTTTCTACTGAATCACAAAATCTTAGGGTTTTCCCCACTAAAAAACAAAGTGAAAAGACTATAGTCCATGACATATTTTTTATACAAAATAGGTAATAATTAAAAAATATAGTCAAGCTAGAATTTATTGATAATTACCATTTTCACATTGAATTATGGTAAGTTAGATGTAAATATATTCAATATGTTTCTTCTCCATCACCAAATCTCATGTTTCTTCGTAACTAAGCCACAGTTTTGAAAGACTGCAAATGAATGACAAATAAATTACATCTACATGGGTAATCACTAAAGTTAAATATTTAACCTCAATGTTATTTGTGGTCACCATAATCACATTGTATTGTGGTACAATAGATGTGAAAATTTTCAATATTTTTCTTCTTCTCCATCACCAAATTTTTTGTTTCTTTACCTCTAAGAAACTAAGTTAAGAGACTATAAATGAATGACCCATAACTTATACATATACATAAGAATTAAAGTTAAATAATCAAGCTCAATATTTTTATATTCATCCTTTTCACATTGACTTATGGTATATTAAATCTAAAACTATTCAATTTTTTCTTCACCGTCTCAAAGTTTTAAATTTTTTTATCACTAAGTTAAAAACATAATAGACTATAGTAAATTTAAAAGAATAATTATATTTTATTTTTCTACTCTATCACAAAATTTTAGGTTTTTCTCCACTAAAAAACAAAGTTAAAAGACTATAATCCATGACATATTTTTTATATAAAATAGGTAATAATTATTAAAAAAAATATGTCAAGCTATAATTTATTTATAATTACCATTTACACATTGAATTATGGTAAGCTAGATGTAAATATATTCAATATGTTTCTTCTCTATCACCAAATTTCATGCTTCTTCGTCGCTAAGCCACAGAGTTAAAAAACTTCAAATGAATGACAAATAAATTACATCTACATTGGTAAACACCAAAATTTAATATTTAAGCTCAATGTTATTTGTTGTCACCATAATCACATTGTACTGTGGTATAATAGATGTGAAAAATTTTAATATTTTTCTTCTTCTCCATCACCAAAAGTTTTGTTTATTCACCTCAATGAAACTAAGTTAAGAGACTACTAATGAATGACCAATAACTTATACATATGCATAGCAATTAAAATTAAATAATCTAGTCTAATATTCTTTATATTCATCATATTCAAATTGACTTATGGTATATTACATCTAAAATTATTCAATTTTTTTCTTCACCTTCCCAAAGTTTTAAATTTTCTTATCACAAAGTTAAAAACATTATAGACTATAGTAAATGTAAAAATAAATTAATTATCTTTTACTTTTCTACTGAATCACAAAATCTTAGGGTTTTCCCCACTAAAAAACAAAGTGAAAAGACTATAGTCCATGACATATTTTTTATACAAAATAGGTAATAATTAAAAAATATAGTCAAGCTAGAATTTATTGATAATTACCATTTTCACATTGAATTATGGTAAGTTAGATGTAAATATATTCAATATGTTTCTTCTCCATCACCAAATCTCATGTTTCTTCGTAACTAAGCCACAGTTTTGAAAGACTGCAAATGAATGACAAATAAATTACATCTACATGGGTAATCACTAAAGTTAAATATTTAACCTCAATGTTATTTGTGGTCACCATAATCACATTGTATTGTGGTACAATAGATGTGAAAATTTTCAATATTTTTCTTCTTCTCCATCACCAATTTTTTTGTTTCTTTACCTCTAAGAAACTAAGTTAAGAGACTATAAATGAATGACCCATAACTTATACATATACATAAGAATTAAAGTTAAATAATCAAGCTCAATATTTTTATATTCATCCTTTTCACATTGACTTATGGTATATTAAATCTAAAACTATTCAATTTTTTCTTCACCGTCTCAAAGTTTTAAATTTTTTTATCACTAAGTTAAAAACATAATAGACTATAGTAAATTTAAAAGAATAATTATATTTTATTTTTCTACTCTATCACAAAATTTTAGGTTTTTCTCCACTAAAAAACAAAGTTAAAAGACTATAATCCATGACATATTTTTTATATAAAATAGGTAATAATTATTAAAAAAAAATATGTCAAGCTATAATTTATTTATAATTACCATTTACACATTGAATTATGGTAAGCTAGATGTAAATATATTCAATATGTTTCTTCTCTATCACCAAATTTCATGCTTCTTCGTCGCTAAGCCACAGAGTTAAAAAACTTCAAATGAATGACAAATAAATTACATCTACATTGGTAAACACCAAAATTTAATATTTAAGCTCAATGTTATTTGTTGTCACCATAATCACATTGTACTGTGGTATAATAGATGTGAAAAATTTTAATATTTTTCTTCTTCTCCATCACCAAAAGTTTTGTTTATTCACCTCAATGAAACTAAGTTAAGAGACTACTAATGAATGACCAATAACTTATACATATGCATAGCAATTAAAATTAAATAATCTAGTCTAATATTCTTTATATTCATCATATTCAAATTGACTTATGGTATATTACAACTAAAATTATTCAATTTTTTTCTTCACCTTCCCAAAGTTTTAAATTTTCTTATCACAAAGTTAAAAACATTATAGACTATAGTAAATGTAAAAATAAATTAATTATCTTTTACTTTTCTACTGAATCACAAAATCTTAGGGTTTTCCCCACTAAAAAACAAAGTGAAAAGACTATAGTCCATGACATATTTTTTATACAAAATAGGTAATAATTAAAAAACATAGTCAAGCTAGAATTTATTGATAATTACCATTTTCACATTGAATTATGGTAAGTTAGATGTAAATATATTCAATATGTTTCTTCTCCATCACCAAATCTCATGTTTCTTCGTAACTAAGCCACAGTTTTGAAAGACTGCAAATGAATGACAAATAAATTACATCTACATGGGTAATCACTAAAGTTAAATATTTAACCTCAATGTTATTTGTGGTCACCATAATCACATTGTATTGTGGTACAATAGATGTGAAAATTTTCAATATTTTTCTTCTTCTCCATCACCAAATTTTTTGTTTCTTTACCTCTAAGAAACTAAGTTAAGAGACTATAAATGAATGACCCATAACTTATACATATACATAAGAATTAAAGTTAAATAATCAAGCTCAATATTTTTATATTCATCCTTTTCACATTGACTTATGGTATATTAAATCTAAAACTATTCAATTTTTTCTTCACCGTCTCAAAGTTTTAAATTTTTTTATCACTAAGTTAAAAACATAATAGACTATAGTAAATTTAAAAGAATAATTATATTTTATTTTTCTACTCTATCACAAAATTTTAGGTTTTTCTCCACTAAAAAACAAAGTTAAAAGACTATAATCCATGACATATTTTTTATATAAAATAGGTAATAATTATTAAAAAAATATGTCAAGCTATAATTTATTTATAATTACCATTTACACATTGAATTATGGTAAGCTAGATGTAAATATATTCAATATGTTTCTTCTCTATCACCAAATTTCATGCTTCTTCGTCGCTAAGCCACAGAGTTAAAAAACTTCAAATGAATGACAAATAAATTACATCTACATTGGTAAACACCAAAATTTAATATTTAAGCTCAATGTTATTTGTTGTCACCATAATCACATTGTACTGTGGTATAATAGATGTGAAAAATTTTAATATTTTTCTTCTTCTCCATCACCAAAAGTTTTGTTTATTCACCTCAATGAAACTAAGTTAAGAGACTACTAATGAATGACCAATAACTTATACATATGCATAGCAATTAAAATTAAATAATCTAGTCTAATATTCTTTATATTCATCATATTCAAATTGACTTATGGTATATTACATCTAAAATTATTCAATTTTTTTCTTCACCTTCCCAAAGTTTTAAATTTTCTTATCACAAAGTTAAAAACATTATAGACTATAGTAAATGTAAAAATAAATTAATTATCTTTTAATTTTCTACTGAATCACAAAATCTGAGGTTTTTCCCCAAAAAAAAACAAAGTGAAAAGACTATAGTCCATGACATATTTTTTATACAAAATAGGTAATAATTAAAAAATATAGTCAAGCTAGAATTTATTGATAATTACCATTTTCACATTGAATTATGGTAAGTTAGATGTAAATATATTCAATATGTTTCTTCTCCATCACCAAATCTCATGTTTCTTCGTAACTAAGCCACAGTTTTGAAAGACTGCAAATGAATGACAAATAAATTACATCTACATGGGTAATCACTAAAGTTAAATATTTAACCTCAATGTTATTTGTGGTCACCATAATCACATTGTATTGTGGTACAATAGATGTGAAAATTTTCAATATTTTTCTTCTTCTCCATCACCAAATTTTTTGTTTCTTTACCTCTAAGAAACTCAGTTAAGAGACTATAAATGAATGACCCATAACTTATACATATACATAAGAATTAAAGTTAAATAATCAAGCTCAATATTTTTATATTCACCGTTTTCACATTGACTTATGGTATATTAAATCTAAAACTATTCAATTTTTTCTTCACCGTCCCAAAGTTTTAAATTTTTTTATCACTAAGTTAAAAACATAATAGACTATAGTAAATTTAAAAGAATAATTATATTTTATTTTTCTACTCTATCACAAAATTTTAGGTTTTTCTCCACTAAAAAACAAAGTTAAAAGACTATAATCCATGACATATTTTTTATATAAAATAGGTAATAATTATAAAAAAAAATATGTCAAGCTATAATTTATTTATAATTACCATTTACACATTGAATTATGGTAAGCTAGATGTAAATATATTCAATATGTTTCTTCTCTATCACCAAATGTCATGCTTCTTCGTCGCTAAGCCACAGAGTTAAAAAACTTCAAATGAATGACAAATAAATTACATCTACATTGGTAAACACTAAAATTAAATATTTAAGCTCAATGTTATTTGTGGCCACCATAATCACATTGTACTGTGGTATAATAGATGTGAAAAATTTTAATATTTTTCTTCTTCTCCATCACCAAAAGTTTTGTTTATTCACCTCAATGAAACTAAGTTAAGAGACTACTAATGAATGACCAATAACTTATACATATGCATAGCAATTAAAATTAAATAATCGAGTCTAATATTGTTTATATTCATCATATTCAAATTGACTTATGGTATATTACATCTAAAATTATTCAATTTTTTTCTTCACCTTCCCAAAGTTTTAAATTTTCTTATCACAAAGTTAAAAACATTATAGACTATAGTAAATGTAAAAATAAATTAATTATCTTTTAATTTTCTACTGAATCACAAAATCTTAGGTTTTTCCCCAAAAAAAAACAAAGTGAAAAGACTATAGTCCATGACATATTTTTTATACAAAATAGGTAATAATTAAAAAATATAGTCAAGCTAGAATTTATTGATAATTACCATTTTCACATTGAATTATGGTAAGTTAGATGTAAATATATTCAATATGTTTCTTCTCCATCACCAAATCTCATGTTTCTTCGTAACTAAGCCACAGTTTTGAAAGACTGCAAATGAATGACAAATAAATTACATCTACATGGGTAATCACTAAAGTTAAATATTTAACCTCAATGTTATTTGTGGTCACCATAATCACATTGTATTGTGGTACAATAGATGTGAAAATTTTCAATATTTTTCTTCTTCTCCATCACCAAATTTTTTGTTTCTTTACCGCTAAGAAACTAAGTTAAGAGACTATAAATGAATGACCCATAACTTATACATATACATAAGAATTAAAGTTAAATAATCAAGCTCAATATTTTTATATTCACCGTTTTCACATTGACTTATGGTATATTAAATCTAAAACTATTCAATTTTTTCTTCACCGTCCTAAAGTTTTAAATTTTTTTATCACTAAGTTAAAAACATAATAGACTATAGTAAATTTAAAAGAATAATTATATTTTATTTTTCTACTCTATCACAAAATTTTAGGTTTTTCTCCACTAAAAAACAAAGTTAAAAGACTATAATCCATGACATTTTTTTATATAAAATAGGTAATAATTATTAAAAAAAATATGTCAAGCTATAATTTATTTATAATTACCATTTACACATTGAATTATGGTAAGCTAAATGTAAATATATTCAATATGTTTCTTCTCTATCACCAAATTTCATGCTTCTTCGTCGCTAAGCCACAGAATTAAAAAACTTCAAATGAATGACAAATAAATTACATCTACATTGGTAAACACTAAAATTAAATATTTAAGATCAATGTTATTTGTTGTCACCATAATCACATTGTACTGTGGTATAACAGATGTGAAAAATTTTAATATTTTTCTTCTTCTCCATCACCAAAAGTTTTGTTTATTCACCTCAATGAAACTAAGTTAAGAGACTACTAATGAATGACCAATAATTTATACATATGCATAGCAATTAAAATTAAATAATCTAGTCTAATATTGTTTATATTCATCATATTCAAATTGACTTATGGTATATTACATCTAAAATTATTCAATTTTTTTCTTCACCTTCCCAAAGTTTTAAATTTTCTTATCACAAAGTTAAAAAAAATTATAGACTATAGTAAATGTAAAAATAAATTAATTATCTTTTACTTTTCTACTGAATCACAAAATCTTAGGTTTTTCCCCACTAAAAAACAAAGTGAAAAGACTATAGTCCATGACATATTTTTTATACAAAATAGGTAATAATTAAAAAATATAGTCAAGCTAGAATTTATTGATAATTACCATTTTCACATTGAATTATGGTAAGTTAGATGTAAATATATTCAATATGTTTCTTCTCCATCACCAAATCTCATGTTTCTTCGTAACTAAGCCACAGTTTTGAAAGACTGCAAATGAATGACAAATAAATTACATCTACATGGGTAATCACTAAAGTTAAATATTTAACCTCAATGTTATTTGTGGTCACCATAATCACATTGTATTGTGGTACAATAGATGTGAAAATTTTCAATAATTTTCTTCTTCTCCATCACCAAATTTTTTGTTTCTTTACCTCTAAGAAACTAAGTTAAGAGACTATAAATGAATGACCCATAACTTATACATATACATAAGAATTAAAGTTAAATAATCAAGCTCAATATTTTTATATTCACCGTTTTCACATTGACTTATGGTATATTAAATCTAAAACTATTCAATTTTTTCTTCACCGTCCCAAAGTTTTAAATTATTTTATCACTAAGTTAAAAACATAATAGACTATAGTAAATTTAAAAGAATAATTATATTTTATTTTTCTACTCTATCACAAAATTTTAGGTTTTTCTCCACTAAAAAACAAAGTTAAAAGACTATAATCCATGACATATTTTTTATATAAAATAGGTAATAATTATTAAAAAAAAAATGTCAAGCTATAATTTATTTATAATTACCAATTACACATTGAATTATGGTAAGCTAGATGTAAATATATTCAATATGTTTCTTCTCTATCACCAAATTTCATGCTTCTTCGTCGCTAAGCCACAGAGTTAAAAAACTTCAAATGAATGACAAATAAATTACATCTACATTGGTAAACACTAAAATTAAATATTTAAGCTCAATGTTATTTGTGGTCATCATAATCACATTGTACTGTGGTATAATAAATGTGAAAAATATTAATATTTTTCTTCTTCTCCATCACCAAAAGTTTTGTTTATTCACCTCAATGAAATTAAGTTAAGAGACTACTAATGAATGACCAATAACTTATACATATGCATAGCAATTAAAATTAAATAATCGAGTCTAATATTGTTTATATTCATCATATTCAAATTGACTTATGGTATATTACATCTAAAATTATTCAATTTTTTTCTTCACCTTCCCAAAGTTTTAAATTTTCTTATCACAAAGTTAAAAACATTATAGACTATAGTAAATGTAAAAATAAATTAATTATCTTTTACTTTTCTACTGAATCACAAAATCTTAGGTTTTTCCCCAAAAAAAACAAAGTGAAAAGACTATAGTCCATGACATATTTTTTATACAAAATAGGTAATAATTAAAAAATATAGTCAAGCTAGAATTTATTGATAATTACCATTTTCACATTGAATTATGGTAAGTTAGATGTAAATATATTCAATATGTTTCTTCTCCATCACCAAATCTCATGTTTCTTCGTAACTAAGCCACAGTTTTGAAAGACTGCAAATGAATGACAAATAAATTACATCTACATGGGTAATCACTAAAGTTAAATATTTAACCTCAATGTTATTTGTGGTCACCATAATCACATTGTATTGTGGTACAATAGATGTGAAAATTTTCAATATTTTTCTTCTTCTCCATCACCAAATTTTTTGTTTATTTACCTCTAAGAAACTAAGTTAAGAGACTATAAATGAATGACCCATAACTTATACATATACATAAGAATTAAAGTTAAATAATCAAGCTCAATATTTTTATATTCACCGTTTTCACATTGACTTATGGTATATTAAATCTAAAACTATTCAATTTTTTCTTCACCGTCCCAAAGTTTTAAATTTTTTTATCACTAAGTTAAAAACATAATAGACTATAGTAAATTTAAAAGAATAATTATATTTTATTTTTCTACTCTATCACAAAATTTTAGGTTTTTCTCCACTAAAAAACAAAGTTAAAAGACTATAATCCATGACATATTTTTTATATAAAATAGGTAATAATTATAAAAAAAAATATGTCAAGCTATAATTTATTTATAATTACCATTTACACATTGAATTATGGTAAGCTAGATGTAAATATATTCAATATGTTTCTTCTCTATCACCAAATTTCATGCTTCTTCGTCGCTAAGCCACAGAGTTAAAAAACTTCAAATGAATGACAAATAAATTACATCTACATTGGTAAACACTAAAATTAAATATTTAAGCTCAATGTTATTTGTGTCCACCATAATCACATTGTACTGTGGTATAATAGATGTGAAAAATTTTAATATTTTTCTTCTTCTCCATCACCAAAAGTTTTGTTTATTCACCTCAATGACACTAAGTTAAGAGACTACTAATGAATGACCAATAACTTATACATATGCATAGCAATTAAAATTAAATAATCGAGTCTAATATTGTTTATATTCATCATATTCAAATTGACTTATGGTATATTACATCTAAAATTATTCAATTTTTTTCTTCACCTTCCCAAAGTTTTAAATTTTCTTATCACAAAGTTAAAAACATTATAGACTATAGTAAATGTAAAAATAAATTAATTATCTTTTACTTTTCTACTGAATCACAAAATCTTAGGTTTTTCCCCAAAAAAAAACAAAGTGAAAAGACTATAGTCCATGACATATTTTTTATACAAAATAGGTAATAATTAAAAAATATAGTCAAGCTTGAATTTATTGATAATTACCATTTTCACATTGAATTATGGTAAGTTAGATGTAAATATATTCAATATGTTTCTTCTCCATCACCAAATCTCATGTTTCTTCGTAACTAAGCCACAGTTTTGAAAGACTGCAAATGAATGACAAATAAATTACATCTACATGGGTAATCACTAAAGTTAAATATTTAACCTCAATGTTATTTGTGGTCACCATAATCACATTGTATTGTGGTACAATAGATGTGAAAATTTTCAATATTTTTCTTCTTCTCCATCACCAAATTTTTTGTTTCTTTACCTCTAAGAAACTAAGTTAAGAGACTATAAATGAATGACCCATAACTTATACATATACATAAGAATTAAAGTTAAATAATCAAGCTCAATATTTTTATATTCACCGTTTTCACATTGACTTATGGTATATTAAATCTAAAACTATTCAATTTTTTCTTCACCGTCCCAAAGTTTTAAATTTTTTTATCACTAAGTTAAAAACATAATAGACTATAGTAAATTTAAAAGAATAATTATATTTTATTTTTCTACTCTATCACAAAATTTTAGGTTTTTCTCCACTAAAAAACAAAGTTAAAAGACTATAATCCATGACATATTTTTTATATAAAATAGGTAATAATTATAAAAAAAAATATGTCAAGCTATAATTTATTTATAATTACCATTTACACATTGAATTATGGTAAGCTAGATGTAAATATATTCAATATGTTTCTTCTCTATCACCAAATTTCATGCTTCTTCGTCGCTAAGCCACAGAGTTAAAAAACTTCAAATGAATGACAAATAAATTACATCTACATTGGTAAACACTAAAATTAAATATTTAAGCTCAATGTTATTTGTGGCCACCATAATCACATTGTACTGTGGTATAATAGATGTGAAAAATTTTAATATTTTTCTTCTTCTCCATCACCAAAAGTTTTGTTTATTCACCTCAATGAAACTAAGTTAAGAGACTACTAATGAATGACCAATAACTTATACATATGCATAGCAATTAAAATTAAATAATCTAGTCTAATATTGTTTATATTCATCATATTCAAATTGACTTATGGTATATTACATCTAAAATTATTCAATTTTTTTCTTCACCTTCCCAAAGTTTTAAATTTTCTTATCACAAAGTTAAAAACATTATAGACTATAGTAAATGTAAAAATAAATTAATTATCTTTTACTTTTCTACTGAATCACAAAATCTTAGGTTTTTCCCCAAAAAAAAACAAAGTGAAAAGACTATAGTCCATGACATATTTTTTATACAAAATAGGTAATAATTAAAAAATATAGTCAAGCTAGAATTTATTGATAATTACCATTTTCACATTGAATTATGGTAAGTTAGATGTAAATATATTCAATATGTTTCTTCTCCATCACCAAATCTCATGTTTCTTCGTAACTAAGCCACAGTTTTGAAAGACTGCAAATGAATGACAAATAAATTACATCTACATGGGTAATCACTAAAGTTAAATATTTAACCTCAATGTTATTTATGGTCACCATAATCACATTGTATTGTGGTACAATAGATGTGAAAATTTTCAATATTTTTCTTCTTCTCCATCACCAAATGTTTTGTTTCTTTACCTCTAAGAAACTAAGTTAAGAGACTATAAATGAATGACCCATAACTTATACATATACATAAGAATTAAAGTTAAATAATCAAGCTCAATATTTTTATATTCACCGTTTTCACATTGACTTATGGTATATTAAATCTAAAACTATTCAATTTTTTCTTCACCGTCCCAAAGTTTTAAATTTTTTTATCACTAAGTTAAAAACATAATAGACTATAGTAAATTTAAAAGAATAATTATATTTTATTTTTCTACTCTATCACAAAATTTTAGGTTTTTCTCCACTAAAAAACAAAGTTAAAAGACTATAATCCATGACATATTTTTTATATAAAATAGGTAATAATTATAAAAAAAAATATGTCAAGCTATAATTTATTTATAATTACCATTTACACATTGAATTATGGTAAGCTAGATGTAAATATATTCAATATGTTTCTTCTCTATCACCAAATTTCATGCTTCTTCGTCGCTAAGCCACAGAGTTAAAAAACTTCAAATGAATGACAAATAAATTACATCTACATTGGTAAACACTAAAATTAAATATTTAAGCTCAATGTTATTTGTGGCCACCATAATCACATTGTACTGTGGTATAATAGATGTGAAAAATTTTAATATTTTTCTTCTTCTCCATCACCAAAAGTTTTGTTTATTCACCTCAATGAAACTAAGTTAAGAGACTACTAATGAATGACCAATATCTTATACATATGCATAGCAATTAAAATTAAATAATCTAGTCTAATATTGTTTATATTCATCATATTCAAATTGACTTATGGTATATTACATCTAAAATTATTCAATTTTTTTCTTCACCTTCCCAAAGTTTTAAATTTTCTTATCACAAAGTTAAAAACATTATAGACTATAGTAAATGTAAAAATAAATTAATTATCTTTTACTTTTCTACTGAATCACAAAATCTTAGGTTTTTCCCCAAAAAAAAACAAAGTGAAAAGACTATAGTCCATGACATATTTTTTATACAAAATAGGTAATAATTAAAAAATATAGTCAAGCTAGAATTTATTGATAATTACCATTTTCACATTGAATTATGGTAAGTTAGATGTAAATATATTCAATATGTTTCTTCTCCATCACCAAATCTCATGTTTCTTCGTAACTAAGCCACAGTTTTGAAAGACTGCAAATGAATGACAAATAAATTACATCTACATGGGTAATCACTAAAGTTAAATATTTAACCTCAATGTTATTTGTGGTCACCATAATCACATTGTATTGTGGTACAATAGATGTGAAAATTTTCAATATTTTTCTTCTTCTCCATCACCAAATTTTTTGTTTCTTTACCTCTAAGAAACTAAGTTAAGAGACTATAAATGAATGACCCATAACTTATACATATACATAAGAATTAAAGTTAAATAATCAAGCTCAATATTTTTATATTAACCGTTTTCACATTGACTTATGGTATATTAAATCTAAAACTATTCAATTTTTTCTTCACCGTCCCAAAGTTTTAAATTTTTTTATCACTAAGTTAAAAACATAATAGACTATAGTAAATTTAAAAGAATAATTATATTTTATTTTTCTACTCTATCACAAAATTTTAGGTTTTTCTCCACTAAAAAACAAAGTTAAAAGACTATAATCCATGACATATTTTTTATATAAAATAGGTAATAATTATTAAAAAAAATATGTCAAGCTATAATTTATTTATAATTACCATTTACACATTGAATTATGGTAAGCTAGATGTAAATATATTCAATATGTTTCTTCTCTATCACCAAATTTCATGCTTCTTCGTCGCTAAGCCACAGAGTTAAAAAACTTCAAATGAATGACAAATAAATTACATCTACATTGGTAAACACTAAAATTAAATATTTAAGCTCAATGTTATTTGTGGTCACCATAATCACATTGTACTGTGGTATAATAGATGTGAAAAATTTTAATATTTTTCTTCTTCTCCATCACCAAAAGTTTTGTTTATTCACCTCAATGAAACTAAGTTAAGAGACTACTAATGAATGACCAATAACTTATACATATGCATAGCAATTAAAATTAAATAATCTAGTCTAATATTGTTTATATTCATCATATTCAAATTGACTTATGGTATATTACATCTAAAATTATTCAATTTTTTTCTTCACCTTCCCAAAGTTTTAAATTTTCTTATCACAAAGTTAAAAACATTATAGACTATAGTAAATGTAAAAATAAATTAATTATCTTTTACTTTTCTACTGAATTACAAAATCTTAGGTTTTTCCCCACTAAAAAACAAAGTGAAAAGACTATAGTCCATGACATATTTTTTATACAAAATAGGTAATAATTAAAAAATATAGTCAAGCTAAAATTTATTGATAATTACCATTTTCACATTGAATTATGGTAAGTTAGATGTAAATATATTCAATATGTTTCTTCTCCATCACCAAATCTCATGTTTCTTCGTAACTAAGCCACAGTTTTGAAAGACTGCAAATGAATGACAAATAAATTACATCTAAATGGGTAATCACTAAAGTTAAATATTTAACCTCAATGTTATTTATGCTCACCATAATCACATTGTATTGTGGTACAATAGATGTGAAAATTTTCAATATTTTTCTTCTTCTCCATCACCAAATTTTTTGTTTCTTTACCTCTAAGAAACTAAGTTAAGAGACTATAAATGAATGACCCATAACTTATACATATACATAAGAATTAAAGTTAAATAATCAAGCTCAATATTTTTATATTCACCGTTTTCACATTGACTTATGGTATATTAAATCTAAAACTATTCAATTTTTTCTTCACCGTCCCAAAGTTTTAAATTTTTTTATCACTAAGTTAAAAACATAATAGACTATAGTAAATTTAAAAGAATAATTATATTTTATTTTTCTACTCTCACAAAATTTTAGGTTTTTCTCCACTAAAAAACAAAGTTAAAAGACTATAATCCATGACATATTTTTTATATAAAATAGGTAATAATTATAAAAAAAAATATGTCAAGCTATAATTTATTTATAATTACCATTTACACATTGAATTATGGTAAGCTAGATGTAAATATATTCAATATGTTTCTTCTCTATCACCAAATTTCATGCTTCTTCGTCGCTAAGCCACAGAGTTAAAAAACTTCAAATGAATGACAAATAAATTACATCTACATTGGTAAACACTAAAATTAAATATTTAAGCTCAATGTTATTTGTGGCCACCATAATCACATTGTACTGTGGTATAATAGAAGTGAAAAAGTTTAATATTTTTCTTCTTCTCCATCACCAAAAGTTTTGTTTATTCACCTCAATGAAACTAAGTTAAGAGACTATTAATGAATGACCAATAACTTATACATATGCATAGCAATTAAAATTAAATAATCTAGTCTAATATTGTTTATATTCATCATATTCAAATTGACTTATGGTATATTACATATAAAATTATTCAATTTTTTTCTTCACCTTCCCAAAGTTTTAAATTTTCTTATCACAAAGTTAAAAACATAATAGACTATAGTAAATGTAAAAATAAATAAATTATCTTTTACTTTTCTACTAAATCAAAAAATCTTAGGTTTTTCCCCACTAAAAAACAAAGTGAAAAGACTATAGTCCATGACATATTTTTTATACAAAATAGGTAATAATTAAAAAATATAGTCAACCTAGAATTTATTGATGATTACCATTTTCACATTGAATTATGGTAAGTTAGATGTAAATATATTCAATATGTTTCTTCTCCATCACCAAATCTCATGTTTCTTCGTAACTAAGCCACAGTTTTGAAAGACTGCAAATGAATGACAAATAAATTACATCTACATGGGTAATCACTAAAGTTAAATATTTAACCTCAATGTTATTTGTGGTCACCATAATCACATTGTATTGTGGTACAATAGATGTGAAAATTTTCAATATTTTTCTTCTTCTCCATCACCAAATTTTTTGTTTCTTTACCTCTAAGAAACTAAGTTAAGAGACTATAAATGAATGACCCATAACTTATACATATACATAAGAATTAAAGTTAAATAATCAAGCTCGATATTTTTATATTCACCATTTTCACATTGAATTATGGTATATTAAATCTAAAACTATTCAATTTTTTCTTCACCGTCCCAAAGTTTTAAATTTTTTTATCACTAAGTTAAAAACATAATAGACTATAGTAAATTTAAAAGAATAATTATATTTTATTTTTCTACTCTATCACAAAATTTTAGGTTTTTCTCCACTAAAAAACAAATTTAAAAGACTATAATCCATGACATTTTTTTATATAAAATAGGTAATAATTATTAAAAAAAATATGTCAAGCTATAATTTATTTATAATTACCATTTACACATTGAATTATGGTAAGCTAGATGTAAATATATTCAATATGTTTCTTCTCTATCACCAAATTTCATGCTTCTTCGTCGCTAAGCCACAGAATTAAAAAACTTCAAATGAATGACAAATAAATTACATCTACATTGGTAAACACTAAAATTAAATATTTAAGCTCAATGTTATTTGTTGTCACCATAATCACATTGTACTGTGGTATAACAGATGTGAAAAATTTTAATATTTTTCTTCTTCTCCATCACCAAAAGTTTTGTTTATTCACCTCAATGAAACTAAGTTAAGAGACTACTAATGAATGACCAATAACTTATACATATGCATAGCAATTAAAATTAAATAATCTAGTCTAATATTGTTTATATTCATCATATTCAAATTGACTTATGGTATATTACATCTAAAATTATTCAATTTTTTTCTTCACCTTCCCAAAGTTTTAAATTTTCTTATCACAAAGTTAAAAAAAATTATAGACTATAGTAAATGTAAAAATAAATTAATTATCTTTTACTTTTCTACTGAATCACAAAATCTTAGGTTTTTCCCCACTAAAAAACAAAGTGAAAAGACTATAGTCCATGACATATTTTTTATACAAAATAGGTAATAATTAAAAAATATAGTCAAGCTAGAATTTATTGATAATTACCATTTTCACATTGAATTATGGTAAGTTAGATGTAAATATATTCAATATGTTTCTTCTCCATCACCAAATCTCATGTTTCTTCGTAACTAAGCCACAGTTTTGAAAGACTGCAAATGAATGACAAATAAATTACATCTACATGGGTAATCACTAAAGTTAAATATTTAACCTCAATGTTATTTGTGGTCACCATAATCACATTGTATTGTGGTACAATAGATGTGAAAATTTTCAATAATTTTCTTCTTCTCCATCACCAAATTTTTTGTTTCTTTACCTCTAAGAAACTAAGTTAAGAGACTATAAATGAATGACCCATAACTTATACATATACATAAGAATTAAAGTTAAATAATCAAGCTCAATATTTTTATATTCACCGTTTTCACATTGACTTATGGTATATTAAATCTAATACTATTCAATTTTTTCTTCACCGTCCCAAAGTTTTAAATTATTTTATCACTAAGTTAAAAACATAATAGACTATAGTAAATTTAAAAGAATAATTATATTTTATTTTTCTACTCTATCACAAAATTTTAGGTTTTTCTCCACTAAAAAACAAAGTTAAAAGACTATAATCCATGACATATTTTTTATATAAAATAGGTAATAATTATTAAAAAAAAAATGTCAAGCTATAATTTATTTATAATTACCATTTACACATTGAATTATGGTAAGCTAGATGTAAATATATTCAATATGTTTCTTCTCTATCACCAAATTTCATGCTTCTTCGTCGCTAAGCCACAGAGTTAAAAAACATCAAATGAATGACAAATAAATTACATCTACATTGGTAAACACTAAAATTAAATATTTAAGCTCAATGTTATTTGTGGTCATCATAATCACATTGTACTGTGGTATAATAAATGTGAAAAATATTAATATTTTTCTTCTTCTCCATCACCAAAAGTTTTGTTTATTCACCTCAATGAAACTAAGTTAAGAGACTACTAATGAATGACCAATAACTTATACATATGCATAGCAATTAAAATTAAATAATCGAGTCTAATATTGTTTATATTCATCATATTCAAATTGACTTATGGTATATTACATCTAAAATTATTCAATTTTTTTCTTCACCTTCCCAAAGTTTTAAATTTTATTATCACAAAGTTAAAAACATTATAGACTATAGTAAATGTAAAAATAAATTAATTATCTTTTACTTTTCTACTGAATCACAAAATCTTAGGTTTTTCCCCAAAAAAAAACAAAGTGAAAAGACTATAGTCCATGACATATTTTTTATACAAAATAGGTAATAATTAAAAAATATAGTCAAGCTAGAATTTATTGATAATTACCATTTTCACATTGAATTATGGTAAGTTAGATGTAAATATATTCAATATGTTTCTTCTCCATCACCAAATCTCATGTTTCTTCGTAACTAAGCCACAGTTTTGAAAGACTGCAAATGAATGACAAATAAATTACATCTACATGGGTAATCACTAAAGTTAAATATTTAACCTCAATGTTATTTGTGGTCACCATAATCACATTGTATTGTGGTACAATAGATGTGAAAATTTTCAATATTTTTCTTCTTCTCCATCACCAAATTTTTTGTTTCTTTACCTCTAAGAAACTAAGTTAAGAGACTATAAATGAATGACCCATAACTTATACATATACATAAGAATTAAAGTTAAATAATCAAGCTCAATATTTTTATATTCACCGTTTTCACATTGACTTATGGTATATTAAATCTAAAACTATTCAATTTTTTCTTCACCGTCCCAAAGTTTTAAATTTTTTTATCACTAAGTTAAAAACATAATAGACTATAGTAAATTTAAAAGAATAATTATATTTTATTTTTCTACTCTATCACAAAATTTTAGGTTTTTCTCCACTAAAAAACAAAGTTAAAAGACTATAATCCATGACATATTTTTTATATAAAATAGGTAATAATTATTAAAAAAAAATGTCAAGCTATAATTTATTTATAATTACCATTTACACATTGAATTATGGTAAGCTAGATGTAAATATATTCAATATGTTTCTTCTCTATCACCAAATTTCATGCTTCTTCATCGCTAAGCCACAGAGTTAAAAAACTTCAAATGAATGACAAATAAATTACATCTACATTGGTAAACACTAAAATTAAATATTTAAGCTCAATGTTATTTGTGGTCATCATAATCACATTGTACTGTGGTATAATACATGTGAAAAATATTAATATTTTTCTTCTTCTCCATCACCAAAAGTTTTGTTTATTCACCTCAATGAAACTAAGTTAAGAGACTACTAATGAATGACCAATAACTTATACATATGCATAGCAATTAAAATTAAATAATCGAGTCTAATATTGTTTATATTCATCATATTCAAATTGACTTATGGTATATTACATCTAAAATTATTCAATTTTTTTCTTCACCTTCCCAAAGTTTTAAATTTTATTATCACAAAGTTAAAAACATTATAGACTATAGTAAATGTAAAAATAAATTAATTATCTTTTACTTTTCTACTGAATCACAAAATCTTAGGTTTTTCCCCAAAAAAAAACAAAGTGAAAAGACTATAGTCCATGACATATTTTTTATACAAAATAGGTAATAATTAAAAAATATAGTCAAGCTAGAATTTATTGATAATTACCATTTTCACATTGAATTATGGTAAGTTAGATGTAAATATATTCAATATGTTTCTTCTCCATCACCAAATCTCATGTTTCTTCGTAACTAAGCCACAGTTTTGAAAGACTGCAAATGAATGACAAATAAATTACATCTACATGGGTAATCACTAAAGTTAAATATTTAACCTCAATGTTATTTGTGGTCACCATAATCACATTGTATTGTGGTACAATAGATGTGAAAATTTTCAATATTTTTCTTCTTCTCCATCACCAAATTTTTTGTTTCTTTACCTCTAAGAAACTAAGTTAAGAGACTATAAATGAATGACCCATAACTTATACATATACATAAGAATTAAAGTTAAATAATCAAGCTCAATATTTTTATATTCACCGTTTTCACATTGACTTATGGTATATTAAATCTAAAACTATTCAATTTTTTCTTCACCGTCCCAAAGTTTTAAATTTTTTTATCACTAAGTTAAAAACATAATAGACTATAGTAAATTTAAAAGAATAATTATATTTTATTTTTCTACTCTATCACAAAATTTTAGGTTTTTCTCCACTAAAAAAAAAAGTTAAAAGACTATAATCCATGACATATTTTTTATATAAAATAGGTAATAATTATAAAAAAAAAAATATGTCAAGCTATAATTTATTTATAATTACCATTTACACATTGAATTATGGTAAGCTAGATGTAAATATATTCAATATGTTTCTTCTCTATCACCAAATTTCATGCTTCTTCGTCGCTAAGCCACAGAGTTAAAAAACTTCAAATGAATGACAAATAAATTACATATACATTGGTAAACACTAAAATTAAATATTTAAGCTCAATGTTATTTGTGGCCACCATAATCACATTGTACTGTGGTATAATAGATGTGAAAAATTTTAATATTTTTCTTCTTCTCCATCACCAAAAGTTTTGTTTATTCACCTCAATGAAACTAAGCTAAGAGACTACTAATGAATGACCAATAACTTATACATATGCATAGCAATTAAAATTAAATAATCTAGTCTAATATTGTTTATATTCATCATATTCAAATTGACTTATGGTATATTACATCTAAAATTATTCAATTTTTTTCTTCACCTTCCCAAAGTTTTAAATTTTCTTATCACAAAGTTAAAAACATAATAGACTATAGTAAATGTAAAAATAAATTAATTATCTTTTACTTTTCTACTGAATCACAAAATCTTAGGTTTTTCCCCACTAAAAAACAAAGTGAAAAGACTATAGTCCATGACATATTTTTTATACAAAATAGGTAATAATTAAAAAATATAGTCAAGCTAGAATTTATTGATAATTACCATTTTCACATTGAATTATGGTAAGTTAGATGTAAATATATTCAATATGTTTCTTCTCCATCACCAAATCTCATGTTTCTTCGTAACTAAGCCACACTTTTGAAAGACTGCAAATGAATGACAAATAAATTACATCTACATGGGTAATCACTAAAGTTAAATATTTAACCTCAATGTTATTTGTGGTTACCATAATCACATTGTATTGTGGTACAATAGATGTGAAAATTTTCAATATTTTTCTTCTTCTCCATCACCAAATTTTTTGTTTCTTTACCTCTAAGAAACTAAGTTAAGAGACTATAAATGAATGACCCATAACTTATACATATACATAAGAATTAAAGTTAAATAATCAAGCTCAATATTTTTATATTCACCGTTTTCACATTGACTTATGGTATATTAAATCTAAAACTATTCAATTTTTTCTTCACCGTCCCAAAGTTTTAAATTTTTTTATCACTAAGTTAAAAACATAATAGACTATAGTAAATTTAAAAGAATAATTATATTTTATTTTTCTACTCTATCACAAAATTTTAGGTTTTTCTCCACTAAAAAACAAAGTTAAAAGACTATAATTCATGACATATTTTTTATATAAAATAGGTAATAATTATAAATAAAAAATATGTCAAGCTATAATTTATTTATAATTACCATTTACACATTGAATTATGGTAAGCTAGATGTAAATATATTCAATATGTTTCTTCTCTATCACCAAATTTCATGCTTCTTCGTCGCTAAGCCATAGAGTTAAAAAACTTCAAATGAATGACAAATAAATTACATCTACATTGGTAAATACTAAAATTAAATATTTAAGCTCAATGTTATTTGTGGTCACCATAATCACATTGTACTGTGTTATAATAGATGTGAAAAATTTTAATATTTTTCTTCTTCTCCATCACCAAAAGTTTTGTTTATTCACCTCAATGAAACTAAGTTAAGAGACTACTAATGAATGACCAATAACTTATACATATGCATAGCAATTAAAATTAAATAATCTAGTATAATATTGTTTATATTCATCATATTCAAATTGACTTATGGTATATTACATCTAAAATTATTCAATTTTTTTCTTCACCTTCCCAAAGTTTTAAATTTTCTTATCACAAAGTTAAAAACATAATAGACTATAGTAAATGTAAAAATAAATTAATTATCTTTTACTTTTCTACTGAATCACAAAATCTTAGGTTTTTCCCCACTAAAAAACAAAGTGAAAAGACTATAGTCCATGACATATTTTTTATACAAAATAGGTAATAATTAAAAAATATATTCAAGCTAGAATTTATTGATAATTACCATTTTCACATTGAATTATGGTAAGTTAGATGTAAATATATTCAATATGTTTCTTCTTCATCCCCAAATCTCATGTTTCTTCGTAACTAAGCCACAGTTTTGAAAGACTGCAAATGAATGACAAATAAATTACATCTACATGGGTAATCACTAAAGTTAAATATTTAACCTCAATGTTATTTGTGGTCACCATAATCACATTGTATTGTGGTACAATAGATGTGAAAATTTTCAATATTTTTCTTCTTCTCCATCACCAAATTTTTTGTTTCTTTACCTCTAAGAAACTAAGTTAAGAGACTATAAATGAATGACCCATAACTTATACATATACATAAGAATTAAAGTTAAATAATCAAGCTCAATATTTTTATATTCATCGTTTTCACATTGACTTATGGTATATTACATCTAAAAATATTCAATTTTTTCTTCACCGTCCCAAAGTTTTAAATTTTTTTATCACTAAGTTAAAAACATAATAGACTATAGTAAATGTAAAAGAATAATTATATTTTGTTTTTCTACTCTATCACAAAATTTTAGGTTTTTCTCCACTAAAAAACAAAGTTAAAAGACTATAATCCATGACATATTTTTTATATAAAATAGGTAATAATTATAAATAAAAAATATGTCAAGGCATAATTTATTTATAATTACCATTTACACATTGAATTATGGTAAGCTAGATGTAAATATATTCAATATGTTTCTTCTCTATCACCAAATTTCATGCTTCTTCGTCGCTAAGCCACAGAGTTAAAAAACTTCAAATGAATGACAAATAAATTACATCTACATTGGTAAACACTAAAATTAAATATTTAAGCTCAATGTTATTTGTGGCCGCCATAATCACATTGTACTGTGGTATAATAGATGTGAAAAATTTTAATATTTTTCTTCTTCTCCATCACCAAAAGTTTTGTTTATTTTTCTCAATGAAACCAAGTTAAGAGACTACTAATGAATGACCAATAACTTATACATATGCATAGCAATTAAAATTAAATAATCTAGTCTAATATTGTTTATATTCATCATATTCAAATTGACTTATGGTATATTACATCTAAAATTATTCAATTTTTTTCTTCACCTTCCCAAAGTTTTAAATTTTCTTATCACAAAGTTAAAAACATAATAGACTACAGTAAATGTAAAAATAAATTAATTATCTTTTACTTTTCTACTGAATCACAAAATCTTAGGTTTTTCCCCACTAAAAAACAAAGTGAAAAGACTATAGTCCATGACATATTTTTTATACAAAATAGGTAATAATTAAAAAATATACTCAAGCTAGAATTTATTGATAATTACCATTTTCACATTGAATTATGGTAAGTTAGATGTAAATATATTCAATATGTTTCTTCTCCATCATCAAATCTCATGTTTCTTCGTAACTAAGCCACAGTTTTGAAAGACTGCAAATGAATGACAAATAAATTACATCTACATGGGTAATCACTAAAGTTAAATATTTAACCTCAATGTTATTTGTGGTCACCATAATCACAATGTATTGTGATATAATAGATGTGAAAATTTTCAATATTTTTCTTCTTCTCCATCACCAAATTTTTTGTTTCTTTACCTCTAAGAAACTAAGTTAAGAGACTATAAATGAATGGCCCATAACTTATACATATACATAAGAATTAAAGTTAAATAATCAAGCTTAATATTTTTATATTCATCGTTTTCACATTGACTTATGGTATATTACATCTAAAAGTATTCAATTTTTTCTTCACCGTCCCAAAGTTTTAAATTTTTTTATCACTAAGTTAAAAACATAATAGACTATAGTAAATGTAAAAGAATAATTATATTTTGTTTTTCTACTCTATCACAAAATTTTAGATTTTTCTCCACTAAAAAACAAAGTTAAAACACTATAATCCATGACATATTTTTTATATAAAATAGGTAATAATTATAAAAAAAATATGTCAAGCTATAATTTATTTATAATTACCATTTACACATTGAATTATGGTAAGCTAGATGTAAATATATTCAATATGTTTCTTCTCTATCACCAAATTTCATGCTTCTTTGTCGCTAAGCCACAGAGTTAAAAAACTTCAAATGAATGACAAATAAATTACATCTACATTGGTAAACACTAAAATTAAATATTTAAGCTCAATGTTATTTGTGGTCACCATAATCACATTGTACTGTGGTATAATAGATGTGAAAAATATTAATATTTTTCTTCTTCTCCATCACCAAAAGTTTTGTGTATTCACCTCAATGAAACTAAGTTAAGAGACTACTAATGAATGACCAATAACTTATACATATGCATAGCAATTAAAATTAAATAAACAAGTCTAATATTGTGTATATTCATCATATTCAAATTGACTTATGGTATATTACATCTAAAATTATTCAATTTTTTTCTTCACCTTCCCAAAGTTTTAAATTTTCTTATCACAAAGTTAAAAACATAATAGACTATAGTAAATGTAAAAAAAAAATTAATTATATTTTACTTTTCTACTGAATCACAAAATCTTAGTTTTTCCCCACTAAAAAACAAAGTGAAAAGACTATAGTCCATGACATATTTTTTATACAAAATAGGTAATAATTAAAAAATATAGTCAAGCTAGAATTTATTGATAATTACCATTTTCACATTGAATTATGGTAAGTTAGATGTAAATATATTCAATATGTTTCTTCTTCATCACCAAATCTCATGTTTCTTCGTAACTAAGCCACAGTTTTGAAAGACTGCAAATGAATGACAAATAAATTACATCTACATGGGTAATCACTAAAGTTAAATATTTAACCTCAATTTTATTTGTGGTCACCATAATCACATTGTATTGTGGTACAATAGCTGTGAAAATTTTCAATATTTTTCTTCTTCTCCATCACCAAATTTTTTGTTTCTTTACCTCTAAAAAACTAAGTTAAGAGACTATAAATGAATGACCCATAACTTATACATATACATAAGAATTAAGGTTAAATAATCAAGCTCAATATTTTTATATTCATCGTTTTCACATTGACTTATGGTATATTACATCTAAAACTATTCAATTTTTTCTTCACCGTCCCAAAGTTTTAAATTTTTTTATCACTAAGTTAAAAACATAATAGACTATAGTAAATGTAAAAGAATAATTATATTTTATTTTTCTACTCTATCACAAAATTTTAGGTTTTTCTCCACTAAAAAACAAAGTTAAAAGACTATAATCCACCACATATTTTTTATATAAAATAGGTAATAATTATAAAAAAAATATGTCAAGCTATAATTTATTTATAATTACCATTTACACATTGAATTATAGTAAGCTAGATGTAAATATATTCAATATGTTTCTTTTCTTTCACCAAATTTCATGCTTCTTCGTCGCTAAGCCACAGAGTTAAAAAATTTCAAATGAATGACAAATAAATTACATCTACATTGGTAAACACTAAAATTAAATATTTAAGCTCAATGTTATTTGTGGTCACCATAATCACATTGTACTGTGGTATAATAGATGTAAAAAATTTTAATATTTTTCTTCTTCTCCATCGCCAAAAGTTTTGTTTATTCACCTCAATGAAACTAAGTTAAGAGACTACTAATGAATGACCAATAACTTATACATATGCATAGCAATTAAAATTAAATAATCAAGTCTAATATTGTTTATATTCATCATATTCAAATTGACTTATGGTATATTACATCTGAAATTATTCACTTTTTTTCTTCACCTTCCCAAAGTTTTAAATTTTCTTATCACAAATGTAAAAACATAATAGACTATAGTAAATGTAAAAATAAATTAATTATTTTTTACTTTTCTACTGAATCACAAAATCTTAGGTTTTTCCCCACTAAAAAACAAAGTGAAAAGACTATAGTCCATGACATATTTTTTATACAAAATAGGTAATAATTAAAAAATATATTCAAGCTAGAATTTATTGATAATTACCATTTTCACATTGAATTATGGTAAGTTAGATGTAAATATATTCAATATGTTTCTTCTCCATCACCAAATCTCATGTTTCTTCGTAACTAAGCCACAGTTTTGAAAGACTGAATGACAAATAAATTACATCTACATGGGTAATCACTAAAGTTAAATATTTAACCTCAATGTTATTTGTGGTCACCATAATCACATTGTATTGTGGTACAATAGATGTGAAAATTTTCAATATTTTTCTTCTTCTCCATAACCAAATTTTTTGTTTCTTTACCTCTAACAAACTAAGTTAAGAGACTATAAATGAATGACCCATAACTTATACATATACATAAGAATTAAGGTTAAATAATCAAGCTCAATATTTTTATATTCATCGTTTTCACATTGACTTATGGTATATTACATCTAAAAATATTCAATTTTTTCTTCACCGTCCCAAAGTTTTAAATTTTTTTATCACTAAGTTAAAAACATAATAGACTATAGTAAATGTAAAAGAATAATTATATTTTGTTTTTCTACTGTATCACAAAATTTTAGGTTTTTCTCCACTAAAAAACAAAGTTAAAAGACTATAATCCATGACATATTTTTTATATAAAATAGGTAATAATTATTAAAAAAAATATGTCAAGCTATAATTTATTTATAATTACCATTTACACATTGAATTATGATAAGCTAGATGTAAATATATTCAATATGTTTCTTCTCTATCACCAAATTTCATGCTTCTTTGTCGCTAAGCCACAGAGTTAAAAAACTTCAATTGAATGACAAATAAATTACATCTACATTGGTAAACACTAAAATTAAATATTTAAGCTCAATGTTATTTGTGGTCACCATAATCACATTGTACTGTGGTATAATAGATGTTAAAATTTTTAATATTTTTCTTCTTCTCCATCACCAAAAGTTTTGTGTATTCACCTCAATGAAACTAAGTTAAGAGACTACTAATGAATGACCAATAACTTATACATATGCATAGCAATTAAAATTAAATAATCAAGTCTAATATTGTTTATATTCATCATATTCAAATTGACTTATGGTATATTACATCTAAAATTATTCAATTTTTTTCTTCACCTTCCCAAAGTTTTAAATTTTCTTATCACAAAGTTAAAAACATAATAGACTATAGTAAATGTAAAAATAAATTAATTATCTTTTACTTTTCTACTGAATCACAAAATCTTAGGTTTTTCCCCACTAAAAAACAAAGTGAAAAGACTGTAGTCCATGACATATTTTTTATACAAAATAGGTAATAATTAAAAAATATAGTCAAGCTAGAATTTATTGATAATTACCATTTTCACATTGAATTATGGTAAGTTAGATGTAAATATATTCAATATGTTTTTTCTTCATCAACAAATCTCATGTTTCTTCGTAACTAAGCCACAGTTTTGAAAGACTGCAAATGAATGACAAATAAATTACATCTACATGGGTAATCACTAAAGTTAAATATTTAACCTCAATGTTATTTGTGGTCACCATAATCACATTGTATTGTGGTACAATAGATGTGAAAATTTTCAATATTTTTCTTCTTCTCCATCACCAAATTTTTTGTTTCTTTACCTCTAAGAAACTAAGTTAAGAGACTATAAATGAATGACCCATAACTTATACATATACATAAGAATTAAAGTTAAATAATCAAGCTCAATATTTTTATATTCATCGTTTTCACATTGACTTATGGTATATTACATCTAAAAATATTCAATTTTTTCTTCACCGTCCCAGAGTTTTAAATTTTTTTATCACTAAGTTAAAAACATAATAGACTATAGTAAATGTAAAAGAATAATTATATTTTGTTTTTCTACTGTATCACAAAATTTTAGGTTTTTCTCCACTAAAAAACAAAGTTAAAAGACTATAATCCATGACATATTTTTTATATAAAATAGGTAATAATTATTAAAAAAATATGTCAAGCTATAATTTATTTATAATTACCATTTACACATTGAATTATGGTAAGCTAGATGTAAATATATTCAATATGTTTCTTCTCTATCACCAAATTTCATGCTTCTTCGTCGCTAAGCCACAGAGTTAAAAAAACTTCAAATGAATGACAAATAAATTACATCTACATTGGTAAACACTAAAATTAAATATTTAAGCTCAATGTTATTTGTGATCACCATAATCACATTGTACTGTGGTATAATAGATGTGAAAATTTTTAATATTTTTCTTCTTCTCCATCACCAAAAGTTTGGTTTATTCACCTCAATGAAACTAAGTTAAGAGACTACTAATGAATAACCAATAACTTATACATATGCATAGCAATTAAAATTAAATAATCATGTCTAATATTGTTTATATTCATCATATTCAAATTGACTTATGGTATATTACATCTAAAATTATTCAATTTTTTTCTTCACCTTTTCAAAGTTTTAAATTTTCTTATCACAAAGTTAAAAACATAATAGACTATAGTAAATGTAAAAATAAATTAATTATCTTTTACTTTTCTACTGAATCACAAAATCTTAGGTTTTTCCCCACTAAAAAACAAAGTGAAAAGACTATAGTCCATGACATATTTTTTATACAAAATAGGTAATAATTAAAAAATATAGTCAAGCTAGAATTTATTGATAATTACCATTTTCACATTGAATTATGGTAAGTTAGATGTAAATATATTCAATATGTTTCTTCTGCATCACCAAATCTCATGTTTCTTCGTAACTAAGCCACAGTTTTGAAAGACTGCAAATGAATGACAAATAAATTACATCTACATGGGTAATCACTAAAGTTAAATATTTAACCTCAATGTTATTTGTGGTCACCATAATCACATTGTATTGTGGTACAATAGATGTGAAAATTTTCAATATTTTTCTTCTTCTCCATCACCAAATTTTTTGTTTCTTGACCTCTAAGAAACTAAGTTAAGAGACTATAAATGAATGACCCATAACTTATACATATACATAAGAATTAAATTTAAATAATCAAGCTCAATATTTTTATATTCATCGTTTTCACATTGACTTATGGTATATTACATCTAAAAATATTCAATTTTTTCTTCACCGTCCCAAAGTTTTAAATTTTTTTATCACTAAGTTAAAAACATAATAGACTATAGTAAATGTAAAAGAATAATTATATTTCGTATTTCTACTCTATCACAAAATTTTAGGTTTTTCTCCACTAAAAAACAAAGTTAAAAGACTATAATCCATGACATATTTTTTATATAAAATAGGTAATAATTATAAGAAAAAAATATGTCAAGCTATAATTAATTTATAATTACCATTTACACATTGAATTATGGTAATCTAGATGTAAATATATTCAATATGTTTCTTCTCTATCACCAAATTTCATGCTTCTTCGTCGCTAAGCCACAGAGTTAAAAAACTTCAAATGAATGACAAATAAATTACATCTACATTGGTAAACACTAAAATTAAATATTTAAGCTCAATGTTATTTGTGGCCACCATAATCACATTGTACTGTGGTATAATAGATGTGAAAAATTTTAATATTTTTCTTCTTCTCCATCACCAAAAGTTTTGTTTATTCATCTCAATGAAACCAAGTTAAGAGACTACTAATGAATGACCAATAACTTATACATATGCATAGCAATTAAAATTAAATAATCTAGTCTAATATTGTTTACATTCATCATATTCAAATTGACTTATGGTATATTACATCTAAAATTATTCAATTTTTTTCTTCACCTTCCCAAAGTTTTAAATTTTCTTATCACAAAGTTAAAAACATAATAGACTATAGTAACTGTAAAAATAAATTAATTATCTTTTACTTTTCTACTGAATCACAAAATCTTAGGTTTTTCCCCACTAAAAAACAAAGTGAAAAGACTATAGTCCATGACATATTTTTTATACAAAATAGGTAATAATTAAAAAATATATTCAAGCTTGAATTTATTGATAATTACCATTTTCACATTGAATTATGGTAAGTTAGATGTAAATATGTTCAATATGTTTCTTCTCCATCACCAAATCTCATGTTTCTTCGTAACTAAGCCATAGTTTTGAAAGACTGCAAATAAATGACAAATAAATTACATCTAAATGGGTAATCACTAAAGTTAAATATTTAACCTCAATGTTATTTGTGGTCACCATAATCACATTGTATTGTGGTACAATAGATGTGAAAATTTTCAATATTTTTCTTCTTCTCCATCACCAAATTTTTTGTTTCTTTACCTCTAAGAAACTAAGTTAAGAGACTATAAATGAATGACCCATAACTTATACATATACATAAGAATTAAAGTTAAATAATCAAGCTCAATATTTTTATATTCATCGTTTTCACATTGACTTATGGTATATTAAATCTAAAACTATTCAATTTCTTCTTCACAGTCCTAAAGTTTTAAACTTTTTTATCACTAAGTTAAAAACATAATAGACTATAGTAAATGTAAAAGAATAATTATATTTTATTTTTCTACTCTATCACAAAATTTTAGGTTTTTCTCCACTAAAAAACAAAGTTAAAAGACTATAATCCATGACATATTTTTTATATAAAATAGGTAATAATTATAAAAAAAATATGTCAAGCTATAATTTATTTATAATTACCATTTACACATTGAATTATGGTAAGCTAGATGTAAATATATTCAATATGTTTCTTCTCTATCACCAAATTTCATGCTTCTTCGTCGCTAAGCCACAGAGTTAAAAAACTTCAAATGAATGACAAATAAATCACATCTACATTGGTAAACACTAAAATTAAATATTTAAACTCAATGTTATTTGTGGTCACCATAATCACATTGTACTGTGGTATAATAGATGTGAAAAATTTTAATATTTTTCTTCTTCTCCATCACCAAAAGTTTTGTTTATTCACCTCAATGAAACTAAGTTAAGAGACTACTAATGAATGACCAATAACTTATACATATGCATAGCAATTAAAATTAAATAATCAAGTCTAATATTGTTTATATTCATCATATTCAAATTGACTTATGGTATATTACATCTAAAATTATTCAATTTTTTTCTTCACCTTCCCAAAGTTTTAAATTTTCTTATCACAAAGTTAAAAACATAATAGACTATAGTAAATGTAAAAATAAATTAATTATCTTTTACTTTTCTATTGAATCACAAAATCTTAGGTTTTTCCCCACTAAAAAACAAAGTGAAAAGACTATAGTCCATGACATATTTTTTATACAAAATAGGTAATAATTAAAAAATATAGTCAAGCTAGAATTTTTTGATAATTACCATTTTCACATTGAATTATGGTAAGTTAGATGTAAATATATTCAATATGTTTCTTCTCCATCACCAAATCTCATGTTTCTTCGTAACTAAGCCACAGTTTTGAAAGACTGCAAATGAATGACAAATAAATTACATCTACATGGGTAATCACTAAAGTTAGATATTTAACCTCAATGTTATTTGTGGTCACCATAATCACATTGTATTGTGGTACAATAGATGTGAAAATTTTCAATATTTTTCTTCTTCTCCATCACCAAATTTTTTGTTTCTTTACCTCTAAGAAACTAAGTTAAGAGACTATAAATGAATGACTCATAACTTATACATATACATAAGAATTAAAGTTAAATAATCAAGCTCAATATTTTTATATTCATCGTTTTCACATTAGCTTATGGTATATTACATCTAAAAATATTCAATTTTTTCTTCACCATCCCAGAGTTTTAAATTTTTTTATCACTAAGTTAAAAACATAATAGACTATAGTAAATGTAAAAGAATAATTATATTTTGTTTTTCTACTGTATCACAAAATTTTAGGTTTTTCTCCACTAAAAAACAAAGTTAAAAGACTATAATCCATGACATATTTTTTATATAAAATAGGTAATAATTATTAAAAAAAATATGTCAAGCTATAATTTATTTATAATTACCATTTACACATTGAATTATGATAAGCTAGATGTAAATATATTCAATATGTTTCTTCTCTATCACCAAATTTCATGCTTCTTTGTCGCTAAGCCACAGAGTTAAAAAACTTCAATTGAATGACAAATAAATTACATCTACATTGGTAAACACTAAAATTAAATATTTAAGCTCAATGTTATTTGTGGTCACCATAATCACATTGTACTGTGGTATAATAGATGTTAAAATTTTTAATATTTTTCTTCTTCTCCATCACCAAAAGTTTTGTGTATTCACCTCAATGAAACTAAGTTAAGAGACTACTAATGAATGACCAATAACTTATACATATGCATAGCAATTAAAATTAAATAATCAAGTCTAATATTGTTTATATTCATCATATTCAAATTGACTTATGGTATATTACATCTAAAATTATTCAATTTTTTTCTTCACCTTCCCAAAGTTTTAAATTTTCTTATCACAAAGTTAAAAACATAATAGACTATAGTAAATGTAAAAATAAATTAATTATCTTTTACTTTTCTACTGAATCACAAAATCTTAGGTTTTTCCCCACTAAAAAACAAAGTGAAAAGACTATAGTCCATGACATATTTTTTATACAAAATAGGTAGTAATTAAAAAATATAGTCAAGCTAGAATTTATTGATAATTACCATTTTCACATTGAATTATGGTAAGTTAGATGTAAATATATTCAATATGTTTCTTCTGCATCACCAAATCTCATGTTTCTTCGTAACTAAGCCACAGTTTTGAAAGACTGCAAATGAATGACAAATAAATTACATCTACATGGGTAATCACTAAAGTTAAATATTTAACCTCAATGTTATTTGTGGTCACCATAATCACATTGTATTGTGGTACAATAGATGTGAAAATTTTCAATATTTTTCTTCTTCTCCATCACCAAATTTTTTGTTTCTTGACCTCTAAGAAACTAAGTTAAGAGACTATAAATGAATGACCCATAACTTATACATATACATAAGAATTAAATTCAAATAATCAAGCTCAATATTTTTATATTCATCGTTTTCACATTGACTTATGGTATATTACATCTAAAAATATTCAATTTTTTCTTCACCGTCCCAAAGTTTTAAATTTTTTTATCACTAAGTTAAAAACATAATAGACTATAGTAAATGTAAAAGAATAATTATATTTCGTAATTCTACTCTATCACAAAATTTTAGGTTTTTCTCCACTAAAAAACAAAGTTAAAAGACTATAATCCATGACATATTTTTTATATAAAATAGGTAATAATTATAAGAAAAAAATATGTCAAGCTATAATTAATTTATAATTACCATTTACACATTGAATTATGGTAAGCTAGATGTAAATATATTCAATATGTTTCTTCTCTATCACCAAATTTCATGCTTCTTCGTCGCTAAGCCACAGAGTTAAAAAACTTCAAATGAATGACAAATAAATTACATCTACATTGGTAAACACTAAAATTAAATATTTAAGCTCAATGTTATTTGTGGCCACCATAATCACATTTTACTGTGGTATAATAGATGTTAAAAATTTTAATATTTTTCTTCTTCTCCATCACAAAAATTTTTGTTTATTCATCTCAATGAAACCAAGTTAAGAGACTACTAATGAATGACCAATAACTTATACATATGCATAGCAATTAAAATTAAATAATCTAGTCTAATATTGTTTACATTCATCATATTCAAATTGACTTATGGTATATTACATCTAAAATTATTCAATTTTTTTCTTCACCTTCCCAAAGTTTTAAATTTTCTTATCACAAAGTTAAAAACATAATAGACTATAGTAACTGTAAAAATAAATTAATTATCTTTTACTTTTCTACTGAATCACAAAATCTTTGGTTTTTCCCCACTAAAAAACAAAGTGAAAAGACTATAGTCCATGACATATTTTTTATACAAAATAGGTAATAATTAAAAAATATAGTCAAGCTTGAATTTATTGATAATTACCATTTTCACATTGAATTATGGTAAGTTAGATGTAAATATGTTCAATATGTTTCTTCTCCATCACCAAATCTCATGTTTCTTCGTAACTAAGCCATAGTTTTGAAAGACTGCAAATGAATGACAAATAAATTACATCTAAATGGGTAATCACTAAAGTTAAATATTTAACCTCAATGTTATTTGTGGTCACCATAATCACATTGTATTGTGGTACAATAGATGTGAAAATTTTCAATATTTTTCTTCTTCTCCATCACCAAATTTTTTGTTTCTTTACCTCTAAGAAACTAAGTTAAGAGACTATAAATGAATGACCCATAACTTATACATATACATAAGAATTAAAGTTAAATAATCAAGCTCAATATTTTTATATTCATCGTTTTCACATTGACTTATGGTATATTAAATCTAAAACTATTCAATTTTTTCTTCACAATCCTAAAGTTTTAAACTTTTTTATCACTAAGTTAAAAACATAATAGACTATAGTAAATGTAAAAGAATAATTATATTTTATTTTTCTACTCTATCACAAAATTTTAGGTTTTTCTCCACTAAAAAACAAAGTTAAAAGACTATAATCCATGACATATTTTTTATATAAAATAGGTAATAATTATAAAAAAAATATGTCAAGCTATAATTTATTTATAATTACCATTTACACATTGAATTATGGTAAGCTAGATGTAAATATATTCAATATGTTTCTTCTCTATCACCAAATTTCATGCTTCTTCGTCGCTAAGCCACAGAGTTAAAAAACTTCAAATGAATGACAAATAAATCACATCTACATTGGTAAACACTAAAATTAAATATTTAAACTCAATGTTATTTGTGGTCACCATAATCACATTGTACTGTGGTATAATAGATGTGAAAAATTTTAATATTTTTCTTCTTCTCCATCACCAAAAGTTTTGTTTATTCACCTCAATGAAACTAAGTTAAGAGACTACTAATGAATGACCAATAACTTATACATATGCATAGCAATTAAAATTAAATAATCAAGTCTAATATTGTTTATATTCATCATATTCAAATTGACTTATGGTATATTACATCTAAAATTATTCAATTTTTTTCTTCACCTTCCCAAAGTTTTAAATTTTCTTATCACAAAGTTAAAAACATAATAGACTATAGTAAATGTAAAAATAAATTAATTATCTTTTACTTTTCTACTGAATCACAAAATCTTAGGTTTTTCCCCACTAAAAAACAAAGTGAAAAGACTATAGTCCATGACATATTTTTTATACAAAATAGGTAATAATTAAAAAATATAGTCAAGCTAGAATTTTTTGATAATTACCATTTTCACATTGAATTATGGTAAGTTAGATGTAAATATATTCAATATGTTTCATCTCCATCACCAAATCTCATGTTTCTTCGTAACTAAGCCACAGTTTTGAAAGACTGCAAATGAATGACAAATAAATTACATCTACATGGGTAATCACTAAAGTTAGATATTTAACCTCAATGTTATTTGTGGTCACCATAATCACATTGTATTGTGGTACAATAGATGTGAAAATTTTCAATATTTTTCTTCTTCTCCATCACCAAATTTTTTGTTTCTTTACCTCTAAGAAACTACGTTAAGAGACTATAAATGAATGACTCATAACTTATACATATACATAAGAATTAAAGTTAAATAATCAAGCTCAATATTTTTATATTCATCGTTTTCACATTAGCTTATGGTATATTACATCTAAAAATATTCAATTTTTTCTTCACCATCCCAGAGTTTTAAATTTTTTTATCACTAAGTTAAAAACATAATAGACTATAGTAAATGTAAAAGAATAATTATATTTTGTTTTTCTACTCTATCACAAAATTTTAGGTTTTTCTCCACTAAAAAACAAAGTTAAAAGACTATAATCCATGACATATTTTTTATATAAAATAGGTAATAATTATTATAAAAAAATGTCAAGCTATAATTTTTTTATAATTACCATTTACACATTGAATTATGGTAAGCTAGATGTAAATATATTCAATATGTTTCTTCTCTATCACCAAATTTCATGCTTCTTTGTCGCTAAGCCACAGAGTTAAAAAACTTCAAATGAATGACAAATTATATCTACATTGGTAAACACTAAAATTAAATATTTAAGCTCAATGTTATTTGTGGTCACCATAATCACATTGTACTGTGGTATAATAGATGTGAAAAAATTTAATATTTTTCTTCTTCTCCATCACCAAAAGTTTTGTTTATTCACCTCAATGAAACTAACTAAAGAGACTACTAATGAATGACCAATAACTTATACATATGCATAGAAATTAAAATTAAATAATCTAGTCTAATATTGTTTATATTCATCATATTCAAATTGACTTATGGTATATTACATCTAAAATTATTCAATTTTTTTCTTCACCTTCCCAAAGTTTTAAATTTTCTTATCACAAAGTTAAAAACATAATAGACTATAGTAAATGTAAAAATAAATTAATTATCTTTTACTTTTCTACTGAATCACAAAATCTTAGGTTTTTTCCCACTAAAAAACAAAGTGAAAAGACTATAGTCCATGACATATTTTTTATACAAAATAGGTAATAATTAAAAAAAATAGTCAAGCTAGAATTTATTGATAATTACCATTTTCACATTGAATTATGGTAAGTTAGATGTAAATATATTCAATATGTTTCTTCTCCATCACCAAATCTCATGTTTCTTCGTAACTAAGCCACAGTTTTGAAAGACTGCAAATGAATGACAAATAAATTACATCTACATGGGTAATCACTAAAGTTAAATATTTAACCTCAATGTTATTTGTGGTCACCATAATCACATTGTATTGTGGTACAATAGATTTGAAAATTTTCAATATTTTTCTTCTTCTCCATCACCAAATTTTTTGTTTCTTTACCTCTAAGAAACTAAGTTAAGAGACTATAAATGAATGACCCATAACTTATACATATACATAAGAATTAAAGTTAAATAATCAAGCTCAATATTTTTATATTCATCGTTTTCACATTGACTTATGGTATATTACATCTAAAAATATTCAATTTTTTCTTCACCGTCCCAAAGTTTTAAATTTTTTTATCAATAAGTTAAAAACATAATAGACTATAGTAAATGTAAAAGAATAATTATATTTTGTTTTTCTACTGTATCACAAAATTTTAGGTTTTTCTCCACTAAAAAACAAAGTTAAAAGACTATAATCCATGACATATTTTTTATATAAAATAGGTAATAATTATAAAAAAAAATATGTCAACCTATAATTTATTTATAATTACCATTTACACATTGAATTATGGTAAGCTAGATGTAAATATATTCAATATGTTTCTTCTCTATCACCAAATTTCATGCTTCTTTGTCGCTAAGCCACAGAGTTAAAAAACTTCAAATGAATGACAAATAAATTATATCTACATTGGTAAACACTAAAATTAAATATTTAAGCTCAATGTTATTTGTGGTCACCATAATCACATTGTACTGTGGTATAATAGATGTGAAAAATTTTAATATTTTTCTTCTTCTCCATCACCAAAAGTTTTGTGTATTCACCTCAATGAAACTAAGTTAAGAGACTACTAATGAATGACCAATAACTTATACATATGCATAGCAATTAAAATTAAATAATCAAGTCTAATATTGTTTATATTCATCATATTCAAATTGACTTATGGTATATTACAGCTAAAATTATTCTATTTTTTTCTTCACCTTCCCAAAGTTTTAAATTTTCTTATCACAAAGTTAAAAACATAATAGACTATAGTAAATGTAAAAATAAATTAATTATCTTTTACTTTTCTACTGAATCACAAAATCATAGGTTTTTCCCCGCAAAAAAAGAAAGTGAAAAGACTATAGTCCATGACATATTTTTTATTCAAAATAGGTAATAATTAAAAAAATAAAGTCAAGCTAGAATTTATTGATAATTACCATTTTCACATTGAATTATGGTAAGTTAGATGTAAATATATTCAATATGTTTCTTCACCATCACCAAATCTCATGTTTCTTCGTAACTAAGCCACAGTTTTGAAAGACTGCAAATGAATGACAAATAAATTACATCTACATGGGTAATCACTAAAGTTAAATATTTAACCTCAATGTTATTTGTGGTCACCATAATCACATTGTATTGTGGTACAATAGATTTGAAAATTTTCAATATTTTTCTTCTTCTCCATCACCAAATTTTTTGTTTCTTTACCTCTAAGAAACTAAGTTAAGAGACTATAAATGAATGACCCATAACTTATACATATACATCAGAATTAAAGTTAAATAATCAAGCTCAATATTTTTATATTCATCGTTTTCACATTGACTTATGGTATATTACATCTAAAAATATTCAATTTTTTCTTCACCGTCCCAAAGTTTTAAATTTTTTTATCACTAAGTTAAAAACATAATAGACTATAGTAAATGTAAAAGAATAATTATATTTTGTTTTTCTACTCTATCACAAAATTTTAGGTTTTTCTCCACTAAAAAACAAAGTTAAAAGACTATAATCCATGACATATTTTTTATATAAAATAGGTAATAATTATTAAAAAAAAAATGTCAAGCTATAATTTATTTATAATTACCATTTACACATTGAATTATGGTAAGCTAGATGTAAATATATTCAATATGTTTCTTCTCTATCACCAAATTTCATGCTTCTTTGTCGCTAAGCCACAGAGTTAAAAAACTTCAAATGAATGACAAATAAATTACATCTACATTGGTAAACATTAAAATTAAATATTGAAGCTCAATGTTATTTGTGGTCACCATAATCACATTGTACTGTGGTATAATAGATGTGAAAAATTTTAATATTTTTCTTCTTCTCCATCACCAAAAGTTTTGTGTATTCACCTCAATGAAACTAAGTTAAGAGACTACTAATGAATGACCAATAACTTATACATATGCATAGCAATTAAAATTAAATAATCAAGTCTAATATTGTTTATATTCATCATATTCAAATTGACTTATGGTATATTACAGCTAAAATTATTCTATTTTTTTCTTCACCTTCCCAAAGTTTTAAATTTTCTTATCACAAAGTTAAAAACATAATAGACTATAGTAAATGTAAAAATAAATTAATTATCTTTTACTTTTCTACTGAATCACAAAATCATAGGTTTTTCCCCGCAAAAAAAGAAAGTGAAAAGACTATAGTCCATGACATATTTTTTATTCAAAATAGGTAATAATTAAAAAAATAAAGTCAAGCTAGAATTTATTGATAATTACCATTTTCACATTGAATTATGGTAAGTTAGATGTAAATATATTCAATATGTTTCTTCACCATCACCAAATCTCATGTTTCTTCGTAACTAAGCCACAGTTTTGAAAGACTGCAAATGAATGACAAATAAATTACATCTACATGGGTAATCACTAAAGTTAAATATTTAACCTCAATGTTATTTGTGGTCACCATAATCACATTGTATTGTGGTACAATAGATTTGAAAATTTTCAATATTTTTCTTCTTCTCCATCACCAAATTTTTTGTTTCTTTAGCTCTAAGAAACTAAGTTAAGAGACTATAAATGAATGACCCATAACTTATACATATACATCAGAATTAAAGTTAAATAATCAAGCTCAATATTTTTATATTCATCGTTTTCACATTGACTTATGGTATATTACATCTAAAAATATTCAATTTTTTCTTCACCGTCCCAAAGTTTTAAATTTTTTTATCAATAAGTTAAAAACATAATAGACTATAGTAAATGTAAAAGAATAATTATATTTTGTTTTTCTACTGTATCACAAAATTTTAGGTTTTTCTCCACTAAAAAACAAAGTTAAAAGACTATAATCCATGACATATTTTTTATATAAAATAGGTAATAATTATAAAAAAAAATATGTCAACCTATAATTTATTTATAATTACCATTTACACATTGAATTATGGTAAGCTAGATGTAAATATATTCAATATGTTTCTTCTCTATCACCAAATTTCATTCTTCTTCGTCGCTAAGCCACAGAGTTAAAAAACTTCAAATGAATGACAAATAAATTATATCTACATTGGTAAACACTAAAATTAAATATTTAAGCTCAATGTTATTTGTGGTCACCATAATCACATTGTACTGTGGTATAATAGATGTGAAAAAATTTAATATTTTTCTTCTTCTCCATCACCAAAAGTTTTGTTTATTCACCTCAATGAAACTAACTAAAGAGACTACTAATGAATGACCAATAACTTATACATATGCATAGAAATTAAAATTAAATAATCTAGTCTAATATTGTTTATATTCATCATATTCAAATTGACTTATGGTATATTACATCTAAAATTATTCAATTTTTTTCTTCACCTTCCCAAAGTTTTAAATTTTCTTATCACAAAGTTAAAAACATAATAGACTATAGTAAATGTAAAAATAAATTAATTATCTTTTACTTTTCTACTGAATCACAAAATCTTAGGTTTTTTCCCACTAAAAAACAAAGTGAAAAGACTATAGTCCATGACAAATTTTTTATACAAAATAGGTAATAATTAAAAAATATAGTCAAGCTAGAATTTATTGATAATTACCATTTTCACATTGAATTATGGTAAGTTAGATGTAAATATATTCAATATGTTTCTTCTCCATCACCAAATCTCATGTTTCTTCGTAACTAAGCCACAGTTTTGAAAGACTGCAAATGAATGACAAATAAATTACATCTACATGGGTAATCACTAAAGTTAAATATTTAACCTCAATGTTATTTGTGGTCACCATAATCACATTGTATTGTGGTACAATAGATTTGAAAATTTTCAATATTTTTCTTCTTCTCCATCACCAAATTTTTTGTTTCTTTACCTCTAAGAAACTAAGTTAAGAGACTATAAATGAATGACCCATAACTTATACATATACATCAGAATTAAAGTTAAATAATCAAGCTCAATATTTTTATATTCATCGTTTTCACATTGACTTATGGTATATTACATCTAAAAATATTCAATTTTTTCTTCACCGTCCCAGAGTTTTAAATTTTTTTATCACTAAGTTAAAAACATAATAGACTATAGTAAATGTAAAAGAATAATTATATTTTGTTTTTCTACTCTATCACAAAATTTTAGGTTTTTCTCCACTAAAAAACAAAGTTAAAAGACTATAATCCATGACATATTTTTTATATAAAATAGGTAATAATTATTAAAAAAAAAATGTCAAGCTATAATTTATTTATAATTACCATTTACACATTGAATTATGGTAAGCTAGATGTAAATATATTCAATATGTTTCTTCTCTATCACCAAATTTCATGCTTCTTTGTCGCTAAGCCACAGAGTTAAAAAACTTCAAATGAATGACAAATAAATTACATCTACATTGGTAAACATTAAAATTAAATATTGAAGCTCAATGTTATTTGTGGTCACCATAATCACATTGTACTGTGGTATAATAGATGTGAAAAATTTTAATATTTTTCTTCTTCTCCATCACCAAAAGTTTTGTGTATTCACCTCAATGAAACTAAGTTAAGAGACTACTAATGAATGACCAATAACTTATACATATGCATAGCAATTAAAATTAAATAATCAAGTCTAATATTGTTTATATTCATCATATTCAAATTGACTTATGGTATATTACAGCTAAAATTATTCTATTTTTTTCTTCACCTTCCCAAAGTTTTAAATTTTCTTATCACAAAGTTAAAAACATAATAGACTATAGTAAATGTAAAAATAAATTAATTATCTTTTACTTTTCTACTGAATCACAAAATCATAGGTTTTTCCCCGCAAAAAAAGAAAGTGAAAAGACTATAGTCCATGACATATTTTTTATTCAAAATAGGTAATAATTAAAAAAATAAAGTCAAGCTAGAATTTATTGATAATTACCATTTTCACATTGAATTATGGTAAGTTAGATGTAAATATATTCAATATGTTTCTTCACCATCACCAAATCTCATGTTTCTTCGTAACTAAGCCACAGTTTTGAAAGACTGCAAATGAATGACAAATAAATTACATCTACATGGGTAATCACTAAAGTTAAATATTTAACCTCAATGTTATTTGTGGTCACCATAATCACATTGTATTGTGGTACAATAGATTTGAAAATTTTCAATATTTTTCTTCTTCTCCATCACCAAATTTTTTGTTTCTTTACCTCTAAGAAACTAAGTTAAGAGACTATAAATGAATGACCCATAACTTATACATATACATCAGAATTAAAGTTAAATAATCAAGCTCAATATTTTTATATTCATCGTTTTCACATTGACTTATGGTATATTACATCTAAAAATATTCAATTTTTTCTTCACCGTCCCAAAGTTTTAAATTTTTTTATCAATAAGTTAAAAACACAATAGACTATAGTAAATGTAAAAGAATAATTATATTTTGTTTTTCTACTGTATCACAAAATTTTAGGTTTTTCTCCACTAAAAAACAAAGTTAAAAGACTATAATCCATGACATATTTTTTATATAAAATAGGTAATAATTATAGAAAAAATATGTCAAGCTATAATTTATTTATAATTACCATTTACACATTGAATTATGGTAAGCTAGATTTAAATATATTCAATATGTTTCTTCTCTATCACCAAATTTCATGCTTCTTCGTCGCTAAGCCACAGAGTTAAAAAACTTCAAATGAATGACAAATAAATTACATCTACATTGGTAAACACTAAAATTAAATATTTAAGCTCAATGTTATTTGTGGTCACCATAATCACATTGTACTGTGGTATAATAGATGTGAAAAATTTTAATATTTTTCTTCTTCTCCATCACCAAAAGTTTTGTTTATTCACCTCAATGAAACTAAGTTAAGAGACTACTAATGAATGACCAATAACTTATACATATGCATAGCAATTAAAATTAAATAATCAAGTCTAATATTGTTTATATTCATCATATTCAAATTGACTTATGGTATATTACATCTAAAATTATTCAATTTTTTTCTTCACCTTCCCAAAGTTTTAAATTTTCTTATCACAAAGTTAAAAACATAATAGACTATAGTAAATGTAAAAATAAATTAATTATCTTTTACTTTTCTACTGAATCACAAAACCTTAGGTTTTTCCCCACTAAAAAACAAAGTGAAAAGACTATAGTCCATGACATATTTTTTATACAAAATAGGTAATAATTAAAAAATATAGTCAAGCTAGAATTTATTGATAATTACCATTTTCACATTGAATTATGGTAAGTTAGATGTAAATATATTCAATATGTTTCTTCTCCATCACCAAATCTCATGTTTCTTCGTAACTAAGCCACAGTTTTGAAAGACTGCAAATGAATGACAAATAAATTACATCTACATGGGTAATCACTAAAGTTAAATATTTAACCTCAACGTTATTTGTGGTCACCATAAACACATTGTATTGTGGTACAATAGATGTGAAAATTTTCAATATTTTTCTTCTTCTCCATCACCAAATTTTTTGTTTCTTTACCTCTAAGAAACTAAGTTAAGAGACTATAAATGAATGACCCATAACTTATACATATACATAAGAATTAAAGTTAAATAATCAAGCTCAATATTTTTATATTCATCGTTTTCACATTGACTTATGGTATATTACATCTAAAAATATTCAATTTTTTCTTCGCCGTCCCAGAGTTTTAAATTTTTTTATCACTAAGTTAAAAACATAATAGACTATAGTAAATGTAAAATAATAAATATATTTTGTTTTTCTACTCTATCACAAAATTTTAGGTTTTTCTCCACTAAAAAACAAAGTTAAAAGACTATAATCCATGACATATTTTTTATATAAAATAGGTAATAATTATTAAAAAAAAAAATATGTCCAGCTATAATTTATTTATAATTACCATTTACACATTGAATTATGGTAAGCTAGATGTAAATATATTCAATATGTTTCTTCTCTATCACCGAATTTCATGCTTCTTTGTCGCTAAGCCACAGAGTTAAAAAACTTCAAATGAATGACAAATAAATTACATCTACATTGGTAAACACTAAAATTAAATATTTAAGCTCAATGTTAATTGTGGTCACCATAATCACATTGTATTGTGGTATACTAGATGTGAAAAATTTTAATAATTTTCTTCTTCTCCATCACCAAAAGTTTTGTTTATTCACCTCAATGAAACTAAGTTAAGAGACTACTAATGAATGACCAATAACTTATACATATGCATAGCAATTAAAATTAAATAATCAAGTCTAATATTGTTTATATTCATCATATTCAAATTGACTTATGATATATTACATCTAAAATTATTCAATTTTTTTCTTCACCTTCCCAAAGTTTTAAATTTTCTTATCACAAAGTTAAAAACATAATAGACTATAGTAAATGTAAAAATAAATTAATTATCTTTTACTTTTCTAATGAATCACAAAATCTTAGGTTTTTCCCCACTAAAAAACAAAGTGAAAAGACTATAGTCCATGACATATTTTTTATACAAAATAGGTAATAATTAAAAAATATAGTCAAGCAAGAATTTATTGATAATTACCATTTTCACATTGAATTATGGTAAGTTAGATGTAAATATATTCAATATGTTTCTTCTCCATCACCAAATCTCATGTTTCTTCGTAACTAAGCCACAGTTTTGAAAGACTGCAAATGAATGACAAATAAATTACATCTACATGGGTAATCACTAAAGTTAAATATTTAACCTCAACGTTATTTGTGGTCACCATAATCACATTGTATTGTGGTACAATAGATGTGAAAATTTTCAATATTTTTCTTCTTCTCCATCACCAAATTTTTTGTTTCTTTACCTCTAAGAAACTAAGTTAAGAGACTATAAATGAATGACCCATAACTTATACATATACATAAGAATTAAAGTTAAATAATCAAGCTCAATATTTTTATATTCATCGTTTTCACATTGACTTATGGTATATTACATCTAAAAATATTCAATTTTTTCTTCGCCGTCCCAGAGTTTTAAATTTTTTTATCACTAAGTTAAAAACATAATAGACTATAGTAAATGTAAAATAATAAATATATTTTGTTTTTCTACTCTATCACAAAATTTTAGGTTTTTCTCCACTAAAAAACAAAGTTAAAAGACTATAATCCATGACATATTTTTTATATAAAATAGGTAATAATTATTAAAAAAAAAATATGTCCAGCTATAATTTATTTATAATTACCATTTACACATTGAATTATGGTAAGCTAGATGTAAATATATTCAATATGTTTCTTCTCTATCACCGAATTTCATGCTTCTTTGTCGCTAAGCCACAGAGTTAAAAAACTTCAAATGAATGACAAATAAATTACATCTACATTGGTAAACACTAAAATTAAATATTTAAGCTCAATGTTAATTGTGGTCACCATAATCACATTGTATTGTGGTATACTAGATGTGAAAAATTTTAATAATTTTCTTCTTCTCCATCACCAAAAGTTTTGTTTATTCACCTCAATGAAACTAAGTTAAGAGACTACTAATGAATGACCAATAACTTATACATATGCATAGCAATTAAAATTAAATAATCAAGTCTAATATTGTTTATATTCATCATATTCAAATTGACTTATGATATATTACATCTAAAATTATTCAATTTTTTTCTTCACCTTCCCAAAGTTTTAAATTTTCTTATCACAAAGTTAAAAACATAATAGACTATAGTAAATGTAAAAATAAATTAATTATCTTTTACTTTTCTAATGAATCACAAAATCTTAGGTTTTTCCCCACTAAAAAACAAAGTGAAAAGACTATAGTCCATGACATATTTTTTATACAAAATAGGTAATAATTAAAAAATATAGTCAAGCAAGAATTTATTGATAATTACCATTTTCACATTGAATTATGGTAAGTTAGATGTAAATATATTCAATATGTTTCTTATCCATCACCAAATCTCATGTTTCTTCGTAACTAAGCCACAGTTTTGAAAGACTGCAAATGAATGACAAATAAATTACATCTACATGGGTAATCACTAAAGTTAAATATTTAACCTCAATGCTATTTGTGGTCACCATAATCACATTGTATTGTGGTACAATAGATGTGTAAATTTTCAATATTTTTCTTCTTCTCCATCACCAAATTTTTTGTTTCTTTACCTCTAAGAAACTAAGTTAAGAGACTATAAATGAATGACCCATAACTTATACATATACATAAGAATTAAAGTTAAATAATCAAGCTCAATATTTTTATATTCATCGTTTTCACATTGACTTATGGTATATTACATCTAAAAATATTCAATTTTTTCTTCGCCGTCCCAGAGTTTTAAATTTTTTTATCACTAAGTTAAAAACATAATAGACTATAGTAAATGTAAAATAATAAATATATTTTGTTTTTCTACTCTATCACAAAATTTTAGGTTTTTCTCCACTAAAAAACAAAGTTAAAAGACTATAATCCATGACATATTTTTTATATAAAATAGGTAATAATTATAAAAAACAAAAAATATGTCAAGCTATAATTTATTTATAATTACCATTTACACATTGAATTATGGTAAGCTAGATGTAAATATATTCAATATGTTTCTTCTCTATCACCGAATTTCATGCTTCTTTGTCGCTAAGCCACAGAGTTAAAAAACTTCAAATGAATGACAAATAAATTACATCTACATTGGTAAACACTAAAATTAAATATTTAAGCTCAATGTTATTTGTGGTCACCATAATCACATTGTACTGTGGTATACTAGATGTGAAAAATTTTAATAATTTTCTTCTTCTCCATCACCAAAAGTTTTGTTTATTCACCTCAATGAAACTAAGTTAAGAGACTACTAATGAATGACCAATAACTTATACATATGCATAGCAATTAAAATTAAATAATCAAGTCTAATATTGTTTATATTCATCATATTCAAAGTGACTTATGATATATTACATCTAAAATTATTCAATTTTTTTCTTCACCTTCCCAAAGTTTTAAATTTTCTTATCACAAAGTTAAAAACATAATAGACTATAGTAAATGTAAAAATAAATTAATTATCTTTTACTTTTCTAATGAATCACAAAATCTTAGGTTTTTCCCCACTAAAAAACAAAGTGAAAAGACTATAGTCCATGACATATTTTTTATACAAAATAGGTAATAATTAAAAAATATAGTCAAGCTAGAATTTATTGATAATTACCATTTTCACATTGAATTATGGTAAGTTAGATGTAAATATATTCAATATGTTTCTTCTCCATCACCAAATCTCATGTTTCTTCGTAACTAAGTCACAGTTTTGAAAGACTGCAAATGAATGACAAATAAATTACATCTACATGGGTAATCACTAAAGTTAAATATTTAACCTCAACGTTATTTGTGGTCACCATAAACACATTGTATTGTGGTACAATAGATGTGAAAATTTTCAATATTTTTCTTCTTCTCCATCACCAAATTTTTTGTTTCTTTACCTCTAAGAAACTAAGTTAAGAGACTATAAATGAATGACCCATAACTTATACATATACATAATAATTAAAGTTAAATAATCAAGCTCAATATTTTTATATTCATCGTTTTCACATTGACTTATGGTATATTACATCTAAAAATATTCAATTTTTTCTTCACCGTCCCAGAGTTTTAAATTTTTTTATCACTAAGTTAAAAATATAATAGACTATAGTAAATGTAAAAGAATAATTATATTTTGTTTTTCTACTCTATCACAAAATTTTAGGTTTTTCTTCACTAAAAAACAAAGTTAAAAGACTATAATCCATGACATATTTTTTATATAAAATAGGTAATAATTATAAAAAAAAATATGTCAAGCTATAATTTATTTATAATTACCATTTACACATTGAATTATGGTAAGCTAGATGTAAATATATTCAATATGTTTCTTCTCTATCACTGAATTTCATGCTTCTTTGTCGCTAAGCCACAGAGTTAAAAAACTTCAAATGAATGACAAATAAATTACATCTACATTGGTAAACACTAAAATTAAATATTTAAGCTCAATGTTATTTGTGGTCACCATAATCACATTGTACTGTGGTATACTAGATGTGAAAAATTTTAATAATTTTCTTCTTCTTCATCACCAAAAGTTTTGTTTATTCACCTCAATGAAACTATGTTAAGAGACTACTAATGAATGACTAATAACTTATACATATGCATAGCAATTAAAATTAAATAATCAAGTCTAATATTGTTTATATTCATCATATTCAAATTGACTTATGGTATATTACATCTAAAATTATTCAATTTTTTTCTTCACCTTCCCAAAGTTTTAAATTTTCTTATCACAAAGTTAAAAACATAATAGACTATAGTAAATGTAAAAATAAATTAATTATCTTTTACTTTTCTACTGAATCACAAAATCTTAGGTTTTTCTCCACTAAAAAACAAAGTGAAAAGACTATAGTCCATGACATATTTTTTATACAAAATAGGTAATAATTAAAAAATATAGTCAAGCTAGAATTTATTGATAATTACCATTTTCACATTGAATTATGGTAAGTTAGATGTAAATATATTCAATATGTTTCTTCTCCGTCACCAAATCTCATGTTTCTTCGTAACTAAGCCACAGTTTTGAAAGACTGCAAATGAATGACAAATAAATTACATCTACATGGGTAATCACTAAAGTTAAATATTTAACCTCAACGTTATTTGTGGTCACCATAAACACATTGTATTGTGGTACAATAGATGTGAAAATTTTCAATATTTTTCTTCTTCTCCATCACCAAATTTTTTGTTTCTTTACCTCTAAGAAACTAAGTTAAGAGACTATAAATGAATGACCCATAACTTATACATATACATAATAATTAAAGTTAAATAATCAAGCTCAATATTTTTATATTCATCGTTTTGACATTGACTTATAGTATATTACATCTAAAAATATTCAATTTTTTCTTCGCCGTCCCAGAGTTTTAAATTTTTTTATCACTAAGTTAAAAACATAATAGACTATAGTAAATGTAAAATAATAAATATATTTTGTTTTTCTACTCTACCACAAAATTTTAGGTTTTTCTCCACTAAAAAACAAAGTTAAAAGACTATAATCCATGACATATTTTTTATATAAAATAGGTAATAATTATAAAAAAAAAAATATGTCAAGCTATAATTTATTTATAATTACCATTAACACATTGAATTATGGTAAGCTAGATATAAATATATTCAATATGTTTCTTCTCTATCACCGAATTTCATGCTTCTTTGTCGCTAAGCCACAGAGTTAAAAAACTTCAAATGAATGACAAATAAATTACATCTACATTGGTAAACACTAAAATTAAATATTTAAGCTCAATGTTATTTGTGGTCACCATAATCACATTGTACTGTGGTATACTAGATGTGAAAAATTTTAATAATTTTCTTCTTCTCCATCACCAAAAGTTTTGTTTATTCACCTCAATGAAACTAAGTTAAGAGACTACTAATGAATGACCAATAACTTATACATATGCATAGCAATTAAAATTAAATAATCAAGTCTAATATTGTTTATATTCATCATATTCAAATTGACTTATGATATATTACATCTAAAATTATTCAATTTTTTTCTTCACCTTCCCAAAGTTTTAAATTTTCTTATCACAAAGTTAAAAACATAATAGACTATAGTAAATGTAAAAATAAATTAATTATCTTTTACTTTTCTAATGAATCACAAAATCTTAGGTTTTTCCCCACTAAAAAACAAAGTGAAAAGACTATAGTCCATGACATATTTTTTATACAAAATAGGTAATAATTAAAAAATATAGTCAAGCTAGAATTTATTGATAATTACCATTTTCACATTGAATTATGGTAAGTTAGATGTAAATATATTCAATATGTTTCTTCTCCATCACCAAATCTCATGTTTCTTCGTAACTAAGCCACAGTTTTGAAAGACTGCAAATGAATGACAAATAAATTACATCTACATGGGTAATCACTAAAGTTAAATATTTAACCTCAAAGTTATTTGTGGTCACCATAAACACATTGTATTGTGGTACAATAGATGTGAAAATTTTCAATATTTTTCTTCTTCTCCATCACCAAATTTTTTGTTTCTTTACCTCTAAGAAACTAAGTTAAGAGACTATAAATGAATGACCCATAACTTATACATATACATAATAATTAAAGTTAAATAATCAAGCTCAATATTTTTATATTCATCGTTTTCAGATTGACTTATGGTATATTACATCTAAAAATATTCAATTTTTTCTTCACCGTCCCAGAGTTTTAAATTTTTTTATCACTAAGTTAAAAACATAATAGACTATAGTAAATGTAAAAGAATAATTATATTTTGTTTTTCTACTCTATCACAAAATTTTAGGTTTTTCTCCACTAAAAAACAAAGTTAAAAGACTATAATCCATGACATATTTTTTATATAAAATAGGTAATAATTATTAAAAAAAATTATGTCAAGCTATAATTTATTTATAATTACCATTTACACATTGAATTATGGTAAGCTAGATGTAAATATATTCAATATGTTTCTTCTCCATCACCGAATTTCATGCTTCTTTGTCGCTAAGCCACAGAGTTAAAAAACTTCAAATGAATGACAAATAAATTACATCTACATTGGTAAACACTAAAATTAAATATTTAAGCTCAATGTTATTTGTGGTCACCATAATCACATTGTACTGTGGTATACTAGATGTGAAAAATTTTAATAATTTTCTTCTTCTCCATCACCAAAAGTTTTGTTTATTCACCTCAATGAAACTAAGTTAAGAGACTACTAATGAATGACCAATAACTTATACATATGCATAGCAATTAAAATTAAATAATCAAGTCTAATATTGTTTATATTCATCATATTCAAATTGACTTATGGTATATTACATCTAAAATTATTCAATTTTTTTCTTCACCTTCCCAAAGTTTTAAATTTTCTTATCACAAAGTTAAAAACATAATAGACTATAGTAAATGTAAAAATAAATTAATTATCTTTTACTTTTCTAATGAATCACAAAATCTTAGGTTTTTCCCCACTAAAAAACAAAGTGAAAAGACTATAGTCCATGACATATTTTTTATACAAAATAGGTAATAATTAAAAAATATAGTCAAGCTAGAATTTATTGATAATTACCATTTTCACATTGAATTATGGTAAGTTAGATGTAAATATATTCAATATGTTTCTTCTCCATCACCAAATCTCATGTTTCTTCGTAACTAAGCCACAGTTTTGAAAGACTGCAAATGAATGACAAATAAATTACATCTACATGGGTAATCACTAAAGTTAAATATTTAACCTCAACGTTATTTGTGGTCACCATAAACACATTGTATTGTGGTACAATAGATGTGAAAATTTTCAATATTTTTCTTCTTCTCCATCACCAAATTTTTTGTTTCTTTACCTCTAAGAAACTAAGTTAAGAGACTATAAATAAATGACCCATAACTTATACATATACATAATAATTAAAGTTAAATAATCAAGCTCAATATTTTTATATTCATCGTTTTCACATTGACTTATGGTATATTACATCTAAAAATATTCAATTTTTTCTTCACCGTCCCAGAGTTTTAAATTTTTTTATCACTAAGTTAAAAACATAATAGACTATAGTAAATGTAAAAGTTTAATTATATTTTGTTTTTCTACTCTATCACAAAATTTTAGGTTTTTCTCCACTAAAAAACAAAGTTAAAAGACTATAATCCATGACATATTTTTTATATAAAATAGGTAATAATTATTAAAAAAAATATGTCAAGCTATAATTTATTTATAATTACCATTTACACATTGAATTATGGTAAGCTAGATGTAAATATATTCAATATGTTTCTTCTCTATCACCGAATTTCATGCTTCTTTGTCGCTAAGCCACAGAGTTAAAAAACTTCAAATGAATGACAAATAAATTACATCTACATTGGTAAACACTAAAATTAAATATTTAAGCTCAATGTTATTTGTGGTCACCATAATCACATTGTACTGTGGTATACTAGATGTGAAAAATTTTAATAATTTTCTTCTTCTCCATCACCAAAAGTTTTGTTTATTCACCTCAATGAAACTAAGTTAAGAGACTACTAATGAATGACCAATAACTTATACATATGCATAGCAATTAAAATTAAATAATCAAGTCTAATATTGTTTATATTCATCATATTCAAATTGACTTATGGTATATTACATCTAAAATTATTCAATTTTTTTCTTCACCTTCCCAAAGTTTTAAATTTTCTTATCACAAAGTTAAAAACATAATAGACTATAGTAAATGTAAAAATAAATTAATTATCTTTTACTTTTCTACTGAATCACAAAATCTTAGGTTTTTCCCCACTAAAAAACAAAGTGAAAAGACTATAGTCCATGACATATTTTTTATACAAAATAGGTAATAATTAAAAAATATAGTCAAGCTAGAATTTATTGATAATTACCATTTTCACATTGAATTATGGTAAGTTAGATGTAAATATATTCAATATGTTTCTTCTCCATCACCAAATCTCATGTTTCTTCGTAACTAAGCCACAGTTTTGAAAGACTGCAAATGAATGACAAATAAATTACATATACATGGGTAATCACTAAAGTTATATATTTAACCTCAATGCTATTTGTGGTAACCATAATGACATTGTATTGTGGTACAATAGATGTGAAAATTTTCAATATTTTTCTTCTTCTCCATCACCAAATTTTTTGTTTCTTTACCTCTAAGAAACTAAGTTAAGAGACTATAAATTAATGACCCATAACTTATACATATACATAAGAATTAAAGTTAAATAATCAAGCTCAATATTTTTATATTCATCGTTTTCACATTGACTTATGGTATATTACATCTAAAAATATTCAATTTTTTCTTCATCGTCCCAGAGTTTTAAATTTTTTTATCACTAAGTTAAAAACATAATAGACTATAGTAAATGTAAAACAATAATTATATTTTATTTTTCTACTCTATCACAAAATTTTAGGTTTTTCTCCACTAAAAAACAAAGTTAAAAGACTATAATCCATGACATATTTTTTATATAAAATAGGTAATAATTATAAAAAAAAAATATGTCAAGCTATAATTCATTTATAATTACCATTTACACATTGAATTATGGTAAGCTAGACGTAAATATATTCAATATGTTTCTTCTCTATCACCAAATTTCATGCTTCTTCGTCGCTAAGCCACAGAGTTAAAAAACTTCAAATGAATGACAAATAAATTACATCTACATTGGTAAACACTAAAATTATATATTTAAGCTCAATGTTATTTGTGGTCACCATAATCACATTGTACTGTGGTATAATAGATGTGAAAATTTTTAATATTTTTCTTCTTCTCCATCACCAAAAGTTTTGTTTATTCACCTCAATGAAACTAAGTTAAGAGACTACTAATGAATGACCAATAACTTATACATATGCATAGCAATTAAAATTAAATAATCAAGTCTAATATTGTTTATATTCATCATATTCAAATTGACTTATGGTATATTACATCTAAAATTATTCAATTTTTTTCTTCACCTTACCAAAGTTTTAAATTTTCTTATCACAAAGTTAAAAACATAATAGACTATAGTAAATGTAAAAATAAATTAATTATCTTTTACTTTTCTACTGGATCACAAAATCTTAGGTTTTTCCCCACTAAAAACAAAGTGAAAAGACTATAGTCCATGACATATTTTTTATACAAAATAGGTAATAATTAAAAAATATCGTCAAGCTAGAATTTCTTGATAATTACCATTTTCACATTGAATTATGGTAAGTTAGATGTAAATATATTCAATATGTTTCTTCTTCGTCACCAAATCTCATATTTCTTCGTAACTAAGCCACCGTTTTGAAAGACTGCAAATGAATGACAAATAAATTACATCTACATGGGTAATCACTAAAGTTAAATATTTAACCACAATGTTATTTGTGGTCACCATAATCACATTGTATTGTGGTACAATAGATGTGAAAATTTTCAATATTTTTCTTCTTCTCCATCACCAATTTTTTTGTTTCTTTACCTCTAAGAAACTAAGTTAAGAGACTATAAATGAATGACCCGTAACTTATACATATACATAAGAATTAAAGTTAAATAATCAAGCTCAATATTTTTATATTCATCGTTTTCACATTGACTTATGGTATATTACATCTAAAAATATTCAATTTTTTCTTCACCGTCCCAAAGTTTTAAATTTTTTTATCACTAAGTTAAAAACATAATAGAATATAGTAAATGTAAAAGAATAATTATATTTTATTTTTCTACTCTATCACAAAATTTTAGGTTTTTCTCCACTAAAAAACAAAGTTAAAAGACTATAATCCATGACATATTTTTTATATAAAATAGGTAATAATTATAAAAAAAAATATGTGAAGCTATAATTTATTTATAATTACCATTTACACATTGAATTATGGTAAGCTAGATGTAAATATATTCAATATGTTTCTTCTCTATCACCAAATTTCATGCTTCTTCGTCGCTAAGCCACAGAGTTAAAAAACTTCAAATGAATGACAAATAAATTACATCTACATTGGTAAACACTAAAATTAAATATTTAAGCTCAATGTTATTTGTGGTCACCATAATCACATTGTACTGTGGTATAATAGATGTGAAAAATTTTAATATTTTTCTTCTTCTCCATCACCAAAAGTTTTGTTTATTCACCTCAATGAAACTAAGTTAAGAGACTACTAATGAATGACCAATAACTTATACATATGCATAGCAATTAAAATTAAAGAATCAAGTCTAATATTGTTTATGTTCATCATATTCAAATTGACTTATGGTATATTACATCTAAAATTATTCAATTTTTTTCTTCACCTTCCCAAAGTTTTAAATTTTCTTATCACAAAGTTAAAAACATAATAGACTATAGTAAATGTAAAAATAAATTAATTATCTTTTACTTTTCTACTGAATCACAAAATCTTAGGTTTTTCCCCACTAAAAAACAAAGTGAAAAGACTATAGTCCATGACATATTTTTTATACAAAATAGGTAATAATTAAAAAATATAGTCAAGCTAGAATTTATTGATAATTACCATTTTCACATTGAATTATGGTAAGTAAGATGTAAATATATTCAATATGTTTCTTCTTCATCACCAAATCTCATATTTCTTCGTAACTAAGCCACAGTTTTGAAAGACTGCAAATGAATGACAAATAAATTACATCTACATGGGTAATCACTAAAGTTAAATATTTAACCTCAATGTTATTTGTGGTCACCATAATCACATTGTATCGTGGTACAATAGATGCGAAAATTTTCAATATTTTTCTTCTTCTCCATCACCAATTTTTTTTATTTCTTTACCTCTAAGAAACTAAGTTAAGAGACTATAAATGAATGACCCATAACTTATACATATACATAAGAATTAAAGTTAAATAACCAAGCTCAATATTATTATATTCATCGTTTTCACATTGACTTATGGTATATTACATCTAAAACTATTCAATTTTTTCTTCACCGTCCCAAAGTTTTAAATTTTTTTATCACTAAGTTAAAAACATAATAGAATATAGTAAATGTAAAAGAATAATTATATTTTATTTTTTTACTCTATCACAAAATTTTAGGTTTTTCTCTACTAAAAAACAAAGTTAAAAGACTATAATCCATGACATATTTTTTATATAAAATAGGTAATAATTATAAAAAAAAATATGTCAAGCTATAATTTATTTATAATTACCATTTACACATTGAATTATGGTAAGCTAGATGTAAATATATTCAATATGTTTCTTCTCTATCACCAAATTTCATGCTTCTTCGTCGCTAAGCCACAGAGTTAAAAAACTTCAAATGAATGACAAATAAATTACATCTACATTGGTAAACACTAAAATTAAATATTTAAGCTCAATGTTATTTGTGGTCACCATAATCACATTGTACTGTGGTATAATAGATGTGAAAAATTTTAATATTTTTCTTCTTCTCCATCACCAAAAGTTTTGTTTATTCACCTCAATGAAACTAAGTTAAGAGACTACTAATGAATGACCAATAACTTATACATATGCATAGCAATTAAAATTAAAGAATCAAGTCTAATATTGTTTATATTCATCATATTCAAATTGACTTATGGTATATTACATCTAAAATTATTCAATTTTTTTCTTCACCTTCCCAAAGTTTTAAATTTTCTTATCACAAAGTTCAAAACATAATAGACTATATAGTAAATGTAAAAATAAATTAATTATCTTTTACTTTTCTACTGGATCACAAAATCTTAGGTTTTTCCCAACTAAAAAACAAAGTGAAAAGACTATAGTCCATGACATATTTTTTATACAAAATAGGTAATAATTAAAAAATATAGTCAAGCTAGAATTTATTGATAATTACCATTTTCACATTGAATTATGGTAAGTAAGATGTAAATATATTCAATATGTTTCTTCTTCATCACCAAATCTCATATTTCTTCGTAACTAAGCCACAGTTTTGAAAGACTGCAAATGAATGACAAATAAATTACATCTACATGGGTAATCACTAAAGTTAAATATTTAACCTCAATGTTATTTGTGGTCACCATAATCACATTGTATCGTGGTACAATAGATGTGAAAATTTTCAATATTTTTCTTCTTCTCCATCACCAATTTTTTTGTTTCTTTACCTCTAAGAAACTAAGTTAAGAGACTATAAATGAATGACCCATAACTTATACATATACATAAGAATTAAAGTTAAATAATCAACCTCAATATTTTTATATTCATTGTTTTCACATTGACTTATGGTATATTACATCTAAAAATATTCAATTTTTTCTTCACCGTCCCAAAGTTTTAAATTTTTTTATCACTAAGTTAAAAACATAATAGAATATAGTAAATGTAAAAGAATAATTATATTTTATTTTTCTACTCTATCACAAAATTTTAGGTTTTTCTCTACTAAAAAACAAAGTTAAAAGACTATAATCCATGACATATTTTTTATATAAAATAGGTAATAATTATAAAAAAAAATATGTCAAGCTATAATTTATTTATAATTACCATTTACACATTGAATTATGGTAAGCTAGATGTAAATATATTCAATATGTTTCTTCTCTATCACCAAATTTCATGCTTCTTCGTCGCTAAGCCACAGAGTTAAAAAACTTCAAATGAATGACAAATAAATTACATCTACATTGGTAAACACTAAAATTAAATATTTAAGCTCAATGTTATTTGTGGTCACCATAATCACATTGTACTGTGGTATAATAGATGTGAAAAATTTTAATATTTTTCTTCTTCTCCATCACCAAAAGTTTTGTTTATTCACCTCAATGAAACTAAGTTAAGAGACTACTAATGAATGACCAATAACTTATACATATGCATAGCAATTAAAATTAAAGAATCAAGTCTAATATTGTTTATATTCATCATATTCAAATTGACTTATGGTATATTACATCTAAAATTATTCAATTTTTTTCTTCACCTTCCCAAAGTTTTAAATTTTCTTATCACAAAGTTCAAAACATAATAGACTATATAGTAAATGTAAAAATAAATTAATTATCTTTTACTTTTCTACTGGATCACAAAATCTTAGGTTTTTCCCAACTAAAAAACAAAGTGAAAAGACTATAGTCCATGACATATTTTTTATACAAAATAGGTAATAATTAAAAAATATAGTCAAGCTAGAATTTATTGATAATTACCATTTTCACATTGAATTATGGTAAGTTAGATGTAAATATATTCAATATGTTTCTTCTTCATCACCAAATCTCATATTTCTTCGTAACTAAGCCACAGTTTTGAAAGACTGCAAATGAATGACAAATAAATTACATCTACATGGGTAATCACTAAAGTTAAATATTTAACCTCAATGTTATTTGTGGTCACCATAATCACATTGTATCGTGGTACAATAGATGCGAAAATTTTCAATATTTTTCTTCTTCTCCATCACCAATTTTTTTGTTTCTTTACCTCTAAGAAACTAAGTTAAGAGACTATAAATGAATGACCCATAACTTATACATATACATAAGAATTAAAGTTAAATAATCAACCTCAATATTTTTATATTCATCGTTTTCACATTGACTTATGGTATATTACATCTAAAAATATTCAATTTTTTCTTCACCGTCCCAAAGTTTTAAATTTTTTTATCACTAAGTTAAAAACATAATAGAATATAGTAAATGTAAAAGAATAATTATATTTTATTTTTCTACTCTATCACAAAATTTTAGGTTTTTCTCCACTAAAAAACAAAGTTAAAAGACTATAATCCATGACATATTTTTTATATAAAATAGGTAATAATTATAAAAAAAAAATATGTGAAGCTATAATTTATTTATAATTACCATTTACACATTGAATTATGGTAAGCTAGATGTAAATATATTCAATATGTTTCTTCTCTATCACCAAATTTCATGCTTCTTCGTCGCTAAGCCACAGAGTTAAAAAACTTCAAATGAATGACAAATAAATTACATCTACATTGGTAAACACTAAAATTAAATATTTAAGCTCAATGTTATTTGTGGTCACCATAATCACATTGTACTGTGGTAGAATAGATGTGAAAAATTTTAATATTTTTCTTCTTCTCCATCACCAAAAGTTTTGTTTATTCACCTCAATGAAACTAAGTTAAGAGACTACTAATGAATGACCAATAACTTATACATATGCATAGCAATTAAAATTAAAGAATCAAGTCTAATATTGTTTATATTCATCATATTCAAATTGACTTATGGTATATTACATCTAAAATTATTCAATTTTTTTCTTCACCTTCCCAAAGTTTTAAATTTTCTTATCACAAAGTTAAAAACATAATAGACTATAGTAAATGTAAAAATAAATTAATTATCTTTTACTTTTCTACTGAATCACAAAATCTTAGGTTTTTCCCCACTAAAAAACAAAGTGAAAAGACTATAGTCCATGACATATTTTTTATACAAAATAGGTAATATTTAAAAAATATAGTCAAGCTAGAATTTATTGATAATTACCATTTTCACATTGAATTATGGTAAGTAAGATGTAAATATATTCAATATGTTTCTTCTTCATCACCAAATCTCATATTTCTTCGTAACTAAGCCACAGTTTTGAAAGACTGCAAATGAATGACAAATAAATTACATCTACATGGGTAATCACTAAAGTTAAATATTTAACCTCAATGTTATTTGTGGTCACCATAATCACATTGTATTGTGGTACAATAGATGTGAAAATTTTCAATATTTTTCTTCTTCTCCATCACCAATTTTTTTGTTTCTTTACCTCTAAGAAACTAAGTTAAGAGACTATAAATGAATGACCCATAACTTATACATATACATAAGAATTAAAGTTAAATAATCAAGCTCAATATTTTTATATTCATCGTTTTCACATTGACTTATGGTATATTACATCTAAAAATATTCAATTTTTTCTTCACCGTCCCAAAGTTTTAAATTTTTTTATCACTAAGTTAAAAACATAATAGAATATAGTAAATGTAAAAGAATAATTATATTTTATTTTTCTACTCTATCACAAAATTTTAGGTTTTTCTCCACTAAAAAACAAAGTTAAAAGACTATAATCCATGACATATTTTTTATATAAAATAGGTAATAATTATAAAAAAAAAAATATGTGAAGCTATAATTTATTTATAATTACCATTTACACATTGAATTATGGTAAGCTAGATGTAAATATATTCAATATGTTTCTTCTCTATCACCAAATTTCATGCTTCTTCGTCGCTAAGCCACAGAGTTAAAAAACTTCAAATGAATGACAAATAAATTACATCTACATTGGTAAACACTAAAATTAAATATTTAAGCTCAATGTTATTTGTGGTCACCATAATCACATTGTACTGTGGTATAATAGATGTGAAAAATTTTAATATTTTTCTTCTTCTCCATCACCAAAAGTTTTGTTTATTCACCTCAATGAAACTAAGTTAAGAGACTACTAATGAATGACCAATAACTTATACATATGCATAGCAATTAAAATAAAAGAATCAAGTCTAATATTGTTTATATTCATCATATTCAAATTGACTTATGGTATATTACATCTAAAATTATTCAATTTTTTTCTTCACCTTCCCAAAGTTTTAAATTTTCTTATCACAAAGTTAAAAACATAATAGACTATAGTAAATGTAAAAATAAATTAATTATCTTTTACTTTTCTACTGAATCACAAAATCTTAGGTTTTTCCCCACTAAAAAACAAAGTGAAAAGACTATAGTCCATGACATATTTTTTATACAAAATAGGTAATATTTAAAAAATATAGTCAAGATAGAATTTATTGATAATTACCATTTTCACATTGAATTATGGTAAGTAAGATGTAAATATATTCAATATGTTTCTTCTTCATCACCAAATCTCATATTTCTTCGTAACTAAGCCACAGTTTTGAAAGACTGCAAATGAATGACAAATAAATTACATCTACATGGGTAATCACTAAAGTTAAATATTTAACCTCAATGTTATTTGTGGTCACCATAATCACATTGTATTGTGGTACAATAGATGTGAAAATTTTCAATATTTTTCTTCTTCTCCATCACCAATTTTTTTGTTTCTTTACCTCTAAGAAACTAAGTTAAGAGACTATAAATGAATGACCCATAACTTATACATATACATAAGAATTAAAGTTAAATAACCAAGCTCAATATTATTATATTCATCGTTTTCACATTGACTTATTGTATATTACATCTAAAACTATTCAACTTTTTCTTCACCGTCCCAAAGTTTTAAATTTTTTTATCACTAAGTTAAAAACATAATAGACTATACTATAGTAAATGTAAAAGAATAATTATATTTTATTTTTCTACTCTATCACAAAATTTTATGTTTTTCTCCACTAAAAAACAAAGTTAAAAGACTATAATCCATGACATATTTTTTATATAAAATAGGTAATAATTATAAAAAAAATATGTCAAGCTATAATTCATTTATAATTACCATTTACACATTGAATTATGGTAAGCTAGACGTAAATATATTCAATATGTTTCTTCTCTATCACCAAATTTCATGCTTCTTCGTCGCAAAGCCACAGAGTTAAAAAACTTCAAATGAATGACAAATAAATTACATCTACATTGGTAAACACTAAAATTAAATATTTAAGCTCAATGTTATTTGTTGTCACCATAATCACATTGTACTGTGGTATAATAGATGTGAAAAATTTTAATATTTTTCTTCTTCTCCATCACCAAAAGTTTTGTTTATTCACCTCAATGAAACTAAGTTAAGAGACTACTAATGAATGACCAATAACTTATACATATGCATAGCAATTAAAATTAAATAATCAAGTCTAATATTGTTTATATTCATCATATTAAATTGACTTATGGTATATTACATCTAAAATTATTCAATTTTTTTCTTCACCTTCCCAAAGTTTTAAATTTTCTTATCACAAAGTTAAAAACATAATAGACTATACTAAATGTAAAAATAAATTAATTATCTTTTACTTTTCTACTGGATCACAAAATCTTAGGTTTTTCCCCACTAAAAAACAAATTGAAAAGACTATAGTCCATGACATATTTTTTATACAAAATAGGTAATAATTAAAAAATATAGTCAAGCTAGAATTTCTTTATAATTACCATTTTCACATTGAATTATGGTAAGTTAGATGTAAATATATTCAATATGTTTCTTCTTCATCACCAAATCTCATATTTCTTCGTAACTAAGCCACCGTTTTGGAAGACTGCAAATGAATGACAAATAAATTACATCTACATGGGTAATCACTAAAGTTAAATATTTAACCTCAATGTTATTTGTGGTCACCATAATCACATTGTATTGTGGTACAATAGATGTGAAAATTTTCAATATTTTTCTTCTTCTCCATCACCAATTTTTTTGTTTCTTTACCTCTAAGAAACTAAGTTAAGAGACTATAAATGAATGACCCATAACTTATACATATACATAAGAATTAAAGTTAAATAATCAACCTCAATATTTTTATATTCTTCGTTTTCACATTGACTTATGGTATATTACATCTAAAAATATTCAATTTTTTCTTCACTGTCCCAAAGTTTTAAATTTTTTTATCACTAAGTTAAAAACATAATAGAATATAGTAAATGTAAAAGAATAGTTATATTTTATTTTTCTACTCTATCACAAAATTTTAGGTTTTTCTCTACTAAAAAACAAAGTTAAAAGACTATAATCCATGACATATTTTTTATATAAAATAGGTAATAATTATAAAAAAAATATGTCAAGCTATAATTTATTTATAATTACCATTTACACATTGAATTATGGTAAGCTAGATGTAAATATATTCAATATGTTTCTTCTCTATCACCAAATTTCATGCTTCTTCGTCGCTAAGCCACAGAGTTAAAAAACTTCAAATGAATGACAAATAAATTACATCTACATTGGTAAACACTAAAATTAAATATTTAAGCTCAATGTTATTTGTGGTCACCATAATCACATTGTACTGTGGTATAATAGATGTGAAAAATTTTAATATTTTTCTTCTTCTCCGTCACCAAAAGTTTTGTTTATTCACCTCAATGAAACTAAGTTAAGAGACTACTAATGAATGACCAATAACTTATACATATGCATAGCAATTAAAATTAAAGAATCAAGTCTAATATTGTTTATATTCATCATATTCAAATTGACTTATGGTATATTACATCTAAAATTATTCAATTTTTTTCTTCACCTTCCCAAAGTTTTAAATTTTCATATCACAAAGTTCAAAACATAATAGACTATATAGTAAATGTAAAAATAAATTAATTATCTTTTACTTTTCTACTGGATCACAAAATCTTAGGTTTTTCCCAACTAAAAAACAAAGTGAAAAGACTATAGTCCATGACATATTTTTTATACAAAATAGGTAATAATTAAAAAATATAGTCAAGCTAGAATTTATTGATAATTACCATTTTCACATTGAATTATGGTAAGTTAGATGTAAATATATTCAATATGTTTCTTCTTCATCACCAAATCTCATATTTCTTCGTAACTAAGCCACAGTTTTGAAAGACTGCAAATGAATGACAAATAAATTACATCTACATGGGTAATCACTAAAGTTAAATATTTAACCTCAATGTTATTTGTGGTCACCATAATCACATTGTATCGTGGTACAATAGATGCGAAAATTTTCAATATTTTTCTTCTTCTCCATCACCAATTTTTTTGTTTCTTTACCTCTAAGAAACTAAGTTAAGAGACTATAAATGAATGACCCATAACTTATACATATACATAAGAATTAAAGTTAAATAATCAAGCTCAATATTTTTATATTCATCGTTTTCACATTGACTTATGGTATATTACATCTAAAAATATTCAATTTTTTCTTCACCGTCCCAAAGTTTTAAATTTTTTTATCACTAAGTTAAAAACATAATAGAATATAGTAAATGTAAAAGAATAATTATATTTTATTTTTCTACTCTATCACAAAATTTTAGGTTTTTCTCCACTAAAAAACAAAGTTAAAAGACTATAATCCATGACATATTTTTTATATAAAATAGGTAATAATTATAAAAAAAAATATGTGAAGCTATAATTTATTTATAATTACCATTTACACATTGAATTATGGTAAGCTAGATGTAAATATATTCAATATGTTTCTTCTCTATCACCAAATTTCATGCTTCTTCGTCGCTAAGCCACAGAGTTAAAAAACTTCAAATGAATGACAAATAAATTACATCTACATTGGTAAACACTAAAATTAAATATTTAAGCTCAATGTTATTTGTGGTCACCATAATCACATTGTACTGTGGTATAATAGATGTGAAAAATTTTAATATTTTTCTTCTTCTCCATCACCAAAAGTTTTGTTTATTCACCTCAATGAAACTAAGTTAAGAGACTACTAATGAATGACCAATAACTTATACATATGCATAGCAATTAAAATTAAAGAATCAAGTCTAATATTGTTTATATTCATCATATTCAAATTGACTTATGGTATATTACATCTAAAATTATTCAATTTTTTTCTTCACCTTCCCAAAGTTTTAAATTTTCTTATCACAAAGTTAAAAACATAATAGACTATAGTAAATGTAAAAATAAATTAATTATCTTTTACTTTTCTACTGAATCACAAAATCTTAGGTTTTTCCCCACTAAAAAACAAAGTGAAAAGACTATAGTCCATGACATATTTTTTATACAAAATAGGTAATAATTAAAAAATATAGTCAAGCTAGAATTTATTGATAATTACCATTTTCACATTGAATTATGGTAAGTAAGATGTAAATATATTCAATATGTTTCTTCTTCATCACCAAATCTCATATTTCTTCGTAACTAAGCCACAGTTTTGAAAGACTGCAAATGAATGACAAATAAATTACATCTACATGGGTAATCACTAAAGTTAAATATTTAACCTCAATGTTATTTGTGGTCACCATAATCACATTGTATTGTGGTACAATAGATGTGAAAATTTTCAATATTTTTCTTCTTCTCCATCACCAATTTTTTTGTTTCTTTACCTCTAAGAAACTAAGTTAAGAGACTATAAATGAATGACCCATAACTTATACATATACATAAGAATTAAAGTTAAATAACCAAGCTCAATATTATTATATTCATCATTTTCACATTGACTTATGGTATATTACATCTAAAACTATTCAATTTTTTCTTCACCGTCCCAAAGTTTTAAATTTTTTTATGACTAAGTTAAAAACATAATAGACTATACTATAGTAAATGTAAAAGAATAATTATATTTTATTTTTCTACTCTATCACAAAATTTTATGTTTTTCTCCACTAAAAAACAAAGTTAAAAGACTATAATCCATGACATATTTTTTATATAAAATAGGTAATAATTATAAAAAAAAATATGTCAAGCTATAATTCATTTATAATTACCATTTACACATTGAATTATGGTAAGCTAGACGTAAATATATTCAATATGTTTCTTCTCTATCACCAAATTTCATGCTTCTTCGTCGCTAAGCCACAGAGTTAAAAAACTTCAAATGAATGACAAATAAATTACATCTACATTGGTAAACACTAAAATTAAATATTTAAGCTCAATGTTATTTGTGGTCACCATAATCACATTGTACTGTGGTATAATAGATGTGAAAATTTTAATATTTTTCTTCTTCTCCATCACCAAAAGTTTTGTTTATTCACCTCAATGAAACTAAGTTAAGAGACTACTAATGAATGACCAATAACTTATACATATGCATAGCAATTAAAATTAAATAATCAAGTCTAATATTGTTTATATTCATCATATTCAAATTGACTTATGGTATATTACATCTAAAATTATTCAATTTTTTTCTTCACCTTCTCAAAGTTTTAAATTTTCTTATCACAAAGTTAAAAACATAATAGACTATAGTAAATGTAAAAATAAATTAATTATCTTTTACTTTTCTACTGGATCACAAAATCTTAGGTTTTTCCCCACTAAAAAACAAAGTGAAAAGACTATAGTCCATGACATATTTTTTATACAAAATAGGTAATAATTAAAAAATATAGTCAAGCTAGAATTTCTTTATAATTACCATTTTCACATTGAATTATGGTAAGTTAGATGTAAATATATTCAATATGTTTCTTCTTCATCACCAAATCTCATATTTCTTCGTAACTAAGCCACCGTTTTGGAAGACTGCAAATGAATGACAAATAAATTACATCTACATGGGTAATCACTAAAGTTAAATATTTAACCTCAATGTTATTTGTGGTCACCATAATCACATTGTATTGTGGTACAATAGATGTGAAAATTTTCAATATTTTTCTTCTTCTCCATCACCAATTTTTTTGTTTCTTTACCTCTAAGAAACTAAGTTAAGAGACTATAAATGAATGACTCATAACTTATACATATACATAAGAATTAAAGTTAAATAATCAACCTCAATATTTTTATATTCATCGTTTTCACATTGACTTATGGTATATTACATCTAAAAATATTCAATTTTTTCTTCACCGTCCCAAAGTTTTAAATTTTTTTACCACTAAGTTAAAAACATAATAGAATATAGTAAATGTAAAAGAATAATTATATTTTATTTTTCTACTCTATCACAAAATTTTAGGTTTTTCTCTACTAAAAAACAAAGTTAAAAGACTATAATCCATGACATATTTTTTATATAAAATAGGTAATAATTATAAAAAAAAATATGTCAAGCTATAATTTATTTATAATTACCATTTACACATTGAATTATGGTAAGCTAGATGTAAATATATTCAATATGTTTCTTCTCTATCACCAAATTTCATGCTTCTTCGTCGCTAAGCCACAGAGTTAAAAAACTTCAAATGAATGACAAATAAATTACATCTACATTGGTAAACACTAAAATTAAATATTTAAGCTCAATGTTATTTGTGGTCACCATAATCACATTGTACTGTGGTATAATAGATGTGAAAAATTTTAATATTTTTCTTCTTCTCCATCACCAAAAGTTTTGTTTATTCACCTCAATGAAACTAAGTTAAGAGACTACTAATGAATGACCAATAACTTATACATATGCATAGCAATTAAAATTAAAGAATCAAGTCTAATATTGTTTATATTCATCATATTCAAATTGACTTATGGTATATTACATCTAAAATTATTCAATTTTTTTCTTCACCTTCCCAAAGTTTTAAATTTTCTTATCACAAAGTTTAAAACATAATAGACTATATAGTAAATGTAAAAATAAATTAATTATCTTTTACTTTTCTACTGGATCACAAAATCTTAGGTTTTTCCCAACTAAAAAACAAAGTGAAAAGACTATAGTCCATGACATATTTTTTATACAAAATAGGTAATAATTAAAAAATATAGTCAAGCTAGAATTTATTGATAATTACCATTTTCACATTGAATTATGGTAAGTTAGATGTAAATATATTCAATATGTTTCTTCTTCATCACCAAATCTCATATTTCTTCGTAACTAAGCCACAGTTTTGAAAGACTGCAAATGAATGACAAATAAATTACATCTACATGGGTAATCACTAAAGTTAAATATTTAACCTCAATGTTATTTGTGGTCACCATAATCACATTGTATTGTGGTACAATAGATGTGAAAATTTTCAATATTTTTCTTCTTCTCCATCACCAAATTTTTTGTTTCTTTACCTCTAAGAAACTAAGTTAAGAGACTATAAATGAATGACCCATAACTTATACATATACATAAAAATAAAAGTTAAATAATCAAGCTCAATATTTTTATATTCATCGTTTTCACATTGACTTATGGTATATTACATCTAAAAATATTCAATTTTTTCTTCATCGTCCCAAAGTTTTAAATTTTTTTATCACTAAGTTAAAAACATAATAGACTATAGTAAATGTAAAAGAATAATTATATTTTGTTTTTCTACTCTATCACAAAATTTTAGGTTTTTCTCCACTAAAAAACAAAGTTAAAAGACTATAATCCATGACATATTTTTTATATAAAATAGGTAATAATTATAAAAAAAATATGTCAATCTATAATTTATTTATAATTACCATTTACACATTGAATTATGGTAAGCTAGACGTAAATATATTCAATATGTTTCTTCTCTATCACCAAATTTCATGCTTCTTTGTCGCTAAGCCACTGAGTTAAAAAACTTCAAATGAATGACAAATAAATTACATCTACATAGGTAAACACTAAAATTAAATATTTAAGTTCAATGTTATTTGTGGTCACCATAATCACATTGTACTGTGGTATAATAGATGTGAAAAATTTTAATATTTTTCTTCTTCTCCATCACCAAAAGTTTTGTTTATTCACCTCAATGAAACTAAGTTAAGAGACTACTAATGAATGACCAATAACTTATACATATGCATAGCAATTAAAATTAAATAATCAAGTCTAATATTGTTTATATTCATCATATTCAAATTGACTTATGGTATATTACATCTAAAATTATTCAATTTTTTTCTTCACCTTCCCAAAGTTTTAAATTTTCTTATCACAAAGTTAAAAACATAATAGACTATAGTAAATGTAAAAATAAATTAATTATCTTTTACTTTTCTACTGTATCACAAAATCTTAGGTTTTTCCCCACTAAAAAACAAAGTGAAAAGACTATAGTCCATGACATATTTTTTATACAAAATAGGTAATAATTAAAAAATATAGTCAAGCTAGAATTTATTGATAATTACCATTTTCACATTGAATTATGGTAAGTTGGATGTAAATATATTCAATATGTTTCTTCTTCATCACCAAATCTCATGTTTCTTCGTAACTAAGCCACAGTTTTGAAAGACTGCAAATGAATGACAAATAAATTACATCTACATGGGTAATCACTAAAGTTAAATATTTAACCTCAATTTTATTTGTGGTCACCATAATCACATTGTATTGTGGTACAATAGATGTGAAAATTTTCAATATTTTTCTTCTTCTCCATCACCAAATTTTTTGTTTCTTTACCTCTAAGAAACTAAGTTAAGAGACTATAAATGAATGACCCGTAACTTATACATATACATAAGAATTAAAGTTAAATAACCAAGCTCAATATTTTTATATTCATCGTTTTCACATTGACTTATGGTATATTACATCTAAAACTATTCAATTTTTTCTTCACCGTCCCAAAGTTTTAAATTTTTTTATCACTAAGTTAAAAACATAATAGACTATAGTAAATGTAAAAGAATAATTATATTTTATTTTTCTACTCTATCACAAAATTTTAGGTTTTTCTCCACTAAAAAACAAAGTTAAAAGACTATATAATCCATGACATATTTTTTATATAAAATAGGTAATAATTATAAAAAAAAATATGTGAAGCTATAATTTATTTATAATTACCATTTACACATTGAATTATGGTAAGCTAGATGTAAATATATTCAATATGTTTCTTCTCTATCACCAAATTTCATGCTTCTTCGTCGCTAAGCCACAGAGTTAAAAAACTTCAAATGAATGACAAATAAATTACATCTACATTGGTAAACACTAAAATTAAATATTTAAGCTCAATGTTATTTGTGGTCACCATAATCACATTGTACTGTGGTATAATAGATGTGAAAAATTTTAATATTTTTCTTCTTCTCCATCACCAAAAGTTTTGTTTATTCACCTCAATGAAACTAAGTTAAGAGACTACTAATGAATGACCAATAACTTATACATATGCATAGCAATTAAAATTAAATAATCAAGTCTAATATTGTGTATATTCATCATATTCAAATTGACTTATGGTATATTACATCTAAAATTATTCAATTTTTTTCTTCACCTTCCCAAAGTTTTAAATTTTCTTATCGCAAAGTTAAAAACATAATAGACTATAGTAAATGTAAAAATAAATTAATTATCTTTTACTTTTCTACTGAATCACAAAATCTTAGGTTTTCCCCACTAAAAAACAAAGTGAAAAGACTATAGTCCATGATATATTTTTTATACAAAATAGGTAATAATTAAAAAAAATAGTCAAGCTAGAATTTATTGATAATTACCATTTTCACATTGAATTATGGTAAGTTAGATGTAAATATATTCAATATGTTTCTTCTCCATCACCAAATCTCATGTTTCTTCGTAACTATGCCACAGTTCTGAAAGACTGCAAATGAATGACAAATAAATTACATCTACATGGGTAATCACTAAAGTTAAATATTTAACATCAATGTTATTTGTGGTCACCATAATCACATTGTATTTTGGTACAATAGATGTGAAAATTTTCAATATTTTTCTTCTTCTCCATCACCAAATTTTTTGTTTCTTTACCTCTAAGAAACTAAGTTAAGAGACTATAAATGAATGACCCATAACTTATACATATACATAACAATTAAAGTTAAATAATCAAGCTCAATATTTTTATATTCATCGTTTTCACATTGACTTATGGTATATTACATCTAAAACTATTCAATTTTTTCTTCACCGTCCCAAAGTTTTAAGTTTTTTTATCACTAAGTTAAAAACATAATAGACTATAGTAAATGTAAAAGAATAATTATATGGGGCTTACCCTCGGTAACAAGAAAAAGCCGTGGGAAAAGTAAATTACCGAGGGCTTACCAACGACTATGGGGCCCTCGGTATTTCGCTCCTTGGTAACGTCTACCGACGGCTATATAAACCCATGATATTATCCACGGCTAAACCGTGAATAGTTTGCGGGTAATAGGTGATCAAATATCAAATTTTTTGTCTTATATTATCCACGGTTAAGCCGTCAGTAAATTTACTTAGGGCTAAGTCGTCTGTAAATTTACCGAGGGCTAAGCCATCAGTAAATTTACCGAGGGCTAAGCCTTCGATAAGTGTAATACCCCAAATTTTGCCCAACCTTTACATGGTTTCTAGTGCCACTTTATTTCGAATGAATAAAATAGCACAATTGGCAAGAGACTGTGTGTAATGAGTTGTGAGTGTGAGAGGTCAAGAGTTTGAATCCCACCTTCTTCACTTTTTGTTTTTCTTTTGTTTTTATTCTAATTTTTCTATTTTTCATAAAAAAATAACAAAAATAGTTTTTTTTATTATTTAATTATTATTTTCGTATTTTATTTAAATTATTTTTTAAAAAAATATTATTTTTCACTTTTTTCCATATTATTCATAAAAACATCCAAAAATCATAAAATTAAAAATATTAGAAAAGATTTTATTCTTTTTATAATATTTTTAATGTTTAGTATAAATAAATAGAATTTTAAGTTTATTTTAAATTGTTTAAATTTTATTTAGTTTTAACTAATTATTTAAGTTGGGCTTTAACTTTAAGATTGGCATTAGGTTAGAGTTAACCCTAATTTGATACATATATAAACATAAGTTGTGTTTGAGAAGAAGAAAAAAGGGGACAAAAAGAAAAACTGTGGCCGTCAAGATCCGGGGGGTCAGAAGAGCTTTGAAGCTCATCATCATCACCTCCATTTGAGAAAGAGGAAAAGAGATCCAAAGAAGTTCATCGAGAACCCTTGCCGCCGGCGAAGAACAAGCGAAAGTATCACCAACCGGCAACTGAAATGTAAGCTTTTATGTTATTCCAATTAAAACCTCTTCCAAATAATTAAACTCCCATTTCATTTTTTAAACCTTCTCTTTTTTTTTCTAACTAAAAAAAACCTTTTTGTGAATTATAACTAAAACCAGTTTTTGATTATAATTACAGTAAGTAAAAACTTAAAACTTTTTCTTAATTAAAACACTTACCACTAGCAATGTTTTTTTAATAAATAAACAGTGTTTAAAACACTTTTATAGTTAAGTGAAAACATTTTTACTAACTTAAAATTAACCCACTCCTAAAATTAAAACCTTCTTTTTTTTTAAGTATTAAAATTAACATTTTTTTTAAGTTTTAAAGATTAAAAATTAAAATATGTTAGAAAGGGTTAAAACTTTTTTTCTAGAACTTTCTTTAAAATTTTAAAACTAACATTCTTTTAAAGTAAGACTAACGAACCTTTTTTTAAAATAAAAACTTCTTCTTTTAAAAAAAAAACTTATGATTAGAGTTTTTTTTTTATTTAAGACTTTCTCTTTTAAAAATTAAAATTAAAATTTTTCTTTTTAAATTAAGATTAAAACTTTCTAAAGATAAAAAGTTAAAACTAAAGTTTTGTTTATTTAAAAATTAAAACCTTTTAAAATTAAGACTAAAATTTTAATAAAAACAAAATATAAAAATTAACAAAACAACAATAAAAATTCCAAATTGCATTTTCGTGTTTCTTTTAATATAAAATATGTTTGCCATATTTTCGTCTAACTTTTCACTAACGTTCTCTGTTTCTCTCCTCAGATTATACATAGATTCTGATTCATATTTATTTCAATTTATTTTGTTCCATGGATGTAATTTACGCGAGGCCATGGTCGCGGTTTTATTTTATCTTTCTTTTTTTTTGGGATTTGTAATTTACGCGAGTGATCGTCGCGACGCTTTCTTTACTTTCTGCATTTTAGTTTCTGCCATATAATATCTTGCCATGTTTGCATGTTTTACCGTTATTTTCCCTCCTAAGGAATTAGGTTTAGCCGTTTGACCACCGAGTCAATAACCCTAGTTTTAACCCTTCAAAACCCTAATTAGTCAAGGTGTCCCGCCGTGGACAAAAATGCCCTTTACCCTAGCATTAGGTCAAAGAGTCGCCGTACTCTGTTTTAGGGCTTCCTGTCGTGGAATCCCTAATTTAACCTTAATCACAATTAACTATTTCAACATAGAAATAGGAGTTTCAAAGACTCCACGTAAGCGTGTCCTTAAGATACGTTTATTCCCCATTGAAACCTTGACCACAGTCAAGACGTTTCTAACCTCCCTTTTGAGGGGAACTACAATTACTCTGATTCCATTCCCGTCAGGATATGTAGGCACAAGATGCGATGTCTTGCCGAGTAAACTTAGAACTAACCCCTTAGGTCTTTTCTTTAACTTTTAACCTTTAGTTTTTTATATACCTTAATAATAATAAAGCAAAATAATAAACTTGAACAAAAGGTTCTTGTAGAGTACTACAGAAGTTTAGGATGCTAATACCTTCCCTAAGCTTAACCAACCCCCGAACCCTAGATCTTTCCCCGCATTGTGTTCACGATGCAAAAATAGGTTTTTCCTCTTTTGACCTTTTCCTTCGGATAAATCAAAGAGCGGTTGTGAATTGAATTGTGATTCAAATTAATTAATCGTTTGATATCCTATTTCCACCGCAACAGAAAATGACGACTTCACTGGGGACCATTCTAGTTTTGAGGGTTATCCCTAATTTGTTCATATTTAATCATTTTTGCTTTATTATTTGATTGTATATATTGTACTTTGATTGGGGTTTTGTTCCATGTGTTGTGAGATAAGTCCTACACCCGGACTTGAGTGACATTATTATAGGATGGTGATATATTCGACGAGGCTTATAGGGGGTGAGTCCCGACCAAGCTGACTTGAGAATCACCGCTCAATTGAGACCCTTTCGAAAATGGTTCGGTTGATCGAGTGTAGTCGTGAAAACTTTTACTATTTTTGATTGGTGTATATGATATTGAGGACCGTAGTACCTTAACACCACCTTGGCCTTATATAGGACGTAGTGCGGGAACTATGTGGGAGTAGTCCTACAATAGTTGCTACGCGATGCTACACTCAAAAGAGGTTCTCTTGAGAATATTATCGACCTCCGAGTCAGTTGGAACGTTGATAATATCCGAAGGATGGACTGATGACTTTGGGCACTTCTTTAGAACCTTGTTCTGCAGGTACAACTACCCTATAGTACATACCTTTTGGGAAGGGTAGACCTTAACTCCATTCATTGTTCCTCTAACCTAGGACTTTTGTGTGTCTTTGTATATTACATCATAGTATCCCTAGTTTTAAGGAATTCAACAGTCCTTCGCAAATAACAAAAAAAATTCTACATTTTAAGGTCTGAAAGAAAAAAAAACTTTTCAAAATTTCCTAAAAAGGTTTGCGATCGACCGTTAGAATTCCTTGAAACCATTTCATGGCATTAGCGTCACATTTTTGCATTGCATGGTTCCCCCAGTTTCTCATTCTCGGTTCTCTCGTCTTCCAGTTGTCTCTTTGAGTCGTCAAGCTGATTCCTCGACACAAATATCAGACTAGAGCTAACTATAGACGCCAGATGTCAGAACAAGAAGAATTTAATGTTGAGGTTCGAACCGAGATCGATGGGTTAAAAGCAGGAATGACTAGGCTGGAGGAGATGCTTCAAATACTGATTGCCAGAGGGGAGCAACCTCAGAGGACCATTATTCAGGAAGTTTCCAATGTCGATCCGACTCCTGTTCAAGTGCCACCAGTTACTTGGCCAGAATTTGGTTTACCTCCTAACTACTCTCCACCTGTTGCATCTGCTGCTATGAACGGTCAGAATGTTAGACCGGTTTTTCAAGCTCCTGTCCTTACCGAGACTAGACCCGTGGTTCACACTGTTAACCAGAACGTCCAAGCACCCGTGGTGAATCCTCCTAATGAGTTCAATGTTGTTGGTGCCCAAGGGGCAGATCAGGAAGATTTTGTTGAACCTGAAATTACCCGTGAACAGTATCAGATCATCAATAAGAGACTCCAGGCTGTTGAGGGTACTGATTTCTTCAATGTTGATACTGATAATATGTGCCTAGTTTATGGCCTTGTTTTACCGGCTAAATTCAAGATGCCTGAGTTTGTGAAATATCAAGGTCATTCGTGTCCAAGAGCTCATTTAGTCATGTACTTCCGAAAAATGGCGGCGTACACCAACAATCAGAAGTTGCTCATCCACTGCTTTCAGGATAGTTTGAGTGGTGCTTCTCTCAAATGGTATATGTCCCTAGAGCCTAACAATGTCCATTGCTTCCAAGATCTTGTCAACGCTTTCATGAAGCAATACAAATATAATTTAGATATGGCTCCTGATCGTCGTCAACTTCAGAGTATGTCTCAGAAGGAAAAAGAATCATTTAAGGAATATGCTCAGCGCTGGAGGGAGTTAGCTTCTCAAGTTGAACCCCCTGTAGCAGAAAAGGAACTGACTGGAATGTTCATGGATACTTTGTCTCCTTTCTATTGGGAAAAGATGATTGGAAGCGTCTCTTCAAGCTTTACAGATCTGGTAACTATCGGCCAAAGATTAGAAGAAGGTTTGAAGAATGGTAAGGTAACTAAAGTTGCAGAATCCTCTAATGGTGCAAAGAAATCATATGGAAATTTCCATAAGAGGAAGGAGGAGCAAACCAATGATGTTATGTCTGAATCAAGAAAGCCTCGCCATGGATCTCAACCTATTGTTGCTCCACAACCAGGTCAGACTTCTCAGCGTCCAGTTATTAGACAAGAGCAGTATCGAAATAGGCAATTTGATCCTATTCCCATGACTTATACAGAATTGTATCCTTATCTGGTTCAATGAGGGTTGATTACTACAAGGGCTTTGCCACCTCCTCCCAATCCTCCTCCAGCTGGATTTAGGATTGATCTACAGTGCGCTTTTCATGAGGGTGCCTTAGGCCACGACTTGGAGCATTGTTTTGCACTGAAGGCCAGAGTGCGTGAGCTGATGAGGGCAGGGATACTTGGTTTTCCAGACAATCCTCCGAACATCCAGAAGAATCCTTTGCCAGAGCATCAGAAGTGAAGATTCGAGCTGACCTCAGCAGGCTATTTATTTGTTTCAGACAGGACAATTTATCTTTGTATTGTTTTAATCACAGACCTTTGTTTCTCATTGTTTGTACTTTCCTTTTTGTACTAGTTGTTTGCTTTCGAACTATATTTCTACTCTTATGTTAATGCATTAAACATTGCAACTGTTAATTTAATTCACTTTTATCTATTATTTGCATCGCTATGCTCTATGCTTTACCTTTCAAATATTTACTTCTTGTCCAGATTTTCGGTATGCAAAGATTGGAGGGAGGATGACGAAAATGTTATACCCATAACTGTTGTCAGTATGCTTTCAATCAAACTTTGTTGACGACGTAAGGCATTGTTTCAATTCCCAAACACTGGAGAAATAAGGAAGTTAATCCCTTGTTACCCCCTTCGAGCCTAAGAAGTTGGAGTTTCTTTCTTTACAAAAAAACCGCAATTTTAACCGTGGGATGGGTAGTTCTCAGTTAACTCAGTTATGTCTTCATGCAATATACCTTTCATACAAAGGTCGCACTCACAATTTTCCTTCACACACAACAAACAAGTGTTGAAGATGTTTTTAAGCCAAAAAGCCGATGATGGTTCACTGTGATCATTAAAGCTAAGCAGTCGCTTTCTCTCCAAAAAAAAATTCAAAAGAAAAGCCCGCTAAGTCAAAACCTATGAAGGAGACTTAGACAAAACTAGGGCATCCCGCTGACTGCAAACTTTAAAAGAAACAGTTCAGGCAAAATTTAGGGATAATAAAAAGAGGAGATCTTTAAATCCTTATCCTAAAAATCCTCAATGTCAAATAACCAAATATTATCAGAAAGCAGTGACTGCCTTTTCAAAGGTCCTTGACTTATGAACCATCATTTCTACCATCAGTGCAATTCCCTACCTATAGGAAACTGAACGCATAACCTGAGTTAACTGCGCATAGGACTGGAGATTATCATGTAGATTGGGTGGGTACAAATAAATTTTGAGCCTTTATCCTTTGTTTCTTAAACCGTGAACCCGACCATGTTACAACCCTCAAAAGACCTAATTGAAGCAAGGTTAATTTGAAAGCATACTACAACAAGGTTGCGTAAGCTGACTCCAAAAGATTTTTGCAAATCAATTATTCTGGCATTATTTTTTTTCTTTTCTTTTTTACACTTTGAGTATTTGGAACCACCGTGTTCTGATATAAAACTCTCATTTATTTTCCATCCTTAAAAAAAAAATTGATTCAAAAGTTGCATGAACTTTGCATTGCCATGTTTGTGTGAATATTTTTGTTAGCAAACTAGCTTTCCTCTAAAGAATTTTCAAACAGTTGAGAAACTTGGTCATGTGATCCTATTAGGGGCAAGTTCATTTTACGGCCTGTTTAAGAATCAGTTCAAGATTTGTTCTCATAGTGGGTTTATCCAAAAGGTTTTCAAGACTCAGACTGGGGCAAGCCTTCCGGTGGTACAGTAGAACAGTCATTTTCAGAATAAGACGATCTGAAGCATTTACCAATTCAGTCTACAGACAGTTTAATATGGGGCAGTTGAATCAAAGGACTCCCAGCAGTGGTATCTTTAGTCCCCGAGCAAGTGGCAGCAATCTTCGTGTTGAGGAATCAGTCTTCCAGTCTTGTCAGCTTACCAGAAGAGTCGAGTCTTATCATCGACATCTGCATTTGCATTTAATCACATCTCATAACATAATTCATATACATATACATATCACGAGTGTTGCATCCTCATTTTCACTTCTCCCGAGGTCGTGTTTTATCCACGTCTTACCTTGTGGTCAAAGTCCAACTCACTTGGCACCTATCAAACAAACTTTGTGTCGTGTCTATCTGACGTTCTTCCAGGTATGACATTTCTTATCCGATGTTTTTCCAGATCTGTCTCTCTCTGATGTTTTCCCAGACTGAGTTTTTTTGTTCTGACGTTCTTCCAGAATCCCTTTGTTGCTTATCTTATGTTCTTCCAGATATGTCCTCAACTTGTCCCGTACATTTATGGCTTTCCTAAATGTTTCAGGTTTATCTGCAGAAACTTGTCTTCATCTCATGCTTCTATAGATGTTGTTCTTTTGTTTCTATATGCAGCCCCGAGTTTATTCGAAGTTCTTCTGAATACCTATGGTATGTTTTAGAGTTCATTCGATGTTCTTCCGAGTGCCCCTGAAATTGGTTGCTTTCTCCCTGAGTTTATTCGACGTTCTTCCGAATACCTCTGGTTTGTTTCAGAGTCCATTCGATGTTCTTCCGAATGTCCTCGAAATATGTTTCGTTATCCCCGAGTTTATTCAATGTTCTTCCGAATACCTCTGGTATGTTTCAGAGTCCATTCGATGTTCTTCCGGATGTTTCTGATGTTTGTTTTTCCTGTATATTTCCCGATGACTCCTGAAGATCCCGCTCGATCTCTTCGTTAAAGGAATGTCCTGAAAATTCCGTTTGATCCTGTCACAAGGAAAGTTTCCAAAAGCTCGGATGTTATTCTTTGCTCAATGCTCCAGCATTCTGTTTACTTAATCCTACAGTCGTACAGATCCAGTTTTACTTTTATCCTAGGGTATCAACCGATCATGCTTGAACCTGTTGAGCGGTTACTCTTGGATATTCCCCAGTGCGTCGTTTGCCCGGTGTGGTTCGCCCGTCGCGTCCGTCCCCTATGTTGTCGTGTCGTCTGCATCTTTGCATTTATCACTCCATCATACACATCATACTAAAGTCATAGCATTGTCAACATTATTGTTCGTTTCGTTTTGTCCATAGCATTGCATAGCGTTGCATCAAAGGGCAAAATTTTCGGTTAATCTGTATTTAAATCCCTCCACCGTGATTCCTCGAGCCTACGTTGCCCAAATCATCCGGTGAAGGTATTTAATAGGGGAAACTATAATACCCCAAATTTTGCCCTACCTTTACATGGTTTCTAGTGCCACTTTATTTCGAATGAGTAAAATAGCACAATTGGCAAGAGACTGTGTGTAATGAGTTGTGAGTGTGAGAGGTCAAGAGTTCGAATCCCACCTTCTTCACTTTTTGTTTTTCTTTTGTTTTTATTCTAATTTTTCTATTTTTCATAAAAAAAAATAACAAAAATAGTTTTTTTAATTATTTAATTATTATTTTCGTATTTTATTTAAATTATTTTTTAAAAAAATATTATTTTTCACTTTTTTCCATATTATTCATAAAAACATCCAAAAATCATAAAATTAAAAATATTAGAAAAGATTTTATTCTTTTTATAATATTTTTAATGTTTAGTATAAATAAATAGAATTTTAAGTTTATTTTAAATTGTTTAAATTTTATTTAGTTTTAACTAATTATTTAAGTTGGGCTTTAACTTTAAGATTGGCATTAGGTTAGAGTTAACCCTAATTTGATACATATATAAACATAAGTTGTGTTTGAGAAGAAGAAAAAAGAGGACAAAAAGAAAAACGGCGGCCGTCAAGATCCGGAGGGTCAGAAGAGCTTCGAAGCTCATCATCATCACCTCCATTTAAGAAAGAGGAAAAGAGATCCAAACAAGTTCATCGAGAACCGTTGCCGCCGGCGAAGAACAAGCGAAAGTATCATCAACCGGCAACTGAAATGTAAGCTTTTATGTTATTCCAATTAAAACCTCTTCCAAATAATTAAACTCCCATTTCATTTTTTAAACCTTCTCTTTTTTTTTCTAACTAAAAAAACCCTTTTTGTGAATTATAACTAAAACCAGTTTTTGATTATAATTACAGTAAGTAAAAACTTAAAACTTTTTCTTAATTAAAACACTTACCACTAGCAATGTTTTTTTAATAAATAAACAGTGTTTAAAACACTTTTATAGTTAAGTGAAAACATTTTTACTAACTTAAAATTAACCCACTCCTAAAATTAAAACCTTCTCTTTTTTTAAGTATTAAAATTAACATTTTTTTTAAGTTTTAAAGATTAAAAATTAAAACATGTTTGAAAGGGTTAAAACTTTTTTTCTAGAACTTTCTTTAAAATTTTAAAACTAACATTCTTTTAAAGTAAGACTAACGAACCTTTTTTTAAAATAAAAACTTCTTCTTTTAAAAAAAAAAACTTATGATTAGAGTTTTTTTTATTTAAGACTTTCTCTTTTAAAAATTAAAATTAAAATTTTTCTTTTTAAATTAAGATTAAAACTTTCTAAAGATAAAAAGTTAAAACTAAAGTTTTGTTTATTTAAAAATTAAAACCTTTTAAAATTAAGACTAAAATTTTAATAAAAAGAAAATATAAAAATTAACAAAACAACAATAAAAATTCCAAATTGCATTTTCGTGTTTCTTTTAATATAAAATATGTTTGCCATATTTTCGTCTAACTTTTCACTAACGTTCTCTGTTTCTCTCCTCAGATTATACATAGATTTTGATTCATATTTATTTCAATTTATTTTGTTCCATGGATGTAATTTACGCGAGGCCATGGTCGCGGTTTTATTTTATCTTTCTTTTTTTTGGGGATTTGTAATTTACGCGAGTGATCGTCGCGACGCTTTCTTTACTTTCTGCATTTTAGTTTCTGCCATATAATATCTTGCCATGTTTGCATGTTTTACCGTTATTTTCCCTCCGAAGGAATTAGTTTTATCCGTTTGACCGCCGAGTCAATAACCCTAGTTTTAACCCTTCAAAACCCTAATTAGTCAAGGTGTCCCGCCGTGGACAAAAATGCCCTTTATCCTAGCATTAGGTCAAAGAGTCGCCGTACTCTGTTTTAGGGCTTCCTGTCGTGGAATCCCTAATTTAACCCTAATCACAATTAACTATTTCAACATAGAAATAGGAGTTTCAAATACTCCACGTAAGCGTGTCCTTAAGATACGTTTATTCCCCATTGAAACCTTGACCACAGTCAAGACGTTTCTAACCTCCCTTTCGAGGGGAACTACAATTACTCTGATTCCATTCCCGTCAGGATATGTAGGCACAAGATGCGATGTCTTGCCGAGTAAAATTAGAACTAACCCCTTAGGTCTTTTCTTTAACTTTTAACCTTTAGTTTTTTATATACCTTAATAATAATAAAGCAAAATAATAAACTTGAACAAAAGGTTCCTGTAGAGTACTACAGAAGTTTAGGATGCTAATACCTTCCCTAAGCTTAACCAACCCCCGAACCCTAGATCTTTCCCCGCATTGTGTTCACGATGCAAAAATAGGTTTTTTCTCTTTTGACCTTTTCCTTCGGATAAATCAAAGAGCGGTTGTGAATTGAATTATGATTCTAATTAATTAATAGTTTGATATCCTATTTCCACCGCAACAATAAATTACTCAATTTTTGGTATAACTTTACTGACGGTTAAGCCATTTGTAGTATTATAATTTTTTTAATCAAAAATACCAATATTTGATCAATAGACTTATTTTGTTAATATTTTCCCTGTTTGAAGACAATATGAATATTTTTTCGTAACATCTTATAAATATTTTTTCATAACAACTTATTAATAAATAAAAACTCTTTTGTGAATATTTTTTTATATTATAAATCTACAAAACTCTTTTTTTTATCATGACCATAATTAGATATAACAATTCAACAAACAAATCTCAAAAAAAAACTCAAACCTTAATATCAATGAGATCTCAAAAAATATTCCATTCAACAAGTTTGATGTAAACAAGCTTAAACAAAACATAAAACATGTTCAATCAAAATATAATGTGATTGTCAAAGTATTCTCATGAGTAAAAGTAAAGCATAATATGATCTTAAATGCTTCCAATAGAGTTATCATCACTGTCGGAGTCATCATCATAGTCTGAATGACGACGACGACGTTTGTCACCTTTGATAGAAGCAACACTTTCAGCTAATTCCCTCAATTGTCTTTCCAAATCTTGTGTGCGTTTATTTGCCTTGCAACATTCCTCTTGTGCAACTCGAGCATCTTCCTCTGCAGCATTTGCTCTCTCTTCAATTGTTGCCATTTGTGCAGCAATCTCAGCAGAAACTTGACCGCTACATGTAGATACACGTGACTGTTGGGTTAACGAGGAAACACCTGGCTTGTAATGCTTAGACAAGTCACCAGCACCATAGAGACGCCCTCTAGTCTTTCCACCGGCAGCTTCAGCCCAAAAATTTAGCCGAGTTGCAGAATCAACTTCCTTATGGCCACTATTTGATGTCTCTCCTACTTGAGAGGCGTGTTTTAGCTTCTGTTGAAATGTTTCCTGATAAAAAAATACTTAAAATTATATACATTACAATATTTTCATGATACGAACTAACAGAACAATAATCATTTAATTGTTTGTTGAAAGTAGCAAAAACATGAATTTCGACCAAAATCTATGTTAATTTATTTAACAATTGACATCTTTATTACATTAATTTGTAATTTGTGATTCTCCTAAGGTTAACCATGGCTGTTTGTTTTAAGTAAGAACTAAAATTTTGTTTGTTTTTAGCATGACATGGGATAAGATAATTTTCTAATAATTTGTTTATTGTGACATGGGATAAGAATCCACTTCTTAAAAACAGGTATTGAATTGTGAGAAAAACTGGTATTGAATAAAGTAATCTTTTAATCATTTCCCCACTTACTCTTATTAATCCTACCATATATATGATCATGATCCATAATATATGTAATTAATAATTTTTTTTAACAAGAGGGTCAAAGTTCAAAAGAAAATATTAACACAACATATCTATGTAACTTGTCCTTTTCAAATAAATGGCATTAAAGATTTTATCCAAGCATACATCAAAATTTAGTAATTACACTTACATATGTCTTCTTTGATCTGTCGTCCACCCATGAGGAGTCCTTCTTTTTTGTATGAGTCCTTAAGAAGACTTCATCTAATGTGGGCTCTCTACCTAATTCCCGATGCTTATGCATTATAAAAAATTGATGTCAAATGTTAGGAAAAAATAAATTATGATCTAAAGTTTAAGGAATCAAGTGTTTAAAATGAATGACATACCATTCGTATGATGTGCTCATTTGTGGATATGGAGCCACCCATATGAACAGATCCACCCTTAGCAGATGCCTGATTTTTCTTATTCCTGGCAGCTTTGACCTTATACTCTGGTGTTTCCCATTTAATTTTGAGCCCTTTCCAAGCACCCTCTCCCATCCAAGATGGACGTTCTTGTTTCTTCCTTGCATCCATCAGAATCTCTGAGAGGCGCTTTGAGCCTTTGCTCTTAAAGATACTCTTGAGTTCAAACTCATCCTCAGGCCGCCAAGCAACTATTTTCTGCAACATTTTAATAATAGACAAATTAAGAAGCAACGGATTAGAAGACCAGGTCCAAACCTCAAAACCAGAAGAAAAAAAAAGCATAGCCCAAACAATAATCACATTCTAATTATAAAAGTTTTTTTGTTCTTTAAATTATTGATACTTAATTTGTCTGTATCCGAAATTGAACTAACAATCTATTATCAAATAGGCCATTGCATAATAGGTTTTGTTCTATTTATATTTGTTTGATTTTTTTTATTATTATTGCAGTTTAGTACATCTTGTGTCAATCCTCTATGCATTTATATATTAGGCTCTTTACCCTTTATTATTAATATATATTGTTTGTCTCTTAAAAAAAGTCTTAGCCCAATAGTTAAATGTTGGATTATTTGTGAAATTTCAAATACTTCTTTAAACCATTCCCGAAAATGTCTACACTAAAAGTACATATGTAAAAACAGATACTCCTATATAGCATAGAAATACCAAACAAGGAATTTTTCTTTCCCATTTCATAACTTCTAGTAAAACCACCTGCACCAAAAGTTATACAATTCAACTCTCTACCAAAATTACTAACCTATTTAGTTATTATGTACAAATTAGAAGTACATAAATTAATAACTCTCTATCAATGACAGTAGAATAAAGTTGAAATAGTGGTGTCAAGAGTTGTTCGATACTTTGGTTTGGACAAGCAAATTAATAAAGTAGAATAAAGTACATAAATTAATAACTCTCTACAAAAATTACTAACATATTTAGTTATTATGTGTTAATCTTGTAATCTTGTTTGTGTGAAACTATAATAACTAGTTTACAAATGAAATTGGTTCGTTTACTAATGAAAGTACTTTTTTAATCTTATTACTTTATAGTTAAGTTAGCTATCCTAACTAAACAAATTATAAACAAATTAGAAGTACATAAATTAGCTATCCTATTTAGTTATTAATAACTCTCTATCAAAACTAAACAAATTATAAATAAATTAGAAGTACAGAAATTAGAAAAACTAAAAAAATTAACAAACTTACCCCAAATTTCATGAACATCCTATTCACCCTTTTATCTGGTATCTCCCTCCAACTAATCCATGCCTTACGGAATTGTGACTCAATTACTTTGGTAAGGGCCCTCGAGGCCACCCTACACGGGTTCCACCTACATGCAAATTATAAACAAAATATTAAAATACATTATAGACACGTCAACATAAGTGATAAATTAACATAAAACAAATATGTACCCTCTCCTATATGGAAAAATATAGGGCCTCCCATCAGTTGTCTTATGAATCTCATGACAAGAGTGTCTTGATTCTTGCACCAGATCATCACTGGTTTGCACATGTAGCAAACCAGATTGAGTTTTTGGATCCGACATGTGTCGTGAACCTTGAGCTGATGAGGAAGGATCTCTGACATGTAAAGATGTTTCTATTGCCTCATGTGGCCTAAAATCTGGAGTTGGCACCATAGTTATAGGTGGATCTTTTGGATTCTCATTGTCTTGTATCTCCGCATCCACTTGTCCAGAATCATGTTGTTCCACTTCCACTTGTATTTCATCTTGTTGCTCCACATCCATCTGCTTCACATCATGTTGTTCTAGTTCTAGATGCCTTACATTATGTGCATTCTTGGCTGCTTGAGTCACCTTATGCGGCAAAACCATCTTCCTCTTCTGCTTTGGTGGGATCACCCTACCTTTTCCTTTTGGAGGCATCTGTAGAGAAAAAATAATATATATTAAATTTTAAATACTAAAAATAACAAAGAACTAAAATATATGCACTAGCAACAATTTTATGCGATTATAATGAAAAAAGTAGTCATTATATTGTAACACGGTGGGAGAACTGACTTTAAACAATGTTGCGGATAGCAAGAGTCGCCACCGACTTTTATTTTATCCATAAGGAAAGGTTATAAAAGAACAGGAAAGACCTTAGAGAATATTTTGGGTCCGGGGGGTAGGTTATGAAAAGGGAAGGTGTTAGCACCCTTTTCATCCATGGTTATCCATGGGCTCTTAGGTATTTAAGCTCACTTTTGAATTGTTTTGAAAGTGTAGTGTGTGAATAGAAAATTTTCAGAATAGTTAATAAATAATCCATGTAAGGATGTGTTAAGAACTTGTTTGAAAACTTGTTGAAAATTTGTTTAAGTGTGAAACAGTTTTGAAGTGAGCAAGCACCTAGGAATAACCTACCCTAATGTTTAAAGGTCTTTCTTATTCTTTATTCTTTCCTTTAGTCAGACTATCCCTACTATAATGGAGTAGGTAGTCCTTACTTTGGATGTTAAGGGACATGTGAGGGACAATTGGATTTTTGAAGGCCATTGTGGGGTGTAATAAGCAAACTGGAGGGACTATCATCATTTTTCGAAAGGGACTCGATTCGTAAAGGCAACCATAAGGGACTTTGATGATTTTTCTATTTGAGGGACTTGCTTTATACACCCCACTTAACCAATATTCATAGGCAACTTGAGGGATATCCTTAGGAAGTGAGACGGCGATTAAAATCGACTTACGTGTGTGAAATGTTTAATTTAATTATCTTATATTAAAATGATCTAATTTATTTTTTTTAAATATCATACATATTAGCACTCCCTAATTACTAACCATAATGATAATAATAATTAAACAACTTTACATCCAAGAAACAATTACAAAATAATAAGCAAAATAATTAAATAGCAAAGATAAATAAAATATAAATAAGCAATAATAAATAATAAAGGGGGTTAATTCTAAGTTTACTCGGCAAGACATCGCATCTTGTGCCTACGTATCCTTACGGGAGTGGAATCAGAGTAATCGTAGTTCCCCTCAATAGGGAGGTTAGAAACTTCTTGACTGTGGTCAAGGTCTCAAGGGGAATAAACGCATCTTAAGGACACGCTTACGTGGAGTGCAGAAACTCCAAATCTCTACGTTGAAATGTTAAGTTGTAATTAGGGTTAAATTAGGGATTCCACGGCGGGAAACCCTAAAATGAGTGCGGCGGCTCTTTGACCTAATGCTAGGGGTAAAATTGTAATTTTGTCCACGGCGAGACATGTATGAAAATTTAGGGTTTGTAAGGTGAAAGGGTTTGAAGTTGAGGACTATTGGCGCGGCGACCAAAAGCTAGACCTAACCTTCGGATGAGTGTAATGTGACAGGAGTATTGATGAATGTGTGAGATAATTGAATTGTGCACACAGAGAATAATGACCTAATTTAACCATGCAAGCAGAAATTTAAAAGCAGTAATTAAAGCGCGATTGTTAGGGTTCGCGAGATTACAACCGAGAAGCAGTTACAATAATAATAAAACTTAAATAAAACACCACGCAATAATAGTGATCATGAGCTGTAAAAGATGAACACCCGTTAGTAAACAAAGTTAGACAGTAACGGGACGGGTCAGGAGAAAAAAATGCAATATTGAAGATTTGCGTTGTTGTGAAAGAGATGTTGAATGAAGCTATAAAAAAAAGAAAAGAGTGAGGTTAGTTAGAAAAACATTTTAAATTTAATCTAAAAAAAAGGTTTTAACTTAGATATTTTTTTAAAAAAGGATTTTTAAGTTATTTATTAAAAAGGTTTTTTTGATTTTTATTTATTTTTTAAAAAAAACAATTTTAATATTTTAAAAAAATTTATTAAAGTTCAACTACTAATTAAAATGAAAAAGAAAAATAAAAGGTTTTATGAAACAAATTTTAATTTTTTTAAAAAAAACAAAAAAAGGTTTTAAAACATTTTAAAAACAACAAAAATGAAAAGGGTTGGGCCGGTCATCACTCCCGGACCCAACCCGGTTAGTGTATATGCATCAAAATCAAATTAGGGTTTCAGCACCCTTTGATCCCCTTCGCGGCGCCGTTTGCATTCTTCCTCTTCTCTCTCGATTCTCTCTCGCTCGCGCTCTCATCACGATATCGCCCATTATTCTTCTTCGTTTATGGCTTCTGTCTCCCCTTTTTCCTTCGTATCACCTTCTCCACACACTAAGAAACAGAAAAAAAAACGGTTAATATGCTGATAATGGAGCGAAAAGCTTACGGTGGGTTCAATCGGAGGCAATGATGGTAAACTGAGCTTCGACGGAAGGGATTTGCTCGTCGTGGCTTTAAACGGCGCCGGTGAATCCTCTCCCTCTCGCGAACACTAGGGTTTGCTTGCGACTTGTCCGTTTTTGTCGTTTTTTCCCTCCCTCATCAGGTGATCCTGTTCCCTTTTATACTTTTTCTGGTTTTCTTTTGAATGGGCTTGGATCCTAGTGACTTACGTTATATTTACTGATACGATTTGAGGAGATTGTTTGGTGATTTTATCTGATATGATTTGATTGGATTTTTTTTCATGTGGATTGATTCGGTTGTGGATTCATCTCTGAATTAGATTTTGAATCAATTTTGTACTTTCCTTTTCCAGATTCACTTGGATATGGATTTTGTGTAACTCGAAAACCCTCTTATTTGGATATCCACTTTGAAACTGATTTGGATAGTTTTTTTCTTGAATCTTTGCAGATGTGGATTTGGATAACTTGTTTGTTTCTGATGTGGATAACTGGTTTTGGATTGCTTGACCCTGTGTTGATGTTGTGATGCTTTGCATTGAGTTAAGCCCTTGCAGATGTTTGAACTGATAGTGCTGATGCTAACATTTTTCTTCTCTTCCAGGATTCCGTTAGCGTGTCCGGAAGTTGCCGTCTTAGCCTGGGTGCTGGAAAGGGTATATGGTGGTGATGACAACTTTAAGAAGTCTGAACCATGTGAATGTTGCTGAGGTTGTGAATGTCTGCTCGTGGTTGCTGGCCAATGTAGCTGATGTACTTTGTTTTGTCTGCTATTGCCCGATGATGGATGGAACTGAGGGCTGAAACAAATGACGCTGTTGCAGTTGTGAATTGACGCTGCTGGTGTCATCATTGCTAATGCTGTCTTTGCTCTCTGTTAGGCTAATATTGGTGATGTTATGCCGCTGTCGGGCTAATGGTTGTTGCTACCTGCTGTGACTTGCTGCTACTATTTGACAGAAACCTGTTGTTGCTTGCATCTAAGGTGTTGCGACATTACTTACCGTTGATGTGTTTGTCACAACATTGCTGATGTGCTTCTGTATTGCAGGTGCTATCACTTGCTGATATGCCCTACTGCTGGTGTGATGAATTACTTGCTATTTGCTATACTAAGTAACCGCTATCGTTACGTGCAAAAGCTTGTCGGCTGATGTGCTGCTGTTTGCTTTGCACTGCTGTGGCATATTGCTCGCCGATAGTGTGGAAATGCCTTTGTCATGGATGTTGATGCTGATATGGACTTTGATTCTAATATCATCTGTTGGATTTTTGCAGACAAGTCCTCTCTCTGATCTGGGACATCCGTATGGTTTGGATTTTCTACATTCAGTTGTGGATTATCCATGGATCTAATTAGCAATCTGTTGGCATCCGGATTTACTTGATAGATTCCAATTACGTACTGGTTTCGAAGCAATCCTTCGGCAAAATCCATTTCGACCCGAAACTTCTTTTTACTCTTCATCTCTCGGTTGCCCCTTAGATAAGAACAGATGTTACCTGATCTGACGCTAATGGCGCGGATCGGTAACGGGGGTAGGATGCGGCTTCGGTTGTGCCACTCCCGGCACTCGATGATGACAATGTTCTGAGAGTGTCAAAAACAACTTCTAACATTTTTCTATATTGCTTGTTCTGTTTTGACGTGCAGGTTAGTCGAGGACTCGTGGAGAAGCTCAAGGACAGCATGAAGGCACTTAGGAACTTTTAGGATTTAGGATTTATTGTAAATGAAAACTCTTGTAAACCAAGTTCGAATTCACTTTATCAATTTGTAAACTATAAATATTTATGAAATGAAATTCAACAAATATTCATATTTACTTTCTCACTTGTAAATTCAAAGTATCCATGAATAATAATTCAGAATCATTTAAGTTCCTTCTTGAGTTGTAACTTATAAGTACTTATGAACACAAAGTTCAAAAATATTTAAAACTTACTTCTCCTTTGCCTTTTATAAATGATACCCCGCCATATGATTATATCCAAACAAATTCAAATTAAAATCTCGTTGATCACATCACTTCTCAAAATAACCTTAACAGTATCCACTTCTTTTTCAACCCAAATTCATTTTATTAAGAGGAAACAAAACTGTTTCAACATCAAACAAAGCACGGCCCCGAATCTAATCGTATTTCTGACAAAACATGCCGGCACCTTGACCCAAGTGGCAAATAAATGCCTCAGAACGTAATAACAACCTGTCTTCAAGGAATTAGCTGAATTTGCGTAAAATGACCAAAATACCCCTGGAACCAAATCTGAAGTCTTGGAAGTCCATTTAGCCTGATTAAAGTCAAAACCCTAGTTTTGGATGCACTGCTTAGGAGGTGCATTGTCTGAGGGAATTGTCAACTCTTCTGACCAATTGTGAATTTTGTGAACCTTGTGAACCTTCTTGGAACACAAAGTCTTGTATTGTGAGGGCAAATTTTGGGGTGCAACAGCTGCCCCTGTTCAATTTTCTGAAACCTGAGGGGTTAGATTGGTATATTTGCCAGTCGTAACCTGGAAGGTTGAAGGGGATTGAACACAAAAGCCCAAAAATTTGCACTCACCAGTGCATGGAGTGATATTGATGGTTGGTTGAACATGATTGAGTGGGCTTAAAGATGCCACTAGGGGAAAGTTCTTCAGTAGTATAATGAGAACTGTCAGGAGTCTGGAGTAATACTGATGTAACAGCATGTCTTCATGAGGATAGAGCAATCAATAATGATAACCCTAAAGCAGTCTTGAAGTGATAAATCTGACCTCAGGAGGATAGAGCAATCAATAGCTCTAAAGCAGTCTTGAAGTAATAATGGCTTCAGGAGGATAGAGCAATCAATAGCTCTAAAGCAGTCTTGAAGTAATAGAATGGCTTCAGTAGGATAGAGCAATCAACAGCTCTAAAGCAGTCTTGAAATAATAATGTGATATGTCTTCAGGAGGATAGAGCAATCAATAGCTCTAAAGCAGTCTTGAAGTAATGATTTCAGGAGGATAGAGCAATGGATAGCTCTAAAGCAGTCTTGAAATAATAATGTAATTTCAGGAGGATAGAGCAATGGATAACTCTAAAGCAGTCTTGAAATAATTAGATGGCTTCAGGAGGATAGAGCAATGGATAGCTCTAAAGCAGTCTTGAAGTAGTAATATGACCTCATGAGGATAGAGCAATGAATAGCTCTAAAGCAGTCTTGAAGTAATAGGATGATTTCAGGAGGATAGAGCAATCAGTAGCTCTAAAGCAGTCTTGAAGTCATGAGAGGCTATCAGGAGGATAAAATAACCCTGAGGTTACAATAAAGCAGTCCCAAAGTAATAAGAAGCTCATCAGGAGGATAAAGTAACCCTGAGGTTACAATAAAGCAGTCCCAAAGATCATAAGCTTGTTTGTTGGATAATTAACCTGAAAACAAGGTAGCATTCTGTATAACAACATTAGTTTATGCTTTATGTATGCATGTATGACATGATGCACTTAGGTAATGTACTATAGACATATATGTTATGGTATGATGTAAATGATGTATGTATGCTATGACACTGCTGGAAGTGTCTGGATATCCTTGTATAACAACTGCTGGCCAAGGAAAATAAATCCCGATTCGTTGTTGAAGAATATATAACCCTCCGTCTGCTGGGGATAACAAGGTATAGATAACCTCCCGTTGTTGGGGATAACAGGGTATAGATAACCTTCGTTTTCGTTTGATAGTAGGATAAGTATAACATCTCGTCTTCGTTCATCGTGCCCTTATTGGAAAGTAATTTCCCGTATATCCGTATGAGGATAAAAGAGATGGATATAAATTCCAGGGGAGATTAGACTTTGTGAAAATGGATTAGTCCTACTGATGGTTTGTAACTGCCTTGTAAAGATGAACCGGCGAAGCTTCGTTGAAATCCTTCCCTCGTTCGTCCTTAGTAAATACTATTACTGCATTTTCATGCATTTCTGGTAAACATCAATCATATTAAAAGCATGCATGCATTTCTGGTAAACATCAATCATATTCAAAGGCATACATACACTCAAACACAACCAATGGACGTTTCGCTTAGGTAAATAGGGTAAAAGTAAATCTGGATTCAAAAGATGGAATTTATTTATATCAAAAGTGACCCATACACGGGTAAGTTTGTACAAGGAGACATAAACCCTAGTAAGAGAATTTTGTCATGAAGTTTTACAAAAAGAATCAGCTATGTGGGAAATAATCCTATTGAGTTTCAATTCTACTATTGCCACTCAAGTATCTCATCTTCTTGCTGTTGAGACGGAAACGATTGGATTGAGCTTTATCTGTTTGAGTTTGAGACATAGTCATACGCTTTAATCCCTAACTTTTGCCTGGATTGCCCTTTCAGGTTTTCAATCCACCGGGATACCCCTTTTTGCCCAAGCCGCCTTTTCAGGTTTTCGACTTGCCGGGTGTACATCTTTTTATATATATATCCCTAATTTTTGCCCAAACCCTTTTGGTTTGCCGGGATGCCCTTATTTTTGCCTAGGCCTGTCAACCTAGCGGGTCTCTTTTTATGCGTAGTATTTTTTAACTATGTCTGCGTTTACAGGTTGTGGGAAGTCTTTACCATCCATTGTATTCAGTACCATGACACCTCCTGAGAACACTGTCTTGACTACAAATGGTCCCTCATATGTTGGAGTCCACTTGCCCCTAGGATCACCCTGTGGTAATATGATACGCTTGATTACCAAGTCACCAGCCTGATATACCTTTGGCTTAACCTTCTTGTCAAAAGCTTTGATCATCCGTTTCTGGTACATCTGGCCATGACAAACTGCTGCTAACCTTTTCTCATCAATCAAATTTATCTGGTCAAGTCGAGTCTGAATCCACTCATCTTCATCCAAGCCTGCATCCTTCATAATTCTCAAGGAGGGGATCTGAACTTCAATAGGCAGAACGGCTTCCATACCATAGACTAAGGAGAATGGGGTTGCCCCTGTTGAAGTACGTATTGTAGTACGATAACCATGCAGAGCAAATGGTAACATCTCGTGCCAATCCTTGTAAGTAACAGTCATCTTCTGTACAATCTTCTTAATGTTCTTATTAGCAGCTTCAACTGCCCCATTCATCTTTGGACGATACGGAGAAGAGTTGTGATGCTTAATCTTGAACTGCATCTTCGAAATCAACAAGGTAGTATGGGTCAACATATACTGTCTTAGTCGGCGAGCAGCCCATGCCAAAGCGCAGCAAGTTTTCTCGAGCAGTGAGTATCTTGTTTCACAGTCGGTAAACTTTTTGCTAAGGTAGTATATTGCCTGCTCTTTTCGACCAGACTCGTCATGTTGCCCCAATACACACCCCATTGAGTTGTCTAATACTGTTAAATACATAATCAAGGGTCTTCCATCAACTGGTGGCATTAAAATTGGAGGTTCTAGCAAATATCTCTAGATTTCATCAAAGGCAGTCTGGCACTCATCATTCCATTCCATCACCTGATCTTTCTTCAACAACTTGAAGATTGGCTCACAGATGGTAGTTAATTGGGAAATAAATCTTGCAATGTAGTTCAATCGTCCCAAGAAACCTCTAACCTCCTTCTCAGTACGGGGAGCTGGCATCTCTCGTATAGCTTTCACTTTTTGTTGTAACAACCTAGCAAGCTCTACAGGTATTTCACAATCGTCCTCGTTTCCGTCTTCAGTTTGATAGATCGGATTCTCGAAATTGTAATTGGCAATAGTAGAACTGTTATCAACTGGATCCAGAGTGGATGAGGATCTGCATTTTAGTGACGTGGGTGTGTGTAAGAACACATAGCTGATAAAGCAAAAATAAACGAAAAAGAAAGACAAGGAACGCAATATTTACGAAAACGAAACGTCCACTGATTTTATTGAATGCAGTATGCAAATGAAATGACAACCCGTAACAAGCACACCATTGTGCCCCGGGTAAGGCACATGGCTTGAAAGTTTTAATTGTTCCAGAAATTATAAATTTAAAACATAACACAGTAATAGTATTTACTCCTGACTAAAGGAGATAGGGATAACATCTTCAGCTTTCCAATTATTGAGTCCCGCACCCACAGTAGGAAAAATCCATGCCTCCAAGTTGTAGTCTTCATCTTGATCTCCCACAGCATTGATAACCCCTTGATTGGTGATACGAACAGCACGAGCACGACGAACAGCCTTCTGGGACTCTGCAGTGAAACCCAAACCAAACTTGTCAGACTTGTATGGAATATCAGGAAGCTGACCCCAAATAGTACAACCACCTTCTTCCACCACAGCTTTTGCATCATTGAGGGAGGCCATTGCCATTGTTGGAGGGTTTCTGATGACCACAGGAACCTTCTTCACAGCAGGAGGAGTCACACAATCCTTAACAGCCCAGGGAACCACTTCAAATGACTGACATGGAGTTTCAATGTATTCACCTTCTACTTCCAGATACTTGAAAGTGTTTACATGGCTGACAAAGTATTCTTCCTCTCCAAAGACAGTAACAACTTTTCCATTCACCGGATATCTCAACTTTTGATGTAATGTGGAGGTCACAGCACCTGCCCCATGGATCTAGGGACGACCAAGCAGACATGAGTACGAAGGACGAATATCCATCACATAGAATGTAGCAGTAAACATCTGAGAGCCAACCTTGATTGGAAGATCAATTTCCCCATGCACTACTCTTCTAGAACCATCAAAAGCCTTTACCACAATATTACTGGGCTTCAATACTGTATCTTCAGGACTCAGCTTGTTCAGGACTTCTTTAGGCAACACATTCAGAGAGGAACCATTGTCTATCAGCACATGAGACAGAGTAGTGCCCCTGCATTCAATTGAAATATGCAAGGCCCTGTTATGATCCCTCTTGGCAGGGGTTAAGTCAGCATCAGAAAATCCTAACCCGTTGTCATAGGTCAGGTGAGCAACACAATTCTCAAACTGGTCCACAGAAATTGCACTGGGTACATGAGCCATCTTTAGAAACTTGATCAATGACTTGGCATGAGCCTCAGAACATAATAACAGGGAGAGCATAGAAATCTTTGAGGGAGTATGCCCCAGCTGATCAACAATATCATAATCACTCTTGCGAATGATTTTCAATACTTCTTCCATCTGCTTAGAGAGGTCATCAGCAGCTGGCACATCAGTAGATACAGGCTCAATAACAGGACCCTTGCCCCGAGCATCAGTGGTGGAAGTAACAGCAGGAGTAACTGCACTCTTAGAAGCAACTGGAGGAGAGAAGACTCTTCCACTACGAGTGATCTTGCTAGATCCAGCAATATTATCAATGTCAACAGGTATATCAGGTAAAGGCTCCTGCTTGACACCATGGATGTAAACATCAGACCCATAGTGCCAAGGCACAGCTTTGTCAGATGTATAAGAAATAGGACCAGGAGTGGTAATGATCAGAGGAGCTACTTTGGCTTCAGCGACAACTTTCACAGGACCTTCAGCAGTAATCTTGATTGGGCCCTGATGAGTGATTTTAATGGGACCCTTTGAAGTGATTCTTAGTGGTACTTTGTCAACCATGTCAACCTCTTCAATCTTCTTACCCTGAGTCATATGATCCACCATACTTTCTACAGATGCTGGTCTTCTTTCAAACACTATAGTATATTTATCCATGAGACGTTGAATCCCATCTCTCAAAATGAAGCAACTAATCGGCTTATAGGTACAATATAGACAATCTTCATGACAACCTGGAAAGATCCCAGCTTGTACTAACCTCTTTTTGATAATAGACAATGGTGTGCTCAACCCCATAACTGAATAGACATGCAGATCTTCATCAATATCTTCATCAATGGCGTTGACAGTCTTCTCGTGATTTGGCATTGGAGCTGTAATCACATTTGGAGTACCTGGTGGATCAAACTCAATTTCTCCAGCATCAATCATATCCTGAATTTTGTTCTTCAAGACCCAGCAGTTATTAGTATCATGTCCTGGACAGTTTGAATGATATGCACATCGTGCATTGGGATTGTACTTGGGAGAGGTAACATTGGGATTCTGAGGAGCCTCCCTCAGGGTAATAAGTTCAGCCTTCAACAAATGTTGTAATGCCTGAGCCATTGACATGTTGATCTTCGTGAACTGTCTTCTAGCCCTCTGTTGGTTGCCTTGAGGCTGCTCTGTTGTTGCAGAAGTTGGATTTGAAATATGAACTGCACTAACAGACTGATGCCTTCTGTTACGATCAGGCTGACCATACACAGCATTAGATTCTTTCTTCCCAGTGGGAGGCTTCTTTGCAGCACCTGATGAAGAAGTGCCCACTTGGATCTTACCACTCTTGATACCATTCTCTACTCGCTCTCCTGTCATGATCAACTCAGTGAAGCCAGATGATGAGCTTCCAATGAGATGACCGTAAAACGGACCATTCAGCATACACATGAACATATCAACCAACTCCCTATCAGTCAAAGGGGGTTGAACTCTTCCAGCTAAGTCTCTCCACTTCTGAGCATACTCCTTAAAGCTTTCTTTGGCACCCATAGACATGCTTTGAAGCTGCATGCGAGTGGGGGCTAAGTCAGCATTGTATTGATACTGCTTGTAGAAAGCTTCAGCAAGGTCATTCCAATCTCTGATGTTGACACTCTCCAACTGATAATACCACTCTAGCTGAGCTCCAGATAAACTCTCTTGAAAGAAATGGATCCACAACTTTTTATCAGCAGTGTGGGGTTGCATTCTTCTGACATAAGACCTCAGATGCAATTTGGGACAAGAGACCCCATCATAGACAACAAATGTAGGAACTTTGAACCCAATGGGTATGACCACCCCAGATATCAAGCTCAAATCCTCAAAATCCAGCCCAGATGATTTCTGTAATTCCATAGCATCCATTCTATCCACCAGCATCTTGAATTTGTCTTCGTTAGGCTCATGGTAGTAGTTAGCCTCAGAATCAGAGTCCCCTATAGTGTTGTGGAGACTGCCTCTCTCCTGCTCAGATTCTTCAGATTCATAGTCTTCAACATGTTCCTTGGTCTTGACAGGACCTTTGAACCTTCTTCCCATGTTGAGCAACCCAGCAGACCTTCTAGCCTTCTTAGTCTTCTTGGCCAGCAGTGTCTTCAATTCATCCTGCCCCTTGGATAGGTTCAGGATCAGCTCTTGGAACTGTGCATTCTGTGCCTGGAGATCCTTAACTGATTGTTCAAGAGCCATTGGTTTGAAATAAACAGCGAGAAGATGAGAAACCTGTGCACAATTATAAACCTGTGATGCAATGATATGGGAATGCATATGCAATGTTTTCAAGGACCGCAGGATTTAAATTTGCTTAAACAAACAAGAAAGTAACTTTTTATTAGTAATAACTTGTTTTGCCTTTTAGGCTTACAAAAAATGAAAACGAAATAAGTACAAAAGATGGGGTTTTAAGTCTCCCATGGACGTTTCCTCTTTGTGTTGAGGTATGAGTTGAGGTTTCGCTCCTCATGAAGTAGCTTTGTTAGCTCTAGGATCCTTGCTTGGCTTGCTTTGTAATGAGCCTCGAAAGTATCCCTTTGCTCTTTCAATTGGATCCATGATCTCTGCAAGTCTTCCATATCAGTAGGCATGTCTGGGTGAAGGATGGTATAAGCTGTGTCTCCTTCAGCAACAGGTTCCATGGTAACTGGTAGGACGGCAGGATATGGCATCATGAGTGTCTGAGCCCGAGATCGTACCCATCTGGGATAAGCCTCCATAGGAATGGTGTACTTAGGCTCCAGTGTCTTGCTGTCAATCCTGTTTACCTTTCCCCAAGCTCGGATGAATCTCTGACGGTAACCCTGAAGATCGTTGTCGTAATCAAACACAATGCCCTGAATCAACATGTCATGTGGACCATCGCTCCGGGCGTAACCAAACTGTCGTAAAGCTAGAGATGGGTTGTAGGTGATGCCTCCTCTTATGCCTAGAAGTGGCACATTAGGAAACTCCCCACAATGGTCAATGATGGTGACATTCTCCATAGATCTGGAGCACCAATGGATGTCTGAGTGAGAAAGTGACATGATCCTCTTGGACCATCTGAACCCTTGCTCATTCTTCATTACTGAGCGAGGAAGGTGAGAAATAAACCACCTAGAAAGTAAAGGTATGCAGCACATCAAAGTTCCTCTCGCCCTTGTAGTACGGGTGTGAAGAGAATGTAGGATGTCTCCAAGTAAGGTAGGCACTGGATTGTGACTCAGGAATATGTTGATGGCATGAACGTCTATGAACTGATCAGGATTGGGGAACAACACTAAGCCATAAATCAATAAGGCTAAGATCTCCTCAAAAGCATCGTAGCTCATAGCCTTCAAGAACATTTGAGCTTTATCCACTAATACCTTGGCAAGAATACCTTTAACTCCACTTCTCGTCTCTAGAACAATGTCAGACTTCTTCAGATGTAGAGCTGCAGCAATAACTTCTGGTTTAAGCTCCTTCTCTAAGCCTGTGAATGGCTTCTGGTCAAGAACAGGTATACCCAGAAGTTTAGAGAACTCCTCCATGGTTGGAATCAGCTGATAATCAGGAAATGTAAAGCAATGGTGCTTAGGGTCAAAGAACTGAAACAGCACACTCATCATGTCTTCACTGAACCCTGAAGTAACTAGATCCAATAAGTGACCATGTCTCTTGTTGAACTGGGAATGATCAGGCACTAGGGAAACCAACTCCTTGAGCTTAGCAGGTATCTCTACAAAGTTGATCCTGATGGTGTTTCTACGAGCAGAAGTCATAACCTGCAACAAAGAACAAAAATAAATCCCTTGGTCCTTGAAATGGTTAGGGAAAATGATATGCTCATGATGCATGATGATGTCATGATGTTATGTTCAATCACAAACATGTGGCACACACAAACAAGTCACACAATTGCCCTAGGTTTAAAGGCTTGCATGAGGTTTAAAGGTGAGTACCCTCCCCTGAAGTTAGATGGTTCATCCTGTCCTACAAAAGTAACCGGGTTCTAAGGGATCTCAATATCATTGATCCTTCACAAGGGTGGTTGTTCAGAAGGCAACTTACTTGCCAACCAAAACCCTCCAAGTTTAAGATCTCAATGAGCGTAGTATCGAGTGTCAACCAACTTCAGTCTGCACCAAAGCCGGTTACCTCACTACTTTCTAAAGGCCAAGATGAGTTAACTAGGGTTCTAAAAGTCAGTTAGTGCATTGACAACATAAGGCAGCCTCAATATTATCCTCAACTTGACTTAAGGAATATAAGCACCAACCAAGAAGTCGCACTAACTATGGCCACCAGATCAACCGTATCGATATACGTCGTACAGTTTCCTTGGTCTATTGCCATTTACCTAAGGTACACTAGATCCGGGTTAGGACCTTTCACACATAAGAGCACCCCAACAATATAATAATAAAGCAAACAAGGCAAACAATTTAAAGTGATCTTAATTCCTAAGGGTACCCCTCTTAAATAGATCCCCAGCAGAGTCGCCAGTTCTGTAACACGGTGGGATAACTGACTTTAAACAATGTTGCGGATAGCAAGAGTCGCCACCGACTTTTATTTTATCCATAAGGAAAGGTTATAAAAGAACAGGAAAGACCTTAGAGAATATTTTGGGTCCGGGGGGTAGGTTATGAAAAGGGAAGGTGTTAGCACCCTTTTCATCCATGGTTATCCATGGGCTCTTAGGTATTTAAGCTCACTTTTGAATTGTTTTGAAAGTGTAGTGTGTGAATAGAAAATTTTCAGAATAGTTAATAAATAATCCATGTAAGGATGTGTTAAGAACTTGTTTGAAAACTTGTTGAAAATTTGTTTAAGTGTGAAACAGTTTTGAAGTGAGCAAGCACCTAGGAATAACCTACCCTAATGTTTAAAGGTCTTTCTTATTCTTTATTCTTTCCTTTAGTCAGACTATCCCTACTATAATGGAGTAGGTAGTCCTTACTTTGGATGTTAAGGGACATGTGAGGGACAATTGGATTTTTGAAGGCCATTGTGGGGTGTAATAAGCAAACTGGAGGGACTACCATCATTTTTCGAAAGGGACTCGATTCGTAAAGGCAACCATAAGGGACTTTGATGATTTTTCTATTTGAGGGACTTGCTTTATACACCCCACTTAACCAATATTCATAGGCAACTTGAGGGATATCCTTAGGAAGTGAGACGGCGATTAAAATCGACTTACGTGTGTGAAATGTTTAATTTAATTATCTTATATTAAAATGATCTAATTTATTTTTTTTAAATATCATACATATTAGCACTCCCTAATTACTAACCATAATGATAATAATAATTAAACAACTTTACATCCAAGAAACAATTACAAAATAATAAGCAAAATAATTAAATAGCAAAGATAAATAAAATATAAATAAGCAATAATAAATAATAAAGGGGGTTAATTCTAAGTTTACTCGGCAAGACATCGCATCTTGTGCCTACGTATCCTTACGGGAGTGGAATCAGAGTAATCGTAGTTCCCCTCAATAGGGAGGTTAGAAACTTCTTGACTGTGGTCAAGGTCTCAAGGGGAATAAACGCATCTTAAGGACACGCTTACGTGGAGTGCAGAAACTCCAAATCTCTACGTTGAAATGTTAAGTTGTAATTAGGGTTAAATTAGGGATTCCACGGCGGGAAACCCTAAAATGAGTGCGGCGGCTCTTTGACCTAATGCTAGGGGTAAAATTGTAATTTTGTCCACGGCGAGACATGTATGAAAATTTAGGGTTTGTAAGGTGAAAGGGTTTGAAGTTGAGGACTATTGGCGCGGCGACCAAAAGCTAGACCTAACCTTCGGATGAGTGTAATGTGACAGGAGTATTGATGAATGTGTGAGATAATTGAATTGTGCACACAGAGAATAATGACCTAATTTAACCATGCAAGCAGAAATTTAAAAGCAGTAATTAAAGCGCGATTGTTAGGGTTCGCGAGATTACAACCGAGAAGCAGTTACAATAATAATAAAACTTAAATAAAACACCACGCAATAATAGTGATCATGAGCTGTAAAAGATGAACACCCGTTAGTAAACAAAGTTAGACAGTAACGGGACGGGTCAGGAGAAAAAAATGCAATATTGAAGATTTGCGTTGTTGTGAAAGAGATGTTGAATGAAGCTATAAAAAAAAGAAAAGAGTGAGGTTAGTTAGAAAAACATTTTAAATTTAATCTAAAAAAAAGGTTTTAACTTAGATATTTTTTTAAAAAAGGATTTTTAAGTTATTTATTAAAAAGGTTTTTTTGATTTTTATTTATTTTTTAAAAAAAACAATTTTAATATTTTAAAAAAATTTATTAAAGTTCAACTACTAATTAAAATGAAAAAGAAAAATAAAAGGTTTTATGAAACAAATTTTAATTTTTTTAAAAAAAACAAAAAAAGGTTTTAAAACATTTTAAAAACAACAAAAATGAAAAGGGTTGGGCCGGTCATCACTCCCGGACCCAACCCGGTTAGTGTATATGCATCAAAATCAAATTAGGGTTTCAGCACCCTTTGATCCCCTTCGCGGCGCCGTTTGCATTCTTCCTCTTCTCTCTCGATTCTCTCTCGCTCGCGCTCTCATCACGATATCGCCCATTATTCTTCTTCGTTTATGGCTTCTGTCTCCCCTTTTTCCTTCGTATCACCTTCTCCACACACTAAGAAACAGAAAAAAAAACGGTTAATATGCTGATAATGGAGCGAAAAGCTTACGGTGGGTTCAATCGGAGGCAATGATGGTAAACTGAGCTTCGACGGAAGGGATTTGCTCGTCGTGGCTTTAAACGGCGCCGGTGAATCCTCTCCCTCTCGCGAACACTAGGGTTTGCTTGCGACTTGTCCGTTTTTGTCGTTTTTTCCCTCCCTCATCAGGTGATCCTGTTCCCTTTTATACTTTTTCTGGTTTTCTTTTGAATGGGCTTGGATCCTAGTGACTTACGTTATATTTACTGATACGATTTGAGGAGATTGTTTGGTGATTTTATCTGATATGATTTGATTGGATTTTTTTTCATGTGGATTGATTCGGTTGTGGATTCATCTCTGAATTAGATTTTGAATCAATTTTGTACTTTCCTTTTCCAGATTCACTTGGATATGGATTTTGTGTAACTCGAAAACCCTCTTATTTGGATATCCACTTTGAAACTGATTTGGATAGTTTTTTTCTTGAATCTTTGCAGATGTGGATTTGGATAACTTGTTTGTTTCTGATGTGGATAACTGGTTTTGGATTGCTTGACCCTGTGTTGATGTTGTGATGCTTTGCATTGAGTTAAGCCCTTGCAGATGTTTGAACTGATAGTGCTGATGCTAACATTTTTCTTCTCTTCCAGGATTCCGTTAGCGTGTCCGGAAGTTGCCGTCTTAGCCTGGGTGCTGGAAAGGGTATATGGTGGTGATGACAACTTTAAGAAGTCTGAACCATGTGAATGTTGCTGAGGTTGTGAATGTTTGCTCGTGGTTGCTGGCCAATGTAGCTGATGTACTTTGTTTTGTCTGCTATTGCCCGATGATGGATGGAACTGAGGGCTGAAACAAATGACGCTGTTGCAGTTGTGAATTGACGCTGCTGGTGTCATCATTGCTAATGCTGTCTTTGCTCTCTGTTAGGCTAATATTGGTGATGTTATGCCGCTGTCGGGCTAATGGTTGTTGCTACCTGCTGTGACTTGCTGCTACTATTTGACAGAAACCTGTTGTTGCTTGCATCTAAGGTGTTGCGACATTACTTACCGTTGATGTGTTTGTCACAACATTGCTGATGTGCTTCTGTATTGCAGGTGCTATCACTTGCTGATATGCCCTACTGCTGGTGTGATGAATTACTTGCTATTTGCTATACTAAGTAACCGCTATCGTTACGTGCAAAAGCTTGTCGGCTGATGTGCTGCTGTTTGCTTTGCACTGCTGTGGCATATTGCTCGCCGATAGTGTGGAAATGCCTTTGTCATGGATGTTGATGCTGATATGGACTTTGATTCTAATATCATCTGTTGGATTTTTGCAGACAAGTCCTCTCTCTGATCTGGGACATCCGTATGGTTTGGATTTTCTACATTCAGTTGTGGATTATCCATGGATCTAATTAGCAATCTGTTGGCATCCGGATTTACTTGATAGATTCCAATTACGTACTGGTTTCGAAGCAATCCTTCGGCAAAATCCATTTCGACCCGAAACTTCTTTTTACTCTTCATCTCTCGGTTGCCCCTTAGATAAGAACAGATGTTACCTGATCTGACGCTAATGGCGCGGATCGGTAACGGGGGTAGGATGCGGCTTCGGTTGTGCCACTCCCGGCACTCGATGATGACAATGTTCTGAGAGTGTCAAAAACAACTTCTAACATTTTTCTATATTGCTTGTTCTGTTTTGACGTGCAGGTTAGTCGAGGACTCGTGGAGAAGCTCAAGGACAGCATGAAGGCACTTAGGAACTTTTAGGATTTAGGATTTATTGTAAATGAAAACTCTTGTAAACCAAGTTCGAATTCACTTTATCAATTTGTAAACTATAAATATTTATGAAATGAAATTCAACAAATATTCATATTTACTTTCTCACTTGTAAATTCAAAGTATCCATGAATAATAATTCAGAATCATTTAAGTTCCTTCTTGAGTTGTAACTTATAAGTACTTATGAACACAAAGTTCAAAAATATTTAAAACTTACTTCTCCTTTGCCTTTTATAAATGATACCCCGCCATATGATTATATCCAAACAAATTCAAATTAAAATCTCGTTGATCACATCACTTCTCAAAATAACCTTAACAGTATCCACTTCTTTTTCAACCCAAATTCATTTTATTAAGAGGAAACAAAACTGTTTCAACATCAAACAAAGCACGGCCCCGAATCTAATCGTATTTCTGACAAAACATGCCGGCACCTTGACCCAAGTGGCAAATAAATGCCTCAGAACGTAATAACAACCTGTCTTCAAGGAATTAGCTGAATTTGCGTAAAATGACCAAAATACCCCTGGAACCAAATCTGAAGTCTTGGAAGTCCATTTAGCCTGATTAAAGTCAAAACCCTAGTTTTGGATGCACTGCTTAGGAGGTGCATTGTCTGAGGGAATTGTCAACTCTTCTGACCAATTGTGAATTTTGTGAACCTTGTGAACCTTCTTGGAACACAAAGTCTTGTATTGTGAGGGCAAATTTTGGGGTGCAACATATATACACATTTTACGATGATTCACAAGTGAAAGTATCAAAAATATTTTATATGGTTTAATCTTGAATTGCAAAACAAGTTGCTCTAGCTATTTTCTTCAACTCACTTTTGGAAGGTGTTGAAGATATGGATAATATGGTGTTAGTAACTTCATCATCGATATTATTATCTTCCCTATAATCATTATCTGCACTAGCATTAATTTGCATGCTAGAAATTAATGTAACATCAACTTCTTCATCACTATGTGTTTCATCGTGCAAGCCGGTTATGTCTTCAATTTCAGTTATTTGTTCAACGTGAGCCATCTCTTCATCTTGATAGGGTGTATCATCATCAATGTCAACAACCTCTATACGACCTCTGGGCTTTGTCTTTATCACTGCACACCAACCACGTTTGTCTACACGCATTTCTGGGTAAGGTACATAATACACTTGTTTGGCCTTTTGTGCAATTATGAATGGATCATAACGATCATATTTTTTGTTCATCTTGATATCTACAATATCATAATGAGGATGAACTTTTGTTCCTCTACCTCAATTTGGATCAAACCATTGACAGTAAAACAAGGCTACTTTGTGAGATAATTCATGATACTCCAACTCAAAGATATGTTTAATGACTCCATAGAAATCATCTTCCCCACCTTCTGTAATCCCCTTCACATAAACCCCACTATTTATGGTCTTTTTACCTTGACTCCATGCTTGTGTGTGGAATTTGTACCCATTAATGAAGTATTTGTGCCAACTCATGGCATTTGATTCAGGACCCCAAGCTAATGATATTAGTTTTTTGTCTGTCACACCATTTCCCTCATTAGTGGCCTACACAAACATGAAATTCACAATAAAGATAAAGTGATTAATTTTTTTACAAGTTTGAATGACAACACTTACATACTCTCGAAACCATTCTGGGAATTCTCCATGTATAAGAGTTGAAGCTGAAGGATCCTCTTCATTAATGGACTTATTTTGCAAGAAAATACTGGCAATAAAGAGAGAATTGTTGTGATGTATGTATTGTAAATGTTTATTTTGTGTCTATCTTTGTTTCGTTACTTACTTAATATATGGCTTAACCTCATTGCAATTAATGAGAATGTGTACATGAGTAGATCTCCATTCAGCATCAGTCAACCAATGTATTTGGGATTTTCCACTAGGACGTCCAAGAGGGTTTCTTATTGACAATGTTGGCACTACATCATCGTTCAGTCCTAACGCTTCATTATGTTTGCTTGTGGCAGATAAGGTGGCCGTTTTGAAATAGTGGGAACAAAAATATGTTGTCTCTCGATGTAAATACGACATACATATTGAGCCTTCCACTCTAGCCTTATTCTTCACTGACCGCTTAAAATCTCCCATCATTCTTTAAAAAAATGAGTGTTAGATCTTCTATGAAATGTGAAAGATTTAAAATGAATAAATTAATAATTAGGAATGTATGCAAAATACCTTTCAAATGGATACATCCATCGATATTGTACAGGACCACCAAGTTGTGCCTCATAGGGAAGGTGAATTGGAAGATGCTCCATAGAATCAAAGAATCCTGGTGGAAATATTCTTTCAAGTTTGCATATGATTACTGTGTGAGAACAGAGTATGCCTAAGAGGGGGGGTGAATTAGGACTTGAAATTTTTCCGGTTTTTATATGGTTCTTGGAAATATACTGGATGGTGTTCTTGGTTATGGAAAGCAGTAAATCAACAGAAAGAAAGAAAGACACAGGATTTATAGTGGTTCCCCTCACAATCCGAGAGTACTCCACTCCCCTTTCAACATGAAAGAGAATTTTCACTATTGTTTAAAATAGTACAACCTATCACACCATCAACCGGTGAGGCCTACTATCAAACAATAAAAAAACTCAAGTGTACAAGAACAATCCTCTTGTAAACACTCACCCTTGTGTCCAACAATCCTGGATCACAAGTCAAATACAAAATAATTGTAATGAATTTGGATTGAGTATAATTGTCAAAGTGATCTTTTCCAATGAATCAAAATTCACTCTTTGTAATTTTTCAATACAAGTGTTCAATGAATGTGAAATTTCAATGCAAGTATGAACACTTTTGAAAAATGAATTTGATTCTAAGACAATTTTAAAAATGAGTATTGGTTTTTTGTTGGTGTGTTTTTCAAAATGAAAAACTCAGAATTTATATGAGTAAAATAACCTTTCACAACAGGTATGATTTTAAAAGATTCAAGCCATGAAAAGGTATGATTTTAAAATAATTTTTGAACTCAAAACAAAGCAATTTTTCACTGCACGTTCAGTGTTAATCGGTTAACCCATATGGTTAATCGGTTAACACTGGTACGTTAGCCCAGAAAATTCAAAATTCAAAATGGTTAACCGGTTAACCCATATGGTTAATCGGTTAACACTGCTAATTTTCAAAAAAATGCTTTTTAAAATTAATGTTAAACCATTTTTAAAGTTTCAAAAACATGCGTATGTATTATGCACAAAAGATTGATGTTTTTGAACACTTGTATATCAAAATTAAAAAGGTGGATTTGATATACCAGTAATGCAAGCAAGTCTGGAAGAATCAGTTCCATATGTAGCTTGACTTGAAAGATAGCTTGATGACTTTATCTTGATGACTTTGAACGGCTTGTCTTTTTGCAATCAAGAGACATTAACTTTGAGTAGCATTGACATCATCAAAACTTGAGACTGAAGCATGCTTCTACATTCTCCCCCTTTTTGATGATGGCAATCAAAAAAATGTTGTGCGATATCTCTTGGTTCTTGATCTGGTTCTCCCCCTATGTCTAGCAACTCCCCCTATCTTATCGGAGGAAAAAATATCTGCACACAGAGAGACATTAACAGAACCAAGCTCTTCTCCCCCTTTGACATCAGCAAAAAGGAAGAGCTTTCAAAGAAATCACAAGATAGCAACAAATATAGTAATAAGCACATGCAAATCCAAGTAAACACAAAACACAAACAGTAGTACATATAAAATGCAGCAAATAGAAATTGTACTTGTTACAATAAAACATAGTTCAAATGAAAGCATAAAAACTTATAACTAGAAAGCAAAGCAATAAAAACAACAGCAGCAGCATATTCTCTAAACATCCTCATCCGCCATATCCTCCTCCTCTTCTTCTTCATCATTTTCTTCATCAGATACAACAGGGCTGTCAGGGTTGGTATGGTGAGAAGAAAGGACAAGGTTCCGGAGGGAAGTAATGGCCCGGGAGGTTTCTCTATGCTGAGTCATGATAGTTTGGTAAAGGAACTCGTTGGTGATGCCTCCTGCAGGTACGGGAAAGGCCTGGTTAGCATTGGCTCCTTCTTCTGAGTACTTGTAAGTACCGTCATTATCCTTAAAAATTCCAGTATTCTTGACAATTGTAATCTCGTTGATCTCATTGGTGGTTGATTTCATCTTGATGGTTGGTTCACGGTTGAGATCCAAAGTAGTCAATTCCAAAATTCTTGATATCAGTCGTGCATAAGGAAGACGGGTCGACAGAGATAGTTGTTGTTGAAGGTGATACATGATGGTCAGAATCCAATTGACACGAATCTTGTTCTTGATGGCGAAGAGAAGTTGCATTTCCAGATCATTAATTTGTGCATGATTCGAATCCTTGGGAATCAGCACATAGCAGATTATGTAGTGAAGCATCCGATCAGAGACGGTAAGGTTCTTTGCATAGCACAACAGACGAGCAGTACGTTGGTTGGCGATTATCATCTCCTTTGGAAATCTGCAGATCTGATAATAGAACTCCATCTTGTCGTAGTTGGACCACGGTCCTTCCACGTGGTTAACTCCCTTTCTCAGAAAATACCCAGATGATGGTATGTTCAGCATTGCAGCAACATCAGACAGATTTTCTTCAACAACACAGTCTCTAACAATTGTTTTCATAATATGCTCATCATTTGCATTTAGAAACACAGACAGTTTATGCAAAAAAGATTTGACAAGGTCCGGGTAGCAGTTTCCAGAATCAGACACAAATTTATCGATCCTCTGATATTTGAGCAAAGCAGGAAAATCAAAAGATGATGCAGGAAAAGCTTTAAGATTCACATACTTTACCGGAAGGATAGACCGAACTCGGACTTTGAAATCCATTCTGCGCTTCTTGGTTGTTTCCATAGGAATATCTTCATCAGATGCAGAGTGATGTTCTGGAAGTTTTCCCTTGCCGCGGTTTGATGCTGAAGCCATGGATGGAGGTTTGAGAGCAACTGGGGTTGTGGGTTCTGAGGAAGTTAGGGTTTGAGAGGTTATGGGGAGTTTTTCCAACTTTAGAGAGTGGGAGAGAGAAGTTAGGATTTTAAGAAGGAATGTGGATTTTGGATATGGATGTGGATATTTAAAAGAATATGAACCACACAAAATATATAAAGAAAAAATATAAAATTTTCAAAAATTAATATAATTTTCGTTTCTGATTTTTTGAAAAATTAACAGTGTTAATCGGTTAACCATATAGGTTAATCGGTTAACACATTAAAAAATTTAATCAGAATTGAAAATTTAACAGTGTTAATCGGTTACCCCATATGGTTAATCGATTAACATGCTCGAATTTTTGAAAAATACATAAAAACAGAATGTATATACATGAAAACATATCACAATTAATGCATACATATAATAGAGACAAGGATCAGATGTCACCTTCATCAAGAATCCCAAGTTCTCTCCGAATTTTGTAGAATGATTCTTTTGCCAAAGGCTTGGTGAAGATGTCGGCGAGTTGGTTGTGTGTGTCGACGAAAGTAACATCAACATCTCTGTTTAATACGTGATCTCGAAGGAAATGATGTCGGATATCAATGTGCTTTGTTCTGGAATGCATAACCGGATTCTTTGTAATATTTATGGCACTAGTATTGTCACACCGTAGAGGAATTCATCCGAGGTCAACACCATAATCCAGAAGTTGTTGTTTCAGCCATAAAATCTGTGCACAGCAACTTCCTGCGGCGATGTATTCTGCTTCGGCGGTGCTGAGTGCTACACAAGCTTGCTTCTTGCAGGCCCATGATACTAGAGCATTTCCAAGAATATGACATGTACCACTTGTACTTTTTCTATCGGTTTTGCATCCATGCTCGTGGTGCTTGTTTTAAACCGTAGAGAGCCTTCTTCAGTTTGAAAACATGTGAGGGATTTCTGAAGTCTTCAAAACCTGGAGGTTGTTTGACGTAGACTTCCTCATTAATGTACCCATTCAGGAAAGCGCTTTTGACATCCATCTGGAATAACTTCGTCGGACTTCTCATCAAACTTACCGAGATTGTCCTTATTGTTGTTGAGAACGAAGCATTTGCAGCCAAATATGTGGAAGAATGATATATTCGGTTTCCTTCCCTTGAACAACTCATACGGAGTCTTTTTGAGTAGCGGTCGAATATTCACGCGGTTGCTTACAAAGCATGCCGTGCTTACTGCTTCTGCACAGAAATATTTTGGAAGATTTGTGTCGCTGAGCATTGTTCTAGCAAGTTCAACTAGTGAACGATTCTTCCGTTCTACGACGCCGTTTTGTTGAGGAGTTCTTGGTGCCGAAAAATTATGAGAAATTCCATGTTCTTCGCAAAATTCTTCAAAGTCTGAATTTTGAAATTCTCCACCGTGGTCGCTTCTTATGGAGGCTATAGTGAGTGACTTCTCGTTTTGAATTTGTTTTGCATACTTTTTGAATGCTTTAAACGCATCATTTTTCTGCACTAAAAACATTGTTCAGGTATATCGAGAAAAATCATCAACAATAACTAAAGCATAAATACTACCTCCAAAGCTCTTCGTTCTTGATGGACCAAAAAGATCCATGTGCAACAATTGAAGTGGTCTTGATGTAGAAACCACTTGCTTGGATTTGAAAGTTGTCTTGGTCTGTTTTCCCTTTTGACATGCATCGCATAATTTATCCTTGATGAATTTTATCTTCGGAAGCCCAACAACCAGATCATGCTTGATTAATTTGTTTAAATGCTCCATGTGAATGTGAGCAAATCTTTTATGCCAAAGCCATGCCTCGTTGTTGTTTGCCATAAGACACTTTACCTTCAAGGAAGAGTCATCAAAAGAAATCATAAAAATATTATTATATCTTTTACCTTTTAGCAGAATCTCATGAGTGACTTCGTGTTCGATCAAGCATTCCTCCTTTGTGAAGTTGATTTTGAACCCTTTGTCACACAATTGACTGATGCTAAGCAGGTTATGCTTAAGGCCTTCAACAAAAAGAACGTCTTCGATGACTGTACATGGAGGTGCACCAATGGTTCCAACTCCAAGAATTTTTCCTTTATTATCATCACCGTAAGTGACGTATCCTTTGGCCTTTAATGATAGACTTGAAAATTTGTTTATATCTCCCGTCATATGCTTCGAGCAACCACTATCAAGATACCATTCATTTGTGGTTGTCTTCAAGCATACCTACAAAACAAAATTAGGTAGTGTTAGGTACCCAAGTTGCTTTGGGTCCTTGATAGTTAGTACCTTTTTCCACCCACACATAATGCCCCTTTGCAACACCAATATTACGTACATAGCAGGCATTAGGTGTGTGCCCTTTAATACCACAATAAAAACATGTAGGTTGAAAATGACTTCTATATCTGGGAATATAATTCTTTTTCTTATTAATTCTTTTCTTGTTATGATTTTGATGTTGAGTCTTAGAAGTGCTTGTCTCTTTCTTCACAATTTGTTCACTTGCTTTTACAAAAATGGTCTTATTGGTGCTTGGTTTTGAAAATTTAGAATATCCCAATCCACTTTTATCATTAGGATACTGTTGCGGTGGAAATAGGATCACAAACTATTAATGAGTTTGAATCGCAATTCAATTCACAACCGCTCTTTGATTTATCCGAAGGAAAAGGTCAAAAGAGGGAAAACCTATTTTTGCATCGTAAACACAATGCGGGGAAGATCTAGGGTTCGGGGGTTGGTTAAATTTAGGGAAGGTATTAGCACCCTAAACTTCCGTAGTACTCTACGGGAACCTTTTGTTCAGTTGTTTACTATCTTGCTTTATTTATTTGCTTAAGGTATATGTACAAAGGGATTAACAGTGTGAAAATAAACCTAAGGGGTTAATTCTAAGTTTACTCGGCAAGACATCGCATCTTGTGCCTACGTATCCTTACGGGAATGGAATCAGAGTAATCGTAGTTCCCCTCAAAAGGGAGGTTAGAGACTTCTTGACTGTGGTCAAGGTCTCAAGGGGAATAAACGCATCTTAAGGACACACTTACGTGGAGTGTAGGAACTCCAAATCTCTACGTTGAAATGTTAAGTTGTGTTAGGGTTAGGTTAGGTTAGGGATTCCGCGGCGGGAAACCCTAAAATGAGCGCGGCGGCTCTTTGACCTAATGCTAGGGGTAAAATTGTAATCTTGCCTGCGGCGAGGCATTTGTGAAAATTTAGGGTTTGTAAGGTGAAAGGGTTTGAAGTTGAGGACTATTGGCGCGGCGACCAAAAGCTAGACCTAACCTTCGGATGTGTGTGATGTGACAGGATAATTGATGAACGTGGGAGAAATTGAATCATGCAAACAGAAAATAATGACCTAATTTAACTATGCGAGCAGAAATTTAAAAGCAGTAATGAAAGCGCGATTGTTAGGATTCGCGAGATTACAACCGAGAGGCAGTTATAGTAATAATAATAAAATAAAACATCACGCAGTAGTAGTGACCATGAGCTGCAAAAGATGAACACCGTTAGTGAACATAGCTAGACAGAAATTGGGTGAGTCAGGAGAAAAAATGCAATATGGAGATTCTTGTTGTTTTTTAAAAGAAAAGAGATTAAATTAAGAGATGTTAACATAAAAAGATTTATTTTAATTTCGAAAAAAGGTTTTAATCTAATTATCTACAAAAAACAGATTTGATGTCATTATTTTTTTTTAACAATATTTTTAGTTATTATTTTAAAACGAAAAGGATTTAAAGTTATTATTTTTAAAAAAAAAGAAAAGGTTTTTATAAAAAACATTAATTTTATTCATTTTTTCTTTAAAAAATAATATAGTTAAAAGAAAAACAACAAATGTGGAGATAGAGAGTGGGTGATATGTGGTGATGGTGATGACGGACCATGGTACTACCATGGTCGTGTGCACATACAGCTGTAACCTTTTGCAAGCAAACAACAGAAACAGAACAACATGAAACACAAAAATGAAGACAAGTGACGGCGAGGAGAAACCCTAATCCCCCTCAGCGTAACTCCCTCGATCGCCTCTCTCGTTCGAATTTTATTTCATTCTCCCCTTCTTTCATCATCGTTATGTCAATCCTCGTACCTGAAACAACAAATGAAACATTTAATCGTTCAACAACAATAACGTGTATGGAGAAATTTACCGAAGATGGGAGGCGAAGGAGTGCGAGGCGCGAGCGATCTTCTCCGGCGGATTCGCGATGATGGTGATGACGTCAATCCTCGAAGGCTTAGCGCACAAGATGAGTGGTTCCTCTCTTCTTTTGATTTGATCTACTTAGGGTTTCTTTTGTGATTTTTTTTTTTTTGCTGGGTTTCAAATTTCCTCCAAAAAACCCCTGTTCCTCGATCCAAATCCCTCTTTTATAGGCGATTTTGGGCTTTCCCATCTTTAAAGCTCCGATTGAGTCTTTGATTGCTATTTTAAATATTTGATTGAGCCTTCCATTTTGGGGTTGATTGGATTTGAGATAACTTCCGTTTCTGTTTGATTTGTTGAATGCTCATTGAATGACAAATTCAATCTCTGATTTGTTGTGTTAAATGCTGGTCTGTCCATATTCAAAGTTTTTGAGGATCTGAATAAGATCTTTTTCGAATATTCTTCTTTCGCAATGGGTATATTCTGATTGATTTGCTAACTCTGAATTATTGTTTGGCAGGGGCGAATAGCAGTGAACTTGGGCCAAAGTGAAACTAGCAGCCCAGAGTTTGGTTCATGGGGAATTCACCGGATTTGAGGATTAGGGTAATGTTCTTTGGAGACCTGCACTCGTTCCTGCTCTGAGACTAAACTCTTCTCTTCTGACGACTCAAAGTTGTCCATACCGACTGGGGTTTTGTAGATACCACTCGTGGATTTAGGAGTCTGTAGGTTCCTGCATCGACCTGTACGTCCTGGGTGTGAATAACTAACATTGGGTTGGTTAGTCTCGTTTGGTAATAAAGGACAACACCCTGCTTCACTCCTTGGATTTCCTTGAGCATATTTGATGATGATGTGTTGGTTATGCAGGTTATAGGCTGGTGTAAGGTGCCTCTTCATCATTTGTCCTCGTTGCTGATATTGTTGCTCGTATTGTTGATTCTGCAGCATCTGATGTTCCTGGTGTTCCAGTTGGGGGCTAAAGCGTAGTGGAACCTGACTGATGGGTATTTTAGGTTTGTCTAGATCACACTCACCCCACCTTGTGAGGATAATGAATTGATGATGGTTTGCTGATGAGTATTAACATTGTTCTTGCAGGGAGCTCAAAAGGGGACCTGTTGCAGGGAGTTTGCAGAATTTCCTTGCTTAGCATCTACACTTTTATTTGGTTGAATTTTACTCAATATGATTTGTTGTGTTGTTGCTAAACCACTCGTAGAATCATGTTGCAAGCCCGCAACCTTATTCTGCCGTAGCTGCCGCAGAACCTGGTAAGTTGGTGGTTGTAACTGAGTGATCACTTGATTTTCATGAGACTGCACCGAAGGGTCTTGGGATTATGACCACATTGCTGAAGACATACGAGTTGGGGGAGCTGTCTAGGTTGCACGGGCAAGATGGGTTTCCTAGGCCTAAATGAACTTATGAGGTTTACACTCTGCTTCCTATGCTCCCAATTTTCCTTGAGACTAGGCATAATGACGCGCTTAGGAATCGGTAGGAACATTATCATGCGTTCTGGAATTATTCTGTATTGCTTCAACCTTTCCACCTGATCTGACTTGGGTTGTTGAGGGGGTAGAATCATACTGCTGCTAATTCCCCATTAGGTGAGCCTGTCCTAATGTTTTCTTGAAAGAGACTGATAGAAGTTACTTGTCTGGTTGTGTTTTCATTTTATGTATATCTTATGCTTTCTGAACATTTTCCTTATGTGTAATTCACTCTCTATAGTCTGAGGTTGGACTAATTGATTATTGTGCAGGTAGCAAAGTTCGGGGACTAACAGGGCCTATGCAGAGACCTTGATTTGATGGGGCTTTTCCAAGCAAATTATGTGCAGAAGGTTGTTTTAGTGAGTAATATTATCGACATTCTCGTCAAGTTCGTCACTTATTGCTATACTCCTGGCTTCTGGACTAGACTCAAATGGTAACAGCAGAGTTCTGTTCCCAATGGCCTGTTGATGTTCATGTTGTTATTGCAGGTTGTAACTCGTGTTGCTTCTCTTTGCTTGTTGTAGCTGATATTGGTTCTACGGTTTTGTTGCCTGTTTCTTGAACTGAACTGTTTTAAACTCTGTTATGAAATTGGGGTTGCTGAATCTTTTGATACCTTGTCCTATGTTATTTTGCCGCAGCTTGTTGTGTGTCTCATTCTTCTGTACATGGTTCAGAACTGATGCTGCTCATGAACTATTTAGGTTTTGAGTTCCAAATTCTGAATCTGACATTGATGCGTTTGTGGCTTTTTCAGGTGTTGGAAACTTAGGAACCAAAGCGACTCAGACCTGTCGGCATCCGGGTCTGAGTCCAAACTTGCCCATGTTGCCTTATTCTCGTATCAGTTTGGAAATCCAATCGCGGCAAAACGAATCAGCCCCACTTCTTTTATTTTTTCTATCTCTCGGATGTCCCGTATCGATAAGAACAAGGATTACCTGATCTGACGCCTACGGTGCGGATCGGTAACGTGGGTAGGACGCAGCTTCGGTTGTGCCACTCCCGACACTCGATGATGACATTGTTCTGAGAGTGTCGAGAAACTTCTAACATTTTTTCTACACTGTTTGTTTTCTTTTTGATGTGCAGGTTAGTCGAGATTTGCGGCGAAACTTAAAGACAGCATGAAGACCCTTAGGAACTTTTAGGATTTAGGATAGATGCTTATTGACTTAATGTAATTCCTTGTGAAACAATTCAAATTCACTTATCAATTTGTAAATTATAAATATTTATGAAATGAAATTCAACAAATATTCATATTTACTTTCTCACTTGTAAATTCAAAGTATCCATGAATACTAAATTCCTTCTTGAGTTGTAGCTTATAAGTACTTATGAACACAAAGTTTAAACTTCTTCTCTTTTGCCTTTTATAAGTGATATCCCGCCATATAGTTATATCCAAACAAATTCAAATTAAAATCTCGCTGATCACATCACTTCTCAAAATAACCATAACAGTGCCCACTTCTTTTTCAAACCAACTTCATCTTATTAATAGGAAACAAAACTGCTTTAGAAATGTTTCAACATCATGCAAGACGCGGCCCCGAGTCCAATCATAAAAACATACCGGCACCTTGACCCAATTGGCAAATGAATGCCTCAGAACGTAATAACAGCCCGTTTTCAAAGAATTGGTAGAATTTGTGTAAAATGACCAAAATACCCCTGAGACCCAATCTGCAAAACAAAAACCTTCATAACTTGTTAGTGATTAGCAAATGTACATATGAGATGATATGCGAAATGACTGACTAAATATAAGGGTAAAATTTGGGGTATTACAGTTGCCCCTATTTAAATAGCTACGCCGGACGATTTGAGTGACAGAGACTCGAGGAATCGTGGTGGAGAGATTTAAATATAGATAACCGAAAATTTTGCCCTTATATGCGACGATATGCAATGCTATGGACAAAACTGGAACGACTTAATGCAGATGATGCCCTGAATATGATATGCTGCGTATGCTGGAATAATGAATGCGAAAATGCTGACGAACATGACGACACTGGGACAGACGCCACGAGAAGAAACACACTGGGGAAAATGACGCGCTGAGACACAGTACATCACTGGGGAATTCTAAAAATGATAGTCAACTGGTGCGAATGACCAATTGTCACTTTTAGAAAAGGAACGAGATCCTCGAATGGAGATGGTACCTATGAGACGGCCTCCACTGGGGAATCTAAAAATAAAACTGGATCACGTACGATTGTAAGATCGATTACAGAATGCTGGAGCATTGAGCAAGGAATAACATCCAAGCTTCTGTAAACTACCCCTCGTGACAGGATCAAACGGACTTTTCGGAACTCCGTAGCAAATATACAGGGTAAAGACCGACTGTATGCCAAAATAAATGGACTTTGATGGGAATTGCCCTGATAAGCTTCTCGAGGGAGAACTGTCACTTATCGTTGGAAGGGACTTATGTGCAAAAAATGGATAAGCACTCAAATAAAGAGGCTGCTGCTTATCTGATAAATAAATCTTCTCGCATTTAAGGTCGGCGCCTGGAATACGATTCTGATTCTTCTCTTACTGAAGGATAAATAAACTTCTTCATGCTTCAAGATTATGTTCTCCTGAACATGAAAAGGGTAAACTGAACTTCCTCATACTTCAGAATCGTGCTCTCCTGAATATGAAACTGGATGACTGAATATACTCATATTTCAGAATCGTGCTCTCCTGAATATGAAACTGGATGACTGAATTTCCTCATACTTCAGAATCGTGCTCTCCTGAATATGAAACTGGATGACTGAATATACTCATATTTCAGAATCGTGCTCTCCTGAATATGAAACTGGATGACTGAATTTCTTCATACTTCAGAATCGTGCTCTCCTGAATATGAAACTGGATGACTGAATATACTCATATTTCAGAATCGTGCTCTCCTGAATATGAAACTGGATGACTGAATTTCTTCATACTTCAGAATCGTGCTCTCCTGAATATGATTTCGTTCCTTCTTTTACTAAAGGATAAATGAACTTCTTCATAACTCAGAATCGTGCTCTCCTGAATATGATTTCGCTCAAACCTTCCCGTAACTCAAGATCGTGCTCTCCTGAATACGAATTGGTTCGTACCTCAAGACGGCAGATAAATGGAAGCCCAACTGCTCCATGGAGATGGCCATTTGCTGCGAGTCGTAACGAGGATAGGATCGACTTCTTGGGTGAGAAATGTCGTATGTTGATGCTGTAAAATGTAAAGTGTAAAAGGTTGTAACATGTAGGATTGTAAAGTGTTGTACTGATATATTTTCCAGGCGCGAACTGGCGTGTATCTGTAAAGGATTGTAGTTGATTTTCTTGAAAGATAGTGCAAAATAAATGCACGTCCGGGTACAGTGATAAACTTCTCAAGCGAGATAGTCGCGTATCTGCCAATGTATGGTGAAAATTTTAGATGGTGCAAAATAAATGCACGTCCGGTTGGGATTGACGACCGACAAGACTGAGATTCAATCTAGGATCGAGCTAGAAAGAAGACTGGAAATCAAAACTCCATCGAGGGAATGATCTCGAAGGGTAAATATCTAATCCTGGCGAGGAAAGATAGCTGAAGTAACCGTCATCCACGAGGATCGAGCTCTGTGGGGAAACTGGAAACAAGTAAGCATTTTATGCTTAGGGATGACAATCTATTTGGAGAGAATGGACAAACCCCAATTACTCGGTGGTAACGACCAATGATGGAGACACGATGAACCTGTGCATGTTATCGCGTATGTTAATGGATATGTTAATATGAATGTATGTTGATGTCTATGTATGTAACTATGCAAGATGTTATGAAATGAGTATGTAATGAGTATGTAATGAATATGAAATGAAATAGGCATGTGATGCTTATGCCCTTGCGTATACTGACGAAACAGACTAGAGACGGGACGAGAGATGAAATAAACATCTCGACGGAAATACCCTGCGTTCTCTGCAACCAATACGTCAATCATGGGTAAGAAAGATCAATGGTAGAACCAAGTCTGGTTTTAAAGTTTGGAATTCTCTGGGGAGAAGGTAATCTGCTTGTGGTGTACAGTATCACGTCTTCACATGGGGAGAAGAAAACCTGAGGGACACTTTTGAGTTACCCAAGAAAAGGTTGTCAGCTTATAGTCTCTCTGGGGACTATCACTGGGCAATGGTTTGAAAGTGTTTCTGCAATAATGATGTTTCCGGGGAATGAAGAGATCCTGTCGGAATTTCCACTAGTCAAAGTAATTTATTACATTTCAATTTTGTTTTGTTTTTTTGAAAAACAGTTTTGAAAAATCTACAATGCACCTTTCATTTTCAAATTTTAGGAATAAACGCATTTTGCATAACAAATAGAAAATAAAGAGCAATGCACCAAGGAATGTAAGTAACGAGATGGTATCTTTTATTAAAGGGTGATAGCTTGCTGAAGGCATAGCTCCACAGATGATTACATTTTGAAATTGGCAACATGGGAAAAGGTTACATTGAATCCAATGATACCTACTGACACTAATAACTAAGACTAATCCAGAATCCTGCTTTGGGCAAGGATGGAGGAACTGAAACATGGCTCTCATGCGGAAAGTGTGTTCGAGATAATCAGTGTCTTCTGATGCAATGAAATGCCTTTGTCCCTAACTTTTGCCTGGACCGCCCTTTCGGGTTTTCAATCCACCGGGACGCTCTTTTTTGCCTAAGCCGCCCTTTCGGGTTTTCAACTTAGCGAGCTTTTGTTATTATTTCTTTTTTCTTTTTCACCCTTACTTTTGCCTAAGTCGCCTTTTGCAGGTTTTCGACTTAGCGGGTTTTTAGGCATAATATTTTCGGACTGCATCAGAATTCACGGGATGTGCTAGTTCTTCACCGTCCATTGTCGTAAGTATTAGAGACCCTCCGGAGAAGACAGTCTTTACAACGAATGGGCCCTCATAATTGGGCATCCACTTTCCACGCATATCTTTATGTACTGGTAAGATCTTTTTGAGTACGAGCTCTCCTTGACAGAACTCACGGATACGGATCTTCTTATCAAACGCTCTTTTCATCCGTTTCTGATATAATTGCCCATGGCACATGGCTGTCAAGCGCTTCTCGTCAATGAGATTCAACTGATCCAATCTGTCCTGAACCCACTCAGCTTCCTCAAGTTCAGCTTCCATTAACACTCTTAGCGAAGGTATCTCTACTTCGATGGGGAGCACGACGTCCATTCCATATACCAGTGAGAAAGGTGTTGCCCCTGTCGAAGTTCTTACTGAGGTTCTGTATCCATGCAAAGCAAACGGTAACATCTCATGCCAATCTTTGTAAGTCACAACCATCTTTTGCAGGATCTTCTTGATATTTTTATTTGCAGCTTCAACGGCCCCATTCATCTTAGGACGGTACGGAGAAGAGTTATGGTGAGTGATCTTGAAGTTATCACACAACTCTTTCATAGTCTTATTATTCAGATTGGTGCCATTGTCAGTTATTATCCGGCTTGGGACTCCATAGCGGCAGATGATTTCTTTCCTGATGAAGCGGGCAACCACTTGCTTGGTCACGTTGGTGTAGGAGACAGCCTCTACCCATTTGGTGAAATAATCAATGGCAACAAGGATAAAACGATGTCCATTAGAAGCTTTCGGCTCAATTGCCCCAATCATGTCTATGCCCCACATAGAGAACGGCCATGGTGAAGACAACACATTCAACGGTGACGGAGGTACATGCATTTTATCAGCATAAATTTGGCACTTATGGCATTTCCTAGCGTATTGGATGCAGTCGGCTTCCATGGTTAACCAATAATACCCAGCCCTTAACATCTTTTTGGACATAGCATAACCATTGGCATGGGTTCCGAAGGTCCCCTCATGAATTTCCTGCAGTAACATGTCCGCTTCCCGTTTATCAACACATCTGAGCAGGACCATGTCGTGATTTCTCTTGTATAACACGCCATTACTGATAAAGAATTTGGACGCCAGTCTTCTCAATGTCTTTTTGTCCAGACCAGTAGCACTATCGGGATATTCCTGTTTGACGAGGTAGTTCTTGATATCATGAAACCAAGGCTTTTCATCCACCTCAACTTCTTCGACCATCTGACAATAAGCGGGCTCAACCTTGCGCTCAATATGGATAAGAGGTGCTTCATTAACGAACTTAACTTTCCACATGGATGCTAACATGGCTAATGCATCAGCAACGTGATTCTCGGATCTAGGAACATGCTCGAACTCTATCTCGTCGAAATACTTGATCAGCTCAATAATATAGTCTTTATAAGGGATTAACTTCTCATTCTTCGTTTCCCATTTGCCTTGTACCTGGTGAATAACCAAAGCTGAGTCACCACTTACTTTAAGAAGTTTGATTCGGAGGTGAATCGCCGCTTCGAGGCCGAGGATACACGCTTCATACTCTGCGACGTTATTAGTACACTCAAAATCCAACCTGGCTGTAAATGGAGTAAATCCACCCTTTGGATTCATCAAAACGGCGCCTATACCATGCCCATTGAAATTCGAGGAACCATCAAACATCATCTTCCACCAAAGACCTGGTTCTGGACCTTCACTCGGATCGGGCTCTTCACAATCTCTTTTAATCAATAATATATCCTCATCAGGAAAATCGAGCTTAAGAGGTTCATAATCTTCAACTGGCTGGTCTGCAAGGTAATCAGATAAGATACTACCCTTAATCGCTTTCTGGGGTACATACTGGATGTCATATTCGGATAACAACATGTGCCAACGGGCTAGCCTCCCGGTTTGAGCAGGTTTTTCAAAAATATACTTGATCGGATCCATTTTAGAAATCAATAACGTGGTATGACAGACCATATACTGCAGAAGGCGCTTAGCGGCCCATGCCAATGCACAACAAGTTTTCTCTAATGGTGAGTATCCGTTTTCGCAATCGGTAAACTTCTTGCTCAGGTAATAAATTGCATGTTCCTTTTCCCCAGTCTCATCATGTTGTCCAAGCACACAACCCATAGACTTCTCGAGAACAGTAAGGTACATAAACAACGGTCTTCCAGGTACGGGCGGGATTAGAATAGGGGGATCTTGCAAATAACCCTTAATCTTCTCAAACGCTTTCTGACAATCAGGGTTCCACTCAACTGTCTGCCCCTTGCAAAGCAACTTGAATATCGGCTCACAAGTAGCGGTCATATTAAAGATAAACCTGGAAATGTAATTCAGACGTCCCAGAAAACCCCTAACTTGCGTCTCGGTTCGCGGAGCCGGCATATCTTGAATGGCTCGGACTTTGTCAGGATCCACCTCAATCCCTCGCTGGCTAACAATGAAACCAAGCAATTTTCCGGATCTGACACCGAAGGTACATTTTGCAGGATTCAATTTCAACTGATATTTCCTGAGTCGTTCAAACAGCTTCACCAAATGGTCTAAATGCTCCTCTTCACTCTGAGATTTGGCTATCATATCGTCCACATACACCTCAATTTCTTTGTGCATCATATCATGAAAAAGAGTGGTCATAGCACGTTGGTAAGTTGCCCCTGCATTCTTTAAACCGAAGGGCATGACTTTGTAGCAGAAGGTTCCCCAAGGAGTAATGAAAGTAGTCTTCTCTCGATCGTCGGGATCCATCTTGATCTGATTATAGCCAGAGAAACCATCCATAAATGAAAACAACGCAAAACTGGCTGTATTGTCTACAAGTGTATCAATATGTGGCAGAGGGAAGTCGTCTTTCGGACTTTCTTTGTTCAGGTCCCTGTAATCCACACACATCCTAACCTTACCGTCCTTCTTAGGTACTGGCACAATGTTGGCAACCCAATCTGGATATTTTGCGACTGCCAAGAAACCTGCATCCAACTACTTTTTAACCTCATCTCGAATCTTCAAAGCCATGTCGGGTCTCGTTCTTCGAAGCTTTTGTTTGATAGGCTGACAATCTGGCCTAAGCGGCAACTTGTGAACAACAATATCCGTGTCTAGGCCCGGCATATCTTGATACGACCATGCAAACACATCAATATACTCTTTTAACAACTCAATCAACCTCGGCCTAATCTCCGTCCCAAGCATTGCACCAATCTTGACCTCTTTCTTGCTCTCATCTGTACCGAGATTAATTAGGTCCACTTGCTCTTTATGCGGTTGAAGCTCTGTGTACTCGTACTCAATCAATCTTGTCAGTTCCACGGGTACTTCAAGATCTTCTTCACCCTCGTCCTCAGCTTGATTGATGGGTGCATCCCAGTCAGGAGTGTCAGCAAAGTCATTGGATCCAACAAGGTTTATGATGTCTCTGCATGATGGAAGGCTTACTTAATTAAAATGCTCGAAGATTTGTAAGAATGAAATGCTGTTTTTTATATTATTATTTTTCGGAAGAAAGGTTGCCAATTTCATTTTTAAAAGTGAAAACAAAAAACGCAGATGAACAAAGTGGAATCGAACAAAATACTTTTATTAATATCTTTTTATGAATGAAAGGTGGCCCGACAAAACGACCCTATAGCCTTGGGCAGAGCTACAGATTTTTATTTGAAAATGTAAATGAAACTTAAAAAAACAATTACTTTGACAAGGGAAAAATAACAGGGATCTCTACGGCCTCCCAGTTGTTCAAAACTGCATCACCCTTAAACGCCAGGTTGCTCAGCTCTTCATTTTCTTCACAGTCGCTGATGGCATTGACTTGGAAACCTCCGCTGACAAATACTTCTTGGATAACCTTCGGACGCCCTTCGACAGTCGTGGCAGCTCCATTCTGAGTTGGTTTGTAACCCAACCCAGAGCGATCAGTCTTGGTCTTGACATCAATTACCTCTCCCCAACCTTCAGGAATGCCCCTGTCAATTGTTGCTTTGGTACTCTTCAGAGATGCAAAAGATGGATTACCCTGACCCACTGTCTCTTCGACCTCCAGCAGAACAGCATTGGCGATCTCAAGTGCTTGAAAGGAAATGTCTACAGCATTCTCATCGGCCTCGATGTAACGGAAAGAAGACAGGTTACTGACCATCAGATCTTCCTCACCGTGTATAATAACCAACTTTCCATCGATCACGAACTTCATCTTCTGATGTAAAGTTGAGGTTACCGCCCCAGCGGCATGAATCCACGGCCTTCCGAGTAAACAACTGTAGTTGGGATTAATGTCCATGACTTGAAACGTGATATTAAAAATTTGCGGACCTATCAGGATAGGAAGCTCAACCTCCCCCATTACCGATCGACGAGAGCCATCGAAAGCCTTGACAACCAAAGGAGTTGGTTTCAACACAGTCTCTTTGCAAGCCAACTTATCGAGAACCCTCTTGGGTAGCACATTCAGAGAAGACCCGGTGTCTACTAGCACTCTCGCTAAATTGTCCTCCTGACATTTCACCGATATATGTAAAGCACGATTATGGTTCGGACCCTCCTTCGGTAACTCTTCATTGCTGAAACTGAGGGTGTTACAAGCGGTTAAATTGGCAATCACACTATCAAACCGACTGGTGCTAATATCTTGATCCACATGTGCTTGAGTCAAAACCTTCTGCAAGGCCATCCTATGAGCGGGTGAGTTCATCAACAGAGATAAAATCGAAATCTTGGAAGGAGTCTGATGAAGTTGGTCAATAACTTTATAGTCACTTTTCTTGATGATCCTCAAAAATTCGGCATCTTCATCATTCGTGACGGCTCCCTTACCTTTGTCTTTGGCAGGCACTGGGATATTAGTGGTCTCCTTAGGTGGATCCTCATTAGAATGGGGAGTATACACACGACCACTGCGAGTCATCCTGCTTACCTCTGCGATATTGGTCACCGTGCCCTTAACCTCTTCATTTGGAATAACCTTCCCGGACTCCTTGTCAATCATCGTCACGTCATATTTCCAAGGCACAGCTTTAGGATCACTGAAAGGAAACGGACTCGGTCTTCGAATAACTATAGGCTTAGGCTGATTCACTTCAGGGATATACGACCTTGGTATATCGAACACGAGGTTGGCGGAGCCTGCCCCTGATAGATTAAACACTGGTACCTTACCCTTTGATTCAGGTCGATGGAAGACAGGCTCGACCACAGCGACTACATCCTTCTTGGCTTGGCTTGTCACTTGTAAAACACCCTCATTAATTAACCTCTGAACATCATTCTGAACCAACATGCAACCCTTAATACTGGCTTCACAACTTACGCATGCAACGTGGGAAGTATCTACTAAACCAGCTTCAAACAGCTTCGAATGGAACATCTTAAGAGGAGTCTTAATCTGTTCAACATCAAGGGCATAACCTTCCTCTGAATCAGCACTAATGGCATTGACACTCTCATGGTTAGGAAAAGGGTTCTTCTTAACATTTGGTTGAGGATCTTCAAATGACAAAATCTTCTTTTCCAATAAATCCCTGACAATATTCTTGAGAGCATAACAATTTTCCAGATCGTGACCAGGCGCACCCTCATGAAATAAACAATGAGCAGCGGCGTTGTAATTGGCGGGTAGAGGATTAGGAGGCGGACCCAAAGCCCGAGTAGTGATGAGACCCTGCTTGACCAAAGAGGGATACAACTCGGTAAAAGTCATTGGAATCGGCGGACAAGGCTTATACGTTCTTCTGTTCGGCATATTCTGGCGAGGAGCCGGACTCTTTGGCTGTTGAGGAGCAGGAGTATTGGGTGCCTGTAGGTAGTTGACAGGAGGCGGATAAACAGGAGGTTGTTGCATAGGTTGATACATGGGAACCTGTTGATTGAAAGAAGGTGTAATAGCTGCCACATAAGGTTGTTGAGCATATTGGACTGGGTACCCTTGAGGTTGAGCATAACCTTGCGGATGTCGATAAAAGCGTTCTCTTGGTCTACCAGAGGATATAGCATTAGTCTCACCCTCCTTCTTTTTCTGGGAGCTATACGGAGGTTTCTTCGGCTGATCCTTAGAAGCGCCATGATTATTTGTCATTTTACCACTCTTCATACCCAATTCAATCTTGACACCCACAGCAACGATGTCGGAGAAATTTGAAGTCACACTACCCACCATTCTCTCGTAAAATTCTGGACGGACTGTGTCGACAAACCAATCAGCTAACTCTTTCTCGGTCAAAGGAGGTTCTACCTGCGAAGCAGTCTCTCTCCACCTTTGGGCATATTCTTTGAATGACTCAGAATTCTTTTGTGACATACTCAACAACTGTCTTCTGTCAGGAGCCAGATCCATATTGTACTTGTAGTGTTTGATGAAAGCGTCAGATAAATCTTGAAAACTCTTAATGCTAGACTGGTCTAAAGTTAAATACCACTTGGAAGAAGCACCCTTCAAACTGTCTTGGAAGCAATGAATCATCAGTTTATCATTCTCGACATGGGCAGCCATTTTGCGATAATACATGATCAAGTGACTCTTAGGGCAGGTGGCACCTTCATAACGATCGAAGTTCGGAGTTTTGAACTTCGGGGGAATAACCAAACCTGAGACCAAACAAACATCCCTTGCAGCAGTCCCAAAAATTTGATCACCCTCTACCTTTTTCAATCTCTGGACGATAGTGTTTACTTCCTCACGAAGCTTATCATGTTTCTCATAACCCTCAACATTCTCATCAAGATTATCAAAAACTGTCTCATTGAAGTACGGTTGCGCACGAGTGTGTACAACAGGTGGTGCAAAGATAGGAGCCCCCCTAGAAACTTCAGAAAACAAGGGCACGGCTTGCTGAACAGGTTGATTAATCGGAACAGTGGCTTGAGGAGGCACAAAACCTGGAGCAAGACCATAAGGTGGGTCCTTTGCTACGGTCACACTTGGTGGAGGGTCCACAGTAACGCCGGTAATCTCAGAAACAACAGTGGGCTGGGTATCCATCTTAGCATTCATGACATGTAACAATTCCATCATACGCCCCATACCCCCTCGAAGGTCTTCAAGTTCATTGCTAAGGCGATCAATCTCTTTTGCCTGATCCTCCATTCTTTTCCGAGTTTGAGCTCTGGTGTTGTATTGGTGCCGAGAACTCAGGGTGACGAAACTGGAAGGTGAGAGAACCGAGTGTGAGAAATCGGGAGACGCATGCAATGCAAAAGTATGATGCTAAAATGTGAATGTAAATGAAGATTTCATGGAATTCAACACATTTACTAATGTCGTGGGGTACCAAGGAAATCTTTTTCTTGTTTTTTCATTTTATATATTTTTTTATTTATTTATGGTATCCCGCGATATCCATAAATGATGTTTGAACTCCATGAAATACAATGCGATGAGATGCTTTATGGATACAATGCATGAAAACACACAAAGTCCTAGGTTAAAGGCTTGCATGAGGTTCAAAGGCAAGTACCCTCCCCTGAAGTTAGATGGTTCATCCTGTCCTACAAAAGTAACCAGGTTCTAAGGGATCTCAATATCATTGATCCTTCACAAGGGTGGTTGTTCAGAAGGCAACTTACTTACCAACCAAAACCCTCCAAGTTTAAGATCTCAATGAGCGTAGTATCGAGTGTCAACCAACTTCAGTCTGCACCAAAGCCGGTTACCTCACTACTTTCTAAAGGCCAAGATGAGTTAACTAGGGTTCTAAAAGTCAGTTAGTGCATTGACGACATATGGCAGCCTCAATATTATCCTCAACTTGACTTAAGGAATATAAGCACCAACCAAGAAGTCGCACTAACTATGGCCACCAGATCAACCGTATCGATATACGTCGTACAGTTTCCTTGGTCTATTGCCATTTACCTAAGGTACACTAGATCCGGGTGTAGGACTCATCTCACAGCACAAGGAACAGTCCCACAATCAAAGCACCAATATATACATGCAAATGAATAATAACGCAGATAGTAATAAATATGAACAAGTTAGGGATAACCCTCAAAAGTTTAGCAGGTTCCCCAGTGAAGTCGCCATTTACTGTTGCGGTGGAAATAGGATCACAAACTATTAATGAGTTTGAATCGCAATTCAATTCACAACCGCTCTTTGATTTATCCGAAGGAAAAGGTCAAAAGAGGGAAAACCTATTTTTGCATCGTAAACACAATGCGGGGAAGATCTAGGGTTCGGGGGTTGGTTAAATTTAGGGAAGGTATTAGCACCCTAAACTTCCGTAGTACTCTACGGGAACCTTTTGTTCAGTTGTTTACTATCTTGCTTTATTTATTTGCTTAAGGTATATGTACAAAGGGATTAACAGTGTGAAAATAAACCTAAGGGGTTAATTCTAAGTTTACTCGGCAAGACATCGCATCTTGTGCCTACGTATCCTTACGGGAATGGAATCAGAGTAATCGTAGTTCCCCTCAAAAGGGAGGTTAGAGACTTCTTGACTGTGGTCAAGGTCTCAAGGGGAATAAACGCATCTTAAGGACACACTTACGTGGAGTGTAGGAACTCCAAATCTCTACGTTGAAATGTTAAGTTGTGTTAGGGTTAGGTTAGGTTAGGGATTCCGCGGCGGGAAACCCTAAAATGAGCGCGGCGGCTCTTTGACCTAATGCTAGGGGTAAAATTGTAATCTTGCCTGCGGCGAGGCATTTGTGAAAATTTAGGGTTTGTAAGGTGAAAGGGTTTGAAGTTGAGGACTATTGGCGCGGCGACCAAAAGCTAGACCTAACCTTCGGATGTGTGTGATGTGACAGGATAATTGATGAACGTGGGAGAAATTGAATCATGCAAACAGAAAATAATGACCTAATTTAACTATGCGAGCAGAAATTTAAAAGCAGTAATGAAAGCGCGATTGTTAGGATTCGCGAGATTACAACCGAGAGGCAGTTATAGTAATAATAATAAAATAAAACATCACGCAGTAGTAGTGACCATGAGCTGCAAAAGATGAACACCGTTAGTGAACATAGCTAGACAGAAATTGGGTGAGTCAGGAGAAAAAATGCAATATGGAGATTCTTGTTGTTTTTTAAAAGAAAAGAGATTAAATTAAGAGATGTTAACATAAAAAGATTTATTTTAATTTCGAAAAAAGGTTTTAATCTAATTATCTACAAAAAACAGATTTGATGTCATTATTTTTTTTTAACAATATTTTTAGTTATTATTTTAAAACGAAAAGGATTTAAAGTTATTATTTTTAAAAAAAAAAGAAAAGGTTTTTATAAAAAACATTAATTTTATTCATTTTTTCTTTAAAAAATAATATAGTTAAAAGAAAAACAACAAATGTGGAGATAGAGAGTGGGTGATATGTGGTGATGGTGATGACGGACCATGGTACTACCATGGTCGTGTGCACATACAGCTGTAACCTTTTGCAAGCAAACAACAGAAACAGAACAACATGAAACACAAAAATGAAGACAAGTGACGGCGAGGAGAAACCCTAATCCCCCTCAGCGTAACTCCCTCGATCGCCTCTCTCGTTCGAATTTTATTTCATTCTCCCCTTCTTTCATCATCGTTATGTCAATCCTCGTACCTGAAACAACAAATGAAACATTTAATCGTTCAACAACAATAACGTGTATGGAGAAATTTACCGAAGATGGGAGGCGAAGGAGTGCGAGGCGCGAGCGATCTTCTCCGGCGGATTCGCGATGATGGTGATGACGTCAATCCTCGAAGGCTTGGCGCACAAGATGAGTGGTTCCTCTCTTCTTTTGATTTGATCTACTTAGGGTTTCTTTTGTGATTTTTTTTTTTGCTGGGTTTCAAATTTCCTCCAAAAACCCCCTGTTCCTCGATCCAAATCCCTCTTTTATAGGCGATTTTGGGCTTTCCCATCTTTAAAGCTCCGATTGAGTCTTTGATTGCTATTTTAAATATTTGATTGAGCCTTCCATTTTGGGGTTGATTGGATTTGAGATAACTTCCGTTTCTGTTTGATTTGTTGAATGCTCATTGAATGACAAATTCAATCTCTGATTTGTTGTGTTAAATGCTGGTCTGTCCATATTCAAAGTTTTTGAGGATCTGAATAAGATCTTTTTCGAATATTCTTCTTTCACAATGGGTATATTCTGATTGATTTGCTAACTCTGAATTATTGTTTGGCAGGGGCGAATAGCAGTGAACTTGGGCCAAAGTGAAACTAGCAGCCCAGAGTTTGGTTCATGGGGAATTCACCGGATTTGAGGATTAGGGTAATGTTCTTTGGAGACCTGCACTCGTTCCTGCTCTGAGACTAAACTCTTCTCTTCTGACGACTCAAAGTTGTCCATACCGACTGGGGTTTTGTAGATACCACTCGTGGATTTAGGAGTCTGTAGGTTCCTGCATCGACCTGTACGTCCTGGGTGTGAATAACTAACATTGGGTTGGTTAGTCTCGTTTGGTAATAAAGGACAACACCCTGCTTCACTCCTTGGATTTCCTTGAGCATATTTGATGATGATGTGTTGGTTATGCAGGTTATAGGCTGGTGTAAGGTGCCTCTTCATCATTTGTCCTCGTTGCTGATATTGTTGCTCGTATTGTTGATTCTGCAGCATCTGATGTTCCTGGTGTTCCAGTTGGGGGCTAAAGCGTAGTGGAACCTGACTGATGGGTATTTTAGGTTTGTCTAGATCACACTCACCCCACCTTGTGAGGATAATGAATTGATGATGGTTTGCTGATGAGTATTAACATTGTTCTTGCAGGGAGCTCAAAAGGGGACCTGTTGCAGGGAGTTTGCAGAATTTCCTTGCTTAGCATCTACACTTTTATTTGGTTGAATTTTACTCAATATGATTTGTTGTGTTGTTGCTAAACCACTCGTAGAATCATGTTGCAAGCCCGCAACCTTATTCTGCCGTAGCTGCCGCAGAACCTGGTAAGTTGGTGGCTGTAACTGAGTGATCACTTGATTTTCATGAGACTGCACCGAAGGGTCTTGGGATTATGACCACATTGCTGAAGACATACGAGTTGGGGGAGCTGTCTAGGTTGCACGGGCAAGATGGGTTTCCTAGGCCTAAATGAACTTATGAGGTTTACACTCTGCTTCCTATGCTCCCAATTTTCCTTGAGACTAGGCATAATGACGCGCTTAGGAATCGGTAGGAACATTATCATGCGTTCTGGAATTATTCTGTATTGCTTCAACCTTTCCACCTGATCTGACTTGGGTTGTTGAGGGGGTAGAATCATACTGCTGCTAATTCCCCATTAGGTGAGCCTGTCCTAATGTTTTCTTGAAAGAGACTGATAGAAGTTACTTGTCTGGTTGTGTTTTCATTTTATGTATATCTTATGCTTTCTGAACATTTTCCTTATGTGTAATTCACTCTCTATAGTCTGAGGTTGGACTAATTGATTATTGTGCAGGTAGCAAAGTTCGGGGACTAACAGGGCCTATGCAGAGACCTTGATTTGATGGGGCTTTTCCAAGCAAATTATGTGCAGAAGGTTGTTTTAGTGAGTAATATTATCGACATTCTCGTCAAGTTCGTCACTTATTGCTATACTCCTGGCTTCTGGACTAGACTCAAATGGTAACAGCAGAGTTCTGTTCCCAATGGCCTGTTGATGTTCATGTTGTTATTGCAGGTTGTAACTCGTGTTGCTTCTCTTTGCTTGTTGTAGCTGATATTGGTTCTACGGTTTTGTTGCCTGTTTCTTGAACTGAACTGTTTTAAACTCTGTTATGAAATTGGGGTTGCTGAATCTTTTGATACCTTGTCCTATGTTATTTTGCCGCAGCTTGTTGTGTGTCTCATTCTTCTGTACATGGTTCAGAACTGATGCTGCTCATGAACTATTTAGGTTTTGAGTTCCAAATTCTGAATCTGACATTGATGCGTTTGTGGCTTTTTCAGGTGTTGGAAACTTAGGAACCAAAGCGACTCAGACCTGTCGGCATCCGGGTCTGAGTCCAAACTTGCCCATGTTGCCTTATTCTCGTATCAGTTTGGAAATCCAATCGCGGCAAAACGAATCAGCCCCACTTCTTTTATTTTTTCTATCTCTCGGATGTCCCGTATCGATAAGAACAAGCATTACCTGATCTGACGCCTACGGTGCGGATCGGTAACGTGGGTAGGACGCAGCTTCGGTTGTGCCACTCCCGACACTCGATGATGACATTGTTCTGAGAGTGTCGAGAAACTTCTAACATTTTTTCTACACTGTTTGTTTTCTTTTTGATGTGCAGGTTAGTCGAGATTTGCGGCGAAACTTAAAGACAGCATGAAGACCCTTAGGAACTTTTAGGATTTAGGATAGATGCTTATTGACTTAATGTAATTCCTTGTGAAACAATTCAAATTCACTTATCAATTTGTAAATTATAAATATTTATGAAATGAAATTCAACAAATATTCATATTTACTTTCTCACTTGTAAATTCAAAGTATCCATGAATACTAAATTCCTTCTTGAGTTGTAGCTTATAAGTACTTATGAACACAAAGTTTAAACTTCTTCTCTTTTGCCTTTTATAAGTGATATCCCGCCATATAGTTATATCCAAACAAATTCAAATTAAAATCTCGCTGATCACATCACTTCTCAAAATAACCATAACAGTGCCCACTTCTTTTTCAAACCAACTTCATCTTATTAATAGGAAACAAAACTGCTTTAGAAATGTTTCAACATCATGCAAGACGCGGCCCCGAGTCCAATCATAAAAACATACCGGCACCTTGACCCAATTGGCAAATGAATGCCTCAGAACGTAATAACAGCCCGTTTTCAAAGAATTGGTAGAATTTGTGTAAAATGACCAAAATACCCCTGAGACCCAATCTGCAAAACAAAAACCTTCATAACTTGTTAGTGATTAGCAAATGTACATATGAGATGATGTGCGAAATGACTGACTAAATATAAGGGTAAAATTTGGGGTATTACAGATACCTTTGATGTTTAAGAATCTCTTCCAAGCCAATTTGACCCTTTTCGTATCTTTCTAAAACTCTTTTAAGTTGAACAATTTGAAAAGACAAAGACTCACAATTCTTACATACAAGACTTTGTTTTTCATCCATCACTTTTTGTTTTTCATCTTCAATATTTTTCAAGAAATCAGAATTTTGTTTTTCTAAGAGTAAAATTCTTTTCTTTTGTGATGAGATGTCTTTATACAAAGTCTTGCACTCTTTTAGAAGTCCATCTATAACTTCTTGTGCATCATTATCATAGACAGAAAAATTACTACTAACCTCATTTTCGTCATCGGAATGATGAGAGGCCATTAAGGCAAGATTTGCGCATTCATCGCTATCTGATTCCGATGATGAACTCACTTCGTTGTCGTCCCATGCGACATAAGCCTTCTTTGTTTTGAAATCCTTCTTGCCCTTGAATTTTCCTTTATTTGCGAGTTTTGGGCAGTCTGGCTTTATGTGACCTTGTTTTCCACATTCATAACATGTAATTTCTTGGTTTGATGTGGATGCTTCCTTTTTCCTGAAATGTTTATTCTTTTTAGGAAAAGAAGAAGTTTTATTATTATTGAAAAACTTACCAAGCTTCTTTACTAGAAGCATGAAATTTTCGTCTTCGGAAGATTCGTCAATTTTGTCATCCTTTGTGTCAGCCTTCAAGGCAATTCCTTTGGACTTCTTGTCTTGACTTTCATGTTTCTCAAGCCTTCCAAGTTCCAGTTCATGCTCTTGAAGTTTCCCGAATAATGACGCGGATGTCATCGTTGAAAGACTTTTCTTTTCCGAAATGGCAGTCACTTTTGGTTGCCATTCTCTTGTCAAGGATCTTAGGACTTTTAAGTTGAGATCATCGTTGGTGAAGGTCTTCCCAAGAGCAATCAGGTGATTTGTTAGATGAACGAACCTCTTTTGCAAGGCAACAATAGATTCACCGGGCTGCATACGGAACATCTCATATTCTTGACTTAACGTGTTAAGTCTTGATCTTTTTACTTCTGCTGTTCCTTCATGCGTTTCTACCAAGGTATCCCAAATCTGTTTTGCCGATTGACATTGTGATATACGAAAGAATTCATCCATACTGAGAGCGCTTTGAAGTATGTTGATTGCTTTCTTCTCATTCAAGATTCTCTTCTTGTCATCTTCATCATATGAGGATTTGATCTTTGGGGTTCCAACACCATTTACCACACTTGTAGGAACATGTGGACCAATTTCAACGGTTTCCCATATACCATCTCCTTGAGCCTCAAGATGTGCCTTCATACGGATTTTCCAAAAATCGAAGTATTCTCCAGAAAAGAGTGGTGGTTTGTTACTACTTCCACCATCTTTGAAAACCGGGTTGGTACTTGCGGAAGCCATACTGAATCGTTAGGAACAGGTTACCTTAACCTGCTCTGATGCCAATTGTGAGAACAGAGTATGCCTAAGAGGGGGGGGGGGGGTGAATTAGGACTTGAAATTTTTCCGGTTTTTATATGGTTCTTGGAAATATACTGGATGGTGTTCTTGGTTATGGAAAGCAGTAAATCAACAGAAAGAAAGAAAGACACAGGATTTATAGTGGTTCCCCTCACAATCCGAGAGTACTCCACTCCCCTTTCAACATGAAAGAGAATTTTCACTATTGTTTAAAACAGTACAACCTATCACACCATCAACCGGTGAGGCCTACTATCAAACAATAAAAAAACTCAAGTGTACAAGAACAATCCTCTTGTAAACACTCACCCTTGTGTCCAACAATCCTGGATCACAAGTCAAATACAAAATAATTGTAATGAATTTGGATTGAGTATAATTGTCAAAGTGATCTTTTCCAATGAATCAAAATTCACTCTTTGTAATTTTTCAATACAAGTGTTCAATGAATGTGAAATTTCAATGCAAGTATGAACACTTTTGAAAAATGAATTTGATTCTAAGACAATTTTAAAAATGAGTATTGGTTTTTTGTTGGTGTGTTTTTCAAAATGAAAAACTCAGAATTTATATGAGTAAAATAACCTTTCACAACAGGTATGATTTTAAAAGATTCAAGCCATGAAAAGGTATGATTTTAAAATAATTTTTGAACTCAAAACAAAGCAATTTTTCACTGCACGTTCAGTGTTAATCGGTTAACCCATATGGTTAATCGGTTAACACTGGTACGTTAGCCCAGAAAATTCAAAATTCAAAATGGTTAACCGGTTAACCCATATGGTTAATCAGTTAACACTGCTAATTTTCAAAAAAATGCTTTTTAAAATTAATGTTAAACCATTTTTAAAGTTTCAAAAACATGCGTATGTATTATGCACAAAAGATTGATGTTTTTGAACACTTGTATATCAAAATTAAAAAGGTGGATTTGATATACCAGTAATGCAAGCAAGTCTGGAAGAATCAGTTCCATATGTAGCTTGACTTGAAAGATAGCTTGATGACTTTATCTTGATGACTTTGAACGGCTTGTCTTTTTGCAATCAAGAGACATTAACTTTGAGTAGCATTGACATCATCAAAACTTAAGACTGAAGCATGCTTCTACATACTGGAATGTTATCACCTAATTTAATCAATTCATCTTTTCTTAAGGTATTGTTGCATAATCCCTTAAAGAATTGACTTAACTCTATAAGTGGTTTCCATACAAGATCAGGCAATGAACTAAATTCAAATGGAAGTAAACACTCCATAAACACATGACAATCATGACTTTTCATTCTGTGCACTTTCCCTTTATTGACATCCACACATCTAGCCAAATTTGAAGCATATCCATCTGGCATCTTAAGCTCCTTTATCCATTTACAAACTTGTTTTGCCTCATCAGAAGAAAGACAGTAATTTGCCTTAGGTTTTGTCATCTTTCCATTGTCGTGTTTAATCAACTCTAAGTCACTACGTTGACAAATGATGGCCAAGTCCATTCTAGCTTTTTCATTGTCCTTTGTCTTGTTCTTAATATTCATGATTGTATTAAACACATTATCGAAGAAATTTTTCTCAATGTGCATCACGTCTAGATTGTGCCTTAATAAATTGTCGTTCCTATATGGAAGATCCCAAAATATGCTTCATTTAGACCAATTATGGCTTTCTCCATATCCTTTTAATTTAGAAACTCGATTGTCTACAAGTTCCCAAAGATCACGAACCCAACAATATATTTCTTCTCCTGTCAATATAGAAGGCGGCTCTTCCTTCACAACTTTATTTTTTGTGAACCTTTTCTTACTTCTTCGAAAGGCATGATTACGTGGTAAGAACCTACGGTGACAATCAAACCACGAATTTTTTCCACCATATTCCAGTGTAAAAGCCTTATTTCCATCCATACACACTGGACATGCCAACTTGCCTTGAGTACTCCACCCTGATAACATACTGTAAGCTGGAAAGTCATTAATTGTCCACATTAATGCTGCCTTCATTACAAAGTTTTGTTGAGTGGAGATATCATAAGTCAAAACCCCTTGATTCCACAAGTTCTGAAGCTCGTCTATTAATGGTTGTAAGTACACATCAATGTGAGCTTTTGGATTATATGGTCCTGGTATGAGGCATGTTAAAAACATAAATGGTTTAGTCATGCACAATTCAGGGGGGAGATTATATGGTGTCACAATCACAGGCCAACAAGAATATGGGGATGAAGATGCCTGGATGTATGGTGTAAAACCATCAGAACATAAACCTAGCCTCACATTTCTTGGTTCATTCGCAAAGTCCGGATGCATCTCATCAAAATTCTTCCAAGATTTACCATCAGATGGATGACGTAAAACACATGAACTTGAATTATTATGATGATGCCATCTCATATCTTTTGCAGTTTCTATTGAGGCATACAATCTTTTTAACCTTGAAGTGATTGGCAAGTAGTGCATTCTCTTAATCGGAACGTCATTGTAATTACCCATCCCAGGCTTACGAGGAGCATATCGTGGTTCATGGCAAAACCTACACTCTCGATTTGCAATCGTATCTTTGTAGTACAACATGCACTCATTCACACAACAATTAATTTTCTGAGACTTCAAACCAAGCATGGACACCAACTTTTTTACTTGGTAGAAATTTTTTGGCAATGAATCCTTTGAAGGGCACACTTCTAGAAGCATGTTTGCAAAGAAATCAATACATTTTTGAGGTACATTCCAATTTGTTTTGCAAGCCATAAGCTTCACACATACTGAAAGTTTCGATTCAGAAGCACCCTCATATAATGGTTGGTTTGCAGAAGTTAGCAGATCATAAAATTCTTGAGCTTCCTTATTTGGTGGCTCTTCATGATTGTCTTCCATATTAACCTGTTCTCTATCAACCTCATATTCATCGACATTATCTTCATTAATCCCCCTTTCCTCACCAACCTCGTTCTCATTTCCCACATCCTCATTAACATTATATTCGTTATCGACATCCTTATCACCTTTGTTGCCCATACTTCGAAAATCATAATCAGGCCCTATTGCATCCTCGACCATATGTTGCATTAATTCAAAATGGTCTTCATTATCCACATGTCTACTACTAATTGGTACATTTGTTGAGTCAATACGTGGGGCTTTTTCACCGTGATCTGTCCAATACCAATAATTTGGTTGGAATCCATATTTATACAAGTGAAATCTAATGTCACCTTCGGACAATACCGGCACACACATGCACTTGTTACAAGGACATCTAATTCCACCATCGCGTTCAACATTAAGTTGCATTTTAGCCTTTTTAATGAACTCATCAACCCCGTTTACAAAGGTTAGTTTCAAACCCCCCCCCCCCTATGAGGATAATGCCTATCATATACCCAACTACGTTCTGGAGGGTATCGATCCATATACAATCACTTACTTTATCGATGACTTGAAGCTATCTAGACAGAAGAAATAAATTAAAAAATCAGCAATCTTACCTATAACTATATTTTAAAATCCAATTTCATCCACTACAAAAATTAACTGTGCAATATAACTTCCCACACTAAATTATATGCAGTTACCAAATAAATAGTACAAGATAAGAGCATCTAACTACATATACCTCTAAAGTTATATACATATAAAACTAATTTTTATTTTGGATTGAGTGGTAGTATATGTTTAAACTAGAAGTAAATCTATCATATCGTATATGGTATACTACCATAAGCTCTCAGAACAATATGGCAGAGATGTCATTTATCCAACTAAAAGAGAAACAATACAAAGTTAAATAAGCTAGATTTAGTTTACACATGCACATTTTCTAAATACATATTCCAGAAAAGAAAACCAAATCATCCATATATCACATAAACAATAGCCGACACACAGAAAAATGTAGAATCCAATATGAATAAACATAAAACTTCTGAAATACCCTTCAAGCAAATCAGTAACTCAAAGCTCATTAACAGATACAACATATTTTCTTTTGCATATTACCAACACCAAAACAGGTCGGTAAATTGAATGTTGTAAAAATTTCAAATTAAAATTGTCTTTAAAATCAAGTATATATATACACATAACAAAAATTTAGTTACCAGGGTGTGGTACTAGAACTCATGTCAATGTTCAAAAATAAGTTTGGACTAGAACTCATATAGCTGGAGGGGAGTTTGGACTTTGAATTATAAGTTTAGTCAGAAAAGGGTGAAAAGTGGTAATATACTTCCAAAATTTTACCCATGTGGTGGTGGACTGAATCTTTTCCAACTCTTCTATTCCTTGAAAACTACTTGTACCTATTAATATATTTTTCCAGATTGTACCTATTAATATAGTTTTACAAGAACTTAAATCTCTCTTATCCTATATACAACAGAGACTTCAGATGTTTGGATTGTTATTAATAAATGAAAACTAAATATGTTAATTCCATTTATCCCAGATTAGTGAATTTAAACACTTATCTTCTTAAGCTATTCATTGCCATATATTGTTGGACACAGAGAAACACCCATAACAATAACTATATATATATATATATATATATATATATATATATATATATATATATATATATATATATATATATATATATATATATATATATATATATATATATATATATATATATATATATATATATATATATATATATATATATATATATATATATATATATATATATATATATATATATATATATATATATATATATATATATATATATATATATATATATATATAAAACAATTTAACAATATTTCACTGTTAGCTATCAAAATAGATTATATGAAATTATGAAAAATTAAACATAGGCACTTAAATGAGTAAACTATTTACTTGAAAGCTTATTTTTCTATTTTCATAGAATGTTCAAATCATAACACAGAATAATTTTAATAAAAACATACATAATATCATCTAATTATATGACTCTTCCATACTAAAATTTAGGAAGCATAAAAGTAACATTCTGACAAAAACCTTTAAGCCAGACATTGATGTTAATTAACACACATTGAAAAAATATAAGAATGAATATTTTTTCATTAGCTTACAAAGTCAGAGTATCCATAATACTTGGATCAAAATCAGATATGATTCAAATTTTAAATTTAGTATTTTTTTTTTTTTAAAATAATCTCTATTGAATTTAGATAGTTCAATCTAACTATCCAAATAAATTATAAGAACACAAATTATATTAATTCTTACCTTCCACTTACATCCTAGTTTGTTAACTTCTGTCCACATGATACTTGGCAACAATTACATCCTAGTTTAGATTTATGAGGATTATCTTTCACAAAGACTTATTTTATAGTTTGTTAAGAGTACATATCGAGAATCTTGCAGTCCACACAAGTGGAGTTTTCTTTAAAAAAATATATAAGGCAATGGTAATTCTTGGATATTCTATCAAGTATCTGATGGATATTTCTGCAGGATGATTTTGTATCATTGTTTTATAAAGCCCTGATAGATAAGTGCAGGATGATTTGTTAGGGAAACTATTTGTTGGAAGTTACTTTTCCAACTACTTATGTTTTGGTTAGAAAATTGCTATACAAATTTTCACTGATAACATGTTTCATCTAAAGAAACTTAACATAGTGGCCTCAAGGCAAATTTAGACCAACTGAAGCCGAAGAATAATAAAACTACATATCTCAGTTGCAACATATACATAATGAATTTAGACCAACAAAGGATTTAAAGAACAAACTTTTCTTAACCAAATTAAACACTGGTAAGAGCTGACTTGCAACATATTCAGAATGTAGGTGGATATATTCACCAATAGTTCATTATCTACCTTCGAACATTAATAATGTATATTTAGCAATGAAAATAGAATAATAAACAGAATAATAACATTTATATACTCTGTATCAAAAAATTAATTGAAGAAAGTGTCAATAGTACCCAAAATTAACAACAACTAACAATAACAATATCAAAGACAACAGCAAAACAAAGATTGATAATAATAACAAGAAATCGATAAATTAGAAAGAAAATTTATAAAATTAGGGTTTTGAAAATAAAAAGAAAAAAATAAAGTCTAAGAAGTGAGAAGTGAACTTACCGTGAAGAATTAGGGTAGAAAACAATCGCGGTTGAGAGAAATTTGAAGGATGAAAGAAGTTTGAAGAACGAGGGTGCAAGCCGCTAGCAGAGAGAAGTCTGAAGGAGGGTTTGAACCGCTAGCTCACTTCCGCTTCTCCTTATCAAATATAATTTGTTTATCTTTGTCCCAAAAAAAATTATAATATAAATGTATCCAAATTGTTACAAACACTAACACTAATAATTTATCTTTATAATAAAAAATTTATACTTATTTTATAATTAGAATAAAAAACTATATTATTAATATATCCAAACTTATTAGTTTAAGTATAAGATTTTAAGTAATTTTTAGTTCCTTTTAAAAATATCATTAGTTTTTTTTTTAATTTATATTAAAAAAAATTATTGATTAATAGTATATATAAGTTTATAAGACTTTATCGAGGGTTTAACCGTGGGTAATTACCGATGGTGCCTAACCGTGGCTGCTTTCCATGGCTAAGTCGTGGATAATGTTTAAAAAAGATATAATTGATATTGTTTCAGGTACTCACGAATTACTGACGAATAAACCCTCTATACCAAAAAAATTATCGACGACTACATGGTCGTGGGTAATGATCCGTGGGTATATACAACTTTTCTTGTAGTGATGTTTCTTCGTAACTAAGCCAGAGTTTTGAAAGATTGCAAATGAATGACAAATAAATTACATCTACATGGGTAATCACTAAAGTTAAATATTTAACCTCAATGTTATTTGTGGTCACCATAATCACATTGTATTGTGGTACAATACATGTGAATATTTTCAATATTTTTCTTCTTCTCCATCACCAAATTTTTTGTTTCTTTACCTCTAAGAAACTAAGTTAAGAGACTATAAATTAATGACCCATAACTTATACATATACATAACAATTAAAGTTAAATAATCAAGCTCAATATTTTTATATTCATCGTTTTCACATTGACTTATGGTATATTACATCTAAACCTATTCAATTTTTTCTTCACCGTCCCAAAGTTTTAAATTTTTTTATCACTAAGTTAAAAACATAATAGACTATAGTAAATGTAAAAGAATAATTATATTTTATTTTTCTACTCTATCACTAAATTTTAGGTTTTTCTCCACTAAAAAACAAAGTTAAAAGACTATAATCCATGACATATTTTTTATATAAAATAGGTAATAATTATAAAAAATAATATGTCAAGCTATAATTTATTTATAATTACCATTTACACATTGAATTATGGTAAGCTAGATGTAAATATATCCAATATGTTTCTTCTCTATCAGCAAATTTCATGCTTCTTCGTCGCTAACCCACAGAGTTAAAAAACTTCAAATGAATGACAAATAAATTACATCTACATTGGTAAACACTAAAATTAAATATTTAAGCTCAATGTTATTTGTGGTCACCATAATCACATTCTATTGTGGTATAATAGATGTGAAAAATTTTAATATTTTTCTTCTTCTCCATCACCAAAAGTTTTGTTTATTCACCTCAATGAAACTAAGTTAAGAGACTATAAATGAATGACCAATAACTTATACATATGCATAGCAATTAAAATTAAATAATCAAGTCTAATATTGTTTATATTCATCATATTCAAATTGACTTATGGTATATTACATCTAAAAATATTCAATTTTTTTCTTCACCTTCTCAAAGTTTTAAATTTTCTTATCACAAATTTAAAAACATAATAGACTATAGTAAATGTAAAAAAAAATTAATTATATTTTACTTTTCTACTGAATCACAAAATTTTAGGTTTTTCCCCACTAAAAAACAAAGTGAAAACACTATAATCCATGACATATTTTTTATACAAAATAGGTAATAATTTAAAAAAATAATCAAGCTAGAATTTATTGATAATTACCATTTTCACATTGAATTATGATAAGTTAGATTTAAATATATTCAATATGTTTCTTCTCCATTACCAAATCTCATGTTTCTTCGTAACTAAGCCACAATTTTGAAAGACTGCAAATGAATGACAAATAAATTACATCTACATGAGTAATCACTAAAGTTAAGTATTTAACCTCAATGTTATTTGTGGTCACCATAATCACATTGTATTGTGGTAAAATAGATATGAAAATTTTCAATATTTTTCTTCTTCTCCATCACTAAAAATATTTTGTTTCTTTACCTCTAAGAAACTAAGTTAAGAGGCTATAAATGAATGACCCATAACTTATACATATACATAACAATTAAAGTTAAATAATCAAGCTCACTATTTTTATATTCATCGTTTTCACATTGACTTATGGTATATTACATCTAAAACTATTCAATTTTTTTCACCGTCTCAAAGTTTTAAATTTTTTTATCACTAAGTTAAAAACATAATAGACTATAGTAAATGTAAAAGAATAATTATATTTTATTTTTCTACTCTATCACTAAATTTTAGGTTTTTCTCCACTAAAAAACAAAGTTAAAACACTATAATCCATGACATATTTTTTATATAAAATAGGTAATAATTATAAATAAAAAAATATGTCAAGCTATAATTTATTTATAATTACCATTTACATATTGAATTATGGTAAGCTAGATGTAAATATATACAATATGTTTCTTCTCTATCACCAAATTTCATGCTTCTTCGTCGCTAAGCCACAGAGTTAAAAAACTTCAAATGAGTGACAAATTAATTACATCTACATTGGTAAACACTAAAATTAAATATTTAAGCTTAATATTATTTGTGGTCACCATAATCACATTGTATTGTGGTATAATAGATGTGAAAAATTTTAATATTTTTCTTCTTCTCCATCACCAAAAGTTTTGTTTATTCACCTCAATGAAATTAATTTAAGAGACTATAAATGAATGACCAATAACTTATACATATGCATAGCAATTAAATTTAAATAATCAAGTCTAATATTGTTTATGTTCATCATATTCAAATTGACTTATGGTATATTACATCTAAAATTATTCAATTTTTTTCTTCACCTTCCCAAAGTTTTAAATTTTTTTATCACAAAGTTAAAAACATAATAGACTATAGTAAATGTAAAAAAAATTAATTATATTGTACTTTTCTACTGTATCACAAAATCTTAGTTTTTTCCCCACTAAAAAACAAAGTGGAAAGACTATAGTCCATGACATATTTTTTATACAAAATAGGTAATAATTAAAAAAAAATAGTCAAGCTATAATTTATTGATAATTACCATTTTCACATTGAATTATGGTAAATTAGATGTAAATATATTCAATATGTTTCTTCTCCATCACCAAATCTCATGTTTCTTCGTAACTATGCCACAGTTTTGAAAGACTGCAAATGAATGACAAATAAACTACATCTACATGGGTAATCACTAAAGTTAAATGTTTAACCTAAATGTTATTTGTGGTCACCATAATCACATTATATTGTGGTACAATAGATGTGAAAATTTTCAATATTTTTCTTCTCTATCACAAAATTTTAGGTTTTTCTCCACTAAAAAACAAAGTTAAAAGACTATAATCCATGACATATTTTTTATATAAAATAGGTAATAATTATAAAAAAAATATGTCAAGCTATAATTTATTTATAATTACCATTTACACATTGAATTATGGTAAGCTAGATGTAAATATATTCAGTATGTTTCTTCTCTATCAGCAAATTTCATGCTTCTTCGTCGCTATGCCACAGAGTTAAAAAACTTCAAATGAATGACAAATAAATTACATCTACATTGGTAAACACTAAAATTAAATATTTAAGCTCAATGTTATTTGTGGTCACCATAATCACATTCTATTGTGGTATAATAGATGTGAAAAATTTTAATATTTTTCTTCTTCTCCATCACCAAAAGTTTTGTTTATTCACCTCAATGAAACTAAGTTAAGAGACTACTAATGAATGACCAATAAATTATACAATCTTATATCTACCCTATATGCCCTATATGTCCCATATCCTAATTCAATCTAAAGACCCCAAAATAAAATGTTTTGGTGCACCTATGTTGTGTATAAACCCTAATCTAACTATCTTAAAATTATCTAATCAAAACTACCTAAAAAATAATCCACAAAATATGGAATAAAATCCAGGGGGTACCTAATCTTTATATCTAACTATCCTAAAAAGAATGGCCTTAAAAAATAAAGGGGGCTAGCTAAACAAAAATCTACAAAATTGACTATACAAACAAAATATAATAAAACAACTAAAATGTAAAATATTCACAAAAATAAAGAAAATACTTAAACTAATATTTGTATTTATGCACAATTTTCTTGAAACAAATATTAACCTGTAGCAAAAATCCCCATATTAAAAAGATCATTTTCCAATTTTATATGATTTTTATAAAATGCAAAGCAAAATGAATTAAATGAATTAAAAAATAACAAAAGCTGGTTGCAAATAGCGAAAGAAAACAACATGAAACTCAACTGGGCCAAAATAGGGGGTGCGCATAGTGATGCGTGATAGGCCCATCGCTTGATCAGAAATCAAAACAAAAATATAAAGAAAACATAAAAACGTTGGTGCAGGAAGCAAGTAAAACAAGTGTAATCCTAGTGGGCTTCTCAACAGGGGGTGTCAACATCAATTATGCTAGGCCCATTATCAAACATAAAAATCAACTAAAAAATAGTAAAGAAAATCAATAAACAAGCGGTGCAGGAAGTAAGAGAATGAAGTGTAAAATTACATGGGCCACAAAATGGGGGTGGGGATAACAACTATCACACTTAGGCCCATGGCTTCTATTAACTGAAACGGCTGTGTTTTGTTCTTCAGTAGAGATCCTTCACAAACTGAGATAACACATGGGCCACACGATCTAATCCCTAGTCCAAGTCAAACGCAGATCCAATGGTAGAGAAGTTATCTTCTTCATTCAAATCGTTTTGGAGCCAATCTTCCATGGATGAACACACATGAACACAGCCAATCCTCACCATCGTATTCCATCCATACTTGATCAAACATCAAATTGTAAAACCCTAACATGCTCCATTTTTCACCCTGAGTTTATCTATGGCCTTGGAATTCATTAACACAGTCTCTAACTCTAAACACGCATCTCCCTCCAAAATTGATCAGAAAATCAATCATCACCAATCATCAAATTAAGTATTCCAATCTCTTCCTTATTCAACACTGATCATGTCTAACCATAGAACTAAGATTATAACTCCATATCCAGCATGTTCTTGGTTGAAACAGAAACTATGTCACTATATCAATCATCACCAAATTGCTTCAAACTTTCCAGAAAGATCCACCTAACCACATACTATGCTTCTAACCTAAAGATTCATGTTAACTACTCCTAAATCGATCCAGAGTTTGAATTTTACTAACCTGTGAAGATGAGTGAAACAGATAGTGAAAACCTTCAAATCAAGGCGTGTAAATCTCCAGATTCCTTCAGTGTGATGTATTCTTGCTTCTGTATGCACTAAATCTCCTTGGAAGTTCTTGCTTTGTTGAATCCGAATTCAAGTTGCAGGTGGCAAAGTGGAAGATCAAGAACACGATTTCAACTTGAATTCTCTCTGATTATGATTTGTACACACTCAGTAGTGGCAATAGAATAAAATGAAATCAAGAAATTGGATTGATTGTAAAGAAAATAAAGAACTCGAATATGAATTGCAATGGAGGAAATTGAAACTCAATCTTTCTTCTTTGCACCAAATGACACCCAACCCTGATTCTGATCAACTCTAATGGCTTTATAGACAAGGTTGGAAGCTTCTAGAAATGACTGGAATGATCCAATGAGAATTTGCAAATCTCATGTCATGATATTATCCTTTAGTGAGATCAAAAAACCAGTTGTAGTTTGCCCTGTTACAGCACTTGAATAAGACCTGAAATTCTCTCCAAATGAGAAATAATATGTGTTGGAATGGCTTGCTAGCTTGTGCCTTGATCCCTTGTTCATTTGGCAAGTGTAACTTCAATTACAAGCAACTAATGATAAGTCCCTCAATTTGACCTCAACTCAAAAAAGTAGCAATGCTATTGATCTTAAAATGTGTTTTCCATTCAGTTTGATAGGTCACATGATGTGTTTTGCCTTTGGATCAAGAAATCCCAAATTTGGTCACTTGAAAATGGACTTTTACCTTCCATATTTGGTCGATTTTGTCATTTTGAGTTCCATGCATTTCCAAGCTACCATGATCACTTACTCGGAATCAAAAACATCATTTTGAGCAAGTTTTATGTTGAACATTTTTCCATTTGAAGTTTGCAACTAGGAGTTTTAGGCACATGCTTGAAATGACCTATAATCTCACTTTCCCAAAATACCCCTGGCTTGTCAAGATCATAAGTAGAGCTCCACAAATCAGATTGAGGCATACCATACCTTTTTGGAAAGGGGAGATCATGAGGAACAACTTTCATGTTCATCAAAAATCCATTTGAAAACTCCTTGTGGGGAAAAAGTTGCTTGGAAGCCAAGTAACTTTCACAGATAAATTTCAGTGTCCTAAGATGACCTGTAACTTGCAAGAACCATAACTTGAGTTCTATAAATCTCTTTGATGAGTTCCACCACTCAAATTAAATTTCTTGAGATGCTATACAAGTTTCATGTTGGCCAAAGATCCATTTGAGACTTGCATTTTGAATTATTTTGCTTGGAAGTTTGCCCTAAATCAGGGGATTTTACACTGAAACCCTAATTTAGCAACTCCTCTTCTTCTCGATTTATTTTGATTTCTCCTTGGCACAACACCACATCTATATTCACATATCAAATGATGAATCCCACATCCTTCAAATAGGCCTTGATTCCCTTCAATCAAGCATTTGACCTAGAGTTGACCTAGGGTTGACCCATATGAAACCCTAGCTGGCAGTCTTCAACTGTGGCTCTTGTATTCAAACCAATGACTTGTCTTATCTTCAAAATGACCCTCTAGGTCTTCCATGATGTCTATACACATTCCATTCCCTCAGTTCATATCTCACAACTTCTTTGATGATCTTCAAATACCCTCAAGATAGGAGAGAAACCCACTGGTTGATCTGTTAACTTCTCAAAGCTTCACTTTCTTTTTGGGTGACTTGGATAGTCTTGAACTTGAATAATACCCCTTGGATATGCTTCTTGAGATGAGAATGGCACTTGATCCCTTGTTGGATGGCTTGCCCATGCTATGCTATGCAAATGAATGAACTATGTATATGATCTACTATGCAAATGATGATGCAATTGAAAACATAAATCAAGTAAAATAAGTTGGTCAAATTTTAGGGTGCAACAGCTGCCCCTATTCAAACGGCTTGGACCCGACTGGGTGAAGAGCGCGCAGCCTTCGAACAATCGAGGTACGAGACGGTTGAATACCAGTAAACCCAGAAATTTGCCAACTGTAAGAAATAAACTACAGAAAGTAAAACAACACCACTACTTGGAAAATACCACCTATCAATTGAGCCCGATGGTTACGGCAACAAATGACCAATAACATAATATGATTCTGATTTCAACATTAATCTCCCGTGTACCACCAACTTGTAAATAAACCAAACGACTTCACTGAGGAAGCATTATTTTTCTTCTTTATTATCGGAAAACTTATCCATCTGCTTCATATGGAGAAACTGCACTACCATCCGCCTGATTCATACGGAGAACTAAACTTTGTAATTATTGAAAAATTATCTACATCCGCCTGTTTCATACGGAAAGAACACCTCTATCTGGAAAAAAAACTGTTTACACCCGCCTGCTACTTACGGAAAGAACACCTTTATCTGAATTCAAAATTTGTCCGCCTGCTGCTCACGGAAACACTAACTACCGCTATCCGCCTGTTTCCTACGGAAAGATCCACTATCGCCCGTCTGATTCATACGGAATACTATCTGCCTGATACATAATAAAACTTTTCTTTTCATCCGCCTGCTTCCTACGGAAAGAACCTTTATCATCCGTCTGTTTCATACCGAAAACTATTTATCGTCCGCCTGCTTCATACGGAATTGTTCCCTTTATATCCGCCTGCTACCTATGGGGGAACATATCTTCCTGATTCTTACAGAAATACAAAGTTCATTCGTCTGCTTCATACGGTGCAACTTCTTTATCGTCCGCCTGTTTCCTACGGACAAACATCTGCCATCCGCCTGCTACCTACGGGACAGTTTCTTATCAATACCCGCCTGCTTCCTACGGAATTGTTCTCCATTTGCCTGATTCTTACAGAAAATGCCTTACATTTACGTCCGCCTGATTCTTACAGAACTCATACCTGCCTGATTCCTACAGAAACTCTGTTTACCTCTGCCTGATTCTTACAGAAAATCTTCGAAATTCTTCCGCCTGCTACATACGGTACACCTGCTGTTAACATCCGCCTGTTTCATATGGAGTAAATCCCTCATCTGCCTGATTCCTACAGAAAAACATTCATCCATTTGATTTTTACCGATAATTTCTTTTTCTTATCCGCCTGTTTCATACGGAAGGACTATCTTGTACATATCTTCTTTGCCTGTTCGCAACAATAGCTAACTCTTACTGGGGATATTCTGAAAATAGACACCAAACACTCATCTCAGCAACAAGTGAATATTCCTAAAACTTCTGATTTTTTGAAACCCTGAAATGCTGCCGCAACAACAAACTTGAAAAACATTCCGCTGACCGGATCACCTTCATTGGTAACTCTGTGGAGAAAACAACAAACTGAATTGTGTTATCACCTGTCTCACAACAAGACCTCGATTGTCTGAAAATACATCTGAACCTTTAAACTCCATACTCCTGTTGAAAAAGAGCTCCATACTCCTGTTCGAGAAATAAACTCTGAGAGCAAAAGGTTAACCAACCTGATTTATGCTTCAAAATGCTTATGTTTGACAATGGCGTAATTCTCCATACGGTATGGAAATGCTACGCGTTTTCTTTGGTAAATGCAAATATGACACTATATGCAAATGCAAATGCAGGTTCAAGCTGCTGGGATAGCTCTGACAAGCTTGCTTCATCAACACTGGAGGCTGAGGACAAATACCACCCTGCTGGGGGAATGAACGGGTATCGCCAAGTGTGCCGGCAAAATAAATGCCAGGCCATACAACCAACTTTGCTGGGGAGAGATTTAACCTTCGATTTCCACTGGGAGGAAAGAATAACACTTGCTGAATAGAGAGAACTCCGCTGGGGGAAGAAACGACTCTCTTGGGAAAAATATAACTTGACTCCGCTGGGGGAGAATAGCTTACCCTACTGGGAAGGGGATCTCTGTTGGGGAGAATAATTATTCGGGTACAATCTACGCACAGCAACTCTGCTGAAAATAAAACATCTCCGCTGGGGATAAGGAATCCTTTGGAGAAAACACCACTGTCTGAGCACAGCATACCATCTTGATATGACAATAAGCGACCCTGTTGGGAGAAGTAAACCATCTGGCTACAGTTTACAAAACTCGGAATTATCATTGTTGAGGATAACCATCTTGTTTGCCGGTCTGACTACCTGTGGGGAATTAAGGAAAACCATCTTCTATGGTGAAGAATCCTTCTGAACCAATTCTGACTTGGTTAAACACCTCAAGAATCCTCTTGACTGGGGATTGCACCTGCACACCTTCGACACTCTGGGGTGTACCACCTCCGCGGGGGATATTAATCTGCTGGAGAATACTCTTCTTGGGCATTAATCCATCCTTCGGTAAAGGATAACACCATCTTGACTTCGGGGAATGACTCGCGACCTGCGTGGGGATTTGCATCATACAAAATTGAGTTCTTTCGTCAAGCTCCTAGCTGGGGCTACAATTTTCTGATCATTTATTTCAAACGGGCAAGGACCCTGCAAAACAGCACAAACGAGACACAACAAGTCTATACAACCAAATCTATTCAGGTTAGTGTCCGTGATTTCATTTCAGTCAATTCAAAGTTTTAGCAATTATTGGCAAGGGCCAGCAACGTTATGCATATGCGAGTTTTATCAAAACATTGGCGTTTTTCCACAGACAAAACAGTAAAGAACAAGTATCAAATACTGAATAACATTTTTTTATTGATTGGGCCTCTAAATAGGCAGAATTTCGTACACTGGATGTAACTCCTGAAAAGAGGAAGTTACGTACAAACAAATATACAATTATGCACAGGAAGCATAAATACTAACACAAATATGTACACATGTCGGCAACGTGATGCAGACAAACATCATGAACTGATCCCCCTATGACTCGCCTGACTCTGGCGCTTTTCCCGATATTCAGTTTTCCGAAGAGATTGTATCTGATAAACGAATCCCCCAAACGTATTCTCCCGCACCACTGCAGTGTAGTATCAAATTCGGACCGCAGTCATTTGCTTTTTAAATCCCTAACTTTTGCGTGAACCGCCCTTTGCGGGTTTTCAATTCACCGGGATACCCTTTTTTGCCGAAGCCGCCCATTGTAGGTTTTCAACTTCGCGGGTGTACATCTTTTCAATTTTATCCCTAACTTTTGCCCGAACCTTTTATTCTGTTTTTGGTTAGCCGGGATGCCCCATTTTTGCCTGGACTCTCCTTTTTTGTCCAGCGGGTCAATTTTAAGCAAAGTATTTTTTAACTGCGTCTGAATTCACTGGCGACGTAAAGTCCTCACCGTCCATGGTGGACAACAACAATGCTCCTCCTGAAAAGACTTTTCTGACAATGTATGGACCTTCGTAGTTAGGTGTCCATTTGCCCTTGTGATCTGTTTGTGGCGGGAGAATCCTTTTCAGCACAAGGTCGCCCATCTGAAAGCTGCGCGGACATATCTTCTTGTCGTATGCTTTCTTCATTCGTCTCTGATACAACCGACCGTATGCTAAAGAAGCTAGTCTCTTCTCATCCATTAAGCTCAACTGATTTAACCTGTCTTTAATCCATTCTGCCTCATCGAGTTGGACATCTCTTAATACCCTCAGGGAAGGAATCTCAACCTCTAACGGTAACACTGCTTCCATTCCATATACTAGTGAGAACGGGGTTGCCCCGGTTGATGTGCGTACCGTCGTACGATAACCGTGCAAAGCAAAAGGTAGCATCTCGTGCCAGTCCTTATAGGTCACAACCATCTTTTGAACAATCTTCTTTATGTTCTTGTTGGCCGCTTCAACAGCGCCATTCATCTTGGGTCGGTAAGGGGAAGAGTTGTGATGCTCAATCTTAAAATTCTGGCACAACTCCTTCATCATTTTATTGTTCAGGTTCGAACCGTTGTCCGTAATAATCCGCTCGGGGATTCTATATCTGCAAATTATATCTCTTTTGATAAACCTGGCTACCACCTGTTTGGTCACATTAGTATAGGATGCTACTTCCACCCACTTGGTAAAATAGTCAATTGCTACCAAAATGAACCGGTGTCCGTTCGATGTTGTCGGCTCAATCTTTCCAATCATGTCAATCCCCCACATCGAAAATGGCCATGGTGATGACATCACATTCAGAGGACTTGGAGGCACATGAATCTTATCCGCATAAATCTGGCATTTATGACACCTCTTCGCAAACTTGAAACAATCCATTTCCATAGTTAACCAGTAATATCCTGCCCGTAGCAGCTTTCTTGTCATAGCACGCCCACCAGCATGAGTACCAAATGTACCTTCATGTATTTCTCCCATGAGCAACTTTGCCTCTTTCTCATCTACACAGCGTAGCAACACCAGGTCATGATTCCTCTTATACAGCACACCGTCCGGATTCAGGTAGAAATTACCAGCCAATCTCCTGAGCGTCTTCTGATCGCGACTGGATACCCCAGCCGAATATTCCTTATTCTTCAGGAAATTCTGGATATCAAAATACCAGGGCTTATCATCAGATGCTTCCTCAATAGCAAATATGAAGGCTGGCCTGTCAAGCCTGGATATAACAATCTGCGGAGCCTCGTTCCAAAAATTAACTTTGTACATGGAAGACAAAGTTGCAAGCGCGTCAGCCATTTGATTCTCTGCTCTAGGTACGTGATGCAATTCTACTTTGTCAAAGAAAGGTAGCAATCTCCTTGCATATTTCATGTAGGGTATCAAATTGGACTGGCGTGTCTCCCATTCCCCTTTGATCTGATTTATCGCTAGAGTCGAATCTCCATATACATCCAGATTTTTAATTCGCAAATCAATGGCCTCCTCAAGCCCCATGATGCAAGCTTCGTATTCTGCTTCGTTATTGGTAACCGGAAAGGTCAATCTTGCAGTGAATGGGATGTGCGATCCATGTGGGGTTGTGATGATCGCCCATATTCCGCTACCGTAGGAATTCACAGCTCCGTCAAATATCAACTGCCATTTGGAACCTGGCTCTGGTCCTTCGTCTGGCAACGGTTCTTCACAGTCCTTCATTTTCAGGTACATGATATCCTCGTTAAGAAAATCAAACCTCATCGACTGATAATCCTCAATAGGCTGCTCTGCCAAATACTCTGATAACACACTCCCCTTTATCGCCTTCTGAGAAACATACTGTATGTCGTATTCGGTCAACACCATCTGCCAACGGGCAATTCTCCCTGATAACGCCTGTTTTTCAAATACATACTTGATGGGATCCATCTTCGAAATGAGCATGGTTGTATGATTCAGCATGTACTGTCTTAAACGTTTGGCCGCCCAGGCTAGCGCGCAACACGTTTTCTCCAACATTGAGTACCTCGACTCACAATCAGTGAATTTTTTACTCAGATAGTAAATTGCATGCTCTTTTCTTCCTGTCTCATCCTGTTGACCGAGAACACAACCCATACTCCCCTCAAGAACCGTCAAATACATAATTAAGGGTCTCCCTGCCACTGGAGGTATCAAAATAGGAGGCTCCTGCAAATACTGTTTTATTTTATCGAACGCCTTCTGACAATTTTCATTCCAAGTTACGGCCTGGTCCTTTTTCAACAACTTGAACAATGGTTCGCAAGTAGCTGTTAGGTGAGAGATGAACCTAGCAATGTAGTTCAGCCTCCCTAAAAACCCTCGCACCTCTTTTTCCGTTTTAGGCGTCGGCATTTCCTGTATTGCTTTTATCTTTGCAGAATCAACCTCTATTCCTTTTTCGCTCACAATAAACCCCAGCAGTTTACCTGATCTCACCCCGAAGGTGCATTTATTAGGGTTCAGTCTCAACCTGAACTTCCTAAGCCTCTTGAATAGCTTCAACAGATTCACCAAATGTTCTTCCTCTGTCTGGGATTTGGCAATCATATCATCAACATATACCTCGATCTCTCTATGCATCATGTCATGAAAGAGAGTCGTCATCGCCCGTTGATATGTTGCCCCAGCATTTTTCAGTCCGAAGGGCATCACTTTGTAACAAAATGTTCCCTACGGTGTTATGAAAGTAGTCTTCTCCATGTCTTCGGGTGCCATTTTAATCTGATTATAACCCGAGAATCCATCCATGAAGGAGAAAACGGAGAACTGAGCCGTATTGTCGACCAGCACGTCGATGTGAGGAAGTGGAAAATCGTCTTTTGGGCTCGCCTTGTTTAGATCACGGTAATCTACGCACATTCTGACCTTATCGTCTTTCTTAGGCACTGGCACAACATTAGCGACCCAAGTAGGATACTTTGTAACAGCTAGGAACCCAGCATCCCACTGTTTTTGAACTTCCTCCTTAATTTTCACAGTCATATCAGGTCTAGTTCTACGAAGCTTCTGTTTAACCGGCGAGCATTCATCTTTTAACGGCAGACGGTGTACGACCATATCTGTATCCAATCCGGGCATGTCCTCGTATGACCAAGCGAAGATATCACTATACTCTCTCAGTATTTCAACCAATCTTTGCTTGACATCGCTCTGTAGCGCAGCCCCTATACGGATGTTCCTTTCAACCCCTTCCGACCCCAAATTGATGATTTCAATAACTTCCTCGTAAGGCAGAATGATTCGTTCTTCCTGTTTTAACAACCAGGTCAATTCTTCTGGAACTTCGCCATCTTCGACAATCTCTTCTTCGGTCTGAAATACCGGGTGCTCAAAGTCGAAGTGAGTCATAGGCGGTTCAATGATGTCATCTGAAAATGTTATCCTGCAAAAGGAATGGTTAACTGCTTCAAAACGTGCATAAAGCGAGTAACCACATTGCCATTTTATTGTAAAACAAAAAAAAGAAAAACAGAGAGCACAATATTTACATGTGAAAAAACGCCTTTTATTTAATGATTTAAACGTCGTAATGTATATAACAGAACAGCCCTAAGCAAAGTCACGATGCCCCGGGCAGGACACCAGATTATTCAACAATTGAAAAACAAAGAAATTACTGTTTTATCGTCACAGGAACAGTCTCCTGAATTGACCAGTTGCATAGCCCTTGTCCCGGCACGCTCGGCTGAATCCAAGCATCCATATCGCAGTCACTGTCTCCCTCTTCGGAATCTGAGACAACATTGATAGTTTCATAACAAACCCCTCTGGATGTGATTGTTACCGGTCCCTTGAACCTGGGTGCCCCTGCAACGGGCGTTGATGATGACGGCTAATAACCCAGTCCGAACCTGTCCATCTTCACAGGTATATCTAGTACACGGCCCCAACCCTTCGTTTCTCCCACCTGTACCAAGGCCTGCGCTTCTTTGTACGAGGATACGGCCACTTCCGGCGTTTTGCTGACAACGGGCGCTTTATCCTTGATTCTCAAACCTTCAAAACCTTGACAGGGCGTCTCAAGAATTTCACCATCAACCTCGACGTACTTAAATGAGGACAAGTGACTCACCAATATATCCTCCTCTCCACTGACTGTAACGACGCTGTCACCCACCATATACTTCAGTTTTTGGTGTAAAGTAGAGGTAACTGCCCCAGCACCATGTATCCACGGGCGTCCCAATAAGCAACTGTATGCCGGGTGAATATCCATAATGTAAAACTCTGTTTCAAATACCTCTGGCCCCACTTGCAAGGGCAATGTTATCGATCCAAATATCGACCTCCTGGTGCCGTCGAATACCCGAACCACCAAATCACTAGGCGTACATAGGATTCCCCTGATGTCTAATTTCATCATTGCCTTTTTTGGAAGTACGTTCAAAGAAGAACCTGTATCTACCAGCACGTGGGACATAACCGTGCCCCTACATTCAACAGACACATGCAGCGCCATGTTATGTTCTCTCCCCCTGGGAGTCAAATCAAAATCGGTGAATCCCAAACTATGGCCTGCGTTCACATGCGCTAGTACCCCATCTAGCTGATTTACAGACACGTCCTGGGGTACGAATGAAGTATCCAAAATCTTCAACAGTGCATTCCAATGAGCTTCGGAACATAATAACAACGATAGTATGGATATCTTCGATGGTGTTTGTTGCAAGTGCTCGACGATTTTGTAGTCACTTTTTCGGATTAACCGCATAAACTCTTCTACGTCCTTCAGTGACGTTTCTTTTTCGTTCCTCTGTACAGGCATACCCTCGTTCACTTTTTCTTTCCCCTTTGCCAACCATTGGGCTTCTACCTCTGGCGATACAAAGATCCTTCCACTTCTGGTCATTCCACCGGCCCCAACAACGTTGTCGACAACCCCAGCTGGTTGTTTATTGATGTCAATCTTTTCTCCGTCACAATATACCTCTAGTCCATAGGTCCAAGGTACAGCCCTGGTGCTCTCATAAGGGATTGGCCCCGCCTTTGTAATGGTGATCGTAGGCCGCCTGGCCGGCGCCGTTATAGTAATCGTCTTCCGTGGGATAGTCACCATTGCTACATCATTATTCTCATCGGACGTAACCTCAACAGGCTTCTCGACAGCTGTTCTGTCAAACTGCAATCTACCATCGTCCATTAACGCCTGAATACCTCTTTTCAACTCAGTACAGCCCCCAGCTTGGGTCCAACAATCCAGACAATACTCATCACATCCCGGATAAACACCCCCTCTTAGCAATCTGCTCTTGATCTCGCACAGTGGAGTCTTAAGCTCTTCAACGCTCATTACCAGATTCAGATCTTCCTCTGTTAACACAGCATTTGCCCCATGGTTGGGCATAGGTGAATTCAAGATATTTGGGCCTGCCTGCCCGAAGTTGATAGCCTTACTATCCAGCAGATCCTGCACTACATGTTTGAAAGCATGACAGGCTTCAATGTCATGTCCGGGTGCCCCGGAGTGGAACTCGCTGTGTTTATTAGCGTCATACCCGTATGGCAGTACCGTTCCTTTGGGTGGTGCCAGCGTCCTCTTTTCCACTAAATTTAGCCCCATCAAAGTTTGCAGCAACTCTGCATATGTAGACGGCGGCGCATCAAACATTCTCTTCGGTTTCGCATTCGGGAATCTCCTCTACCCATTATTCTGCCCCTGATTCGGCCCATGCTGCTGTTGTTGTTGATGCTGTGGCAATATCTGTTGTAATGGTATTGGTTGTTGGTGGAATGGAATCGTAACGCTTTCCACCTATTGCGGATGATTATACTGATTCCGTCCTCTGCCCCGGCCTCGGCCTCGGCCCCCGAATACTGCACTTGTGTCACCCTGACGGCGACCACCATAAGCTTTTCTGTTACTTCCAGCTGAAGTAGATTCCTCAGCTAGGAATCTCCCTATTTTAATATTATTTTCAATCTTCTCTCCCATCAAGATTAGATCCGAGAAACTGCCCAAGGAAGCATGAAACAGCTTATCATAAAACATACCGGTGAACGTTCCTATGAACATATCGTTCATCTCCTTCTCAACCAGAGGAGGATGAACTCGTGCAGCCATATCACGCCATCTCTGCGCATATTCTTTGAAGCTCTCGTCTTTCTTTTGAGATAACCCTTGCAACTGGACTCGGTTTGGTGCCAAGTCAATGTTGTATTTATAGTGCGCCACAAACGCCTCGGCCAGTTGCTTCCAAGTCTTAATCTGTGTAGGCTCCAACCCCATGTACCACTCCAACGAGGGTCCAGATAAGCTGTCTTGAAAGAAGTGCATCAGCATTCTTTCGTCATTCGAATAGGCGGACATTCGTCTATAGTATGAGCGCACGTGCACTTTGGGACAGGTATCTCCTTTATATTTGTCAAAAGTTGGAGCCTTAAATTCAAGTGGTACCCTCAGGCCAGGCACCAGCCCCATCATGGTCATATCCAAACCAGAAGCACTGTGATTCACAACACCTTTCATCTACTCCTCGAGCATCCTGATTCGCTGAGTGTTATCTACAAGACCTTCAAAACCTCGGCTAGAGAAAGCATCGTCCTGCTGATCTTTGTTCCAATTGACATTTTCGTTGCCATATCCGTCATACCCCAGATTGCGGCCAAAGCCATTCTGATTCACCATTGGTCCTCGACCTCTATTCCGTATCCCTGATTAATACCAATCGGTACATACCCATTATTAACAAATCCAGCGTTGTTACCATTATTACCCATTCCTCCATAACCTTGATTAGCCATGCCAGCACCATCATACCCAAAGCCAAATTTGCCATCCTGACCACCGTAGTCAAACCCTTGGTCCCCATATGCGAAACCAGTATTTCCGAAACCATTGACATTGTTGTTATTGAGACCGCCCAGATTGGCGCCTCCAAAGCCAGTATTGTTAACGACAGCTTCGTTACCCAATCCTGTATTACCATTCGCCGCGCCAGCGGCATTGTTAAAATTCACCATGTGCGGAGGATTCACTGCAGGTGGAGGCGTATGTATACTGTCCCCATTAATAGTCTCAACATGAACTGAGTTATGGTCTCCATTTCCGTTTCCAGCGTTCTTGGCCAACAGGGGCTGCACCAGAGTGTACAGGCTTTCCTGCCCCTTCATAATGGTTTCCATCGCCTGCATAAACAGTGCTAGCTTCTCGCGCATCTCCTGCATCTCATTTTGTACTTGATCCATAATCTTCTTACAATTTGTGCGAGTGGAATACCGATGAGGACGTTGACTTGCAATTCTGTAAAACCTGTCGAGATGCAGGAGATGAGATACAGTTTCAATAATTAGCTGGTAAATGCAATATGTATGTATATGCAATGCAATATGTGTCTGTGCATTAGGGAATGTTACTCCCCAATTCTAGTGCCATGTGCTCTGTGTTGTGTCGTGCCGTGACAGTGCGGTAATAATAAGCTGATAATCATTCCCAAGAGAAGAAACAACTCGTATATAGCTGAACTGGCAAAGTCATACATCACTGTAATGTAATACAATAAAAGGCATGACCTCAACCAACAGGTCTGGTGATGGTCAGCTCAAAACAATATAAACAGATCAGATGGGATCATGATCCTTGTATTCCTTCAGTAGTCTCTGGGTCTTGGGATGATCTGGATGGGAAATCAGCCCTTCAACAAGTAATTCCCTCCGTTTGAGCACATGCTGTAAGTCACTAATGGATTCCTCCCAAGCACCTTCACCAAAGCACTCATCCACTTTCCGTTTCTGGGATCTAGCCTCCTTTTTGCGCTTAACAACCTCGTTCAACGCATCTTGTAAGGCGCATTTGCTCATAACCTCCTCTTCGTATTTGCGCTTGCTGGCTTTCATCTGTTCTTCAAGGTCGGAGATTTGCTGCCTCAATTTGTCCTCCCTTTCCTTGTTGTTAGTCAGCGTTGCATTCCATGTTTTGCTGAATGTGGAGATCTCTCGGTAGGCTACGTCTAGAGCCTTCTTCTTTGACTCTAGCATGTCGTGGGAGCTCTTGAAGTCTTTTCCCAGGCGTTGACGCTTCTGTTTCTCTTCAATCAACTTAGCATTCAACACAGCTACCATTTCAGTCTGTTGTTGGAGAAAGTACGCAGCTTCGTTCTTTTCACTCCCGAGTTGGGCTAATTCCCTCTCTAGCTCTTCATTAGCCTTCAACAAATCTGCTTTTTCTTTTACTACCTGTTCGTAGACTTCAATAGCAACAGTAGTAGGTTCCGCAACTGGAACAGGAATAGGAAGTGCCACAGCTGGATACGGCATCTGGATCTGCTTAACTCTTTCTTGTACCCAAGCCCTGTATGGTGGATAAGCTTGACAGTCGTTCTTTCCTAGCACCGGCTTCCCCTTTCTATGAATATGATTCCAAGCACGCTGAAGCTTGGCCAACAAATCTCCGCTTAGATCACCTGTGAAGTACAGAGATTCCTGCACTTCTTCTTCTTTTGGAGGATTCTTCAATGCATACCCGAATTGGCGCACCAACAGAGATGGATTGTAGTTAATGCATCATTTCCTCCCAATCAATGGCACATTTGCATATCCAGCGCAACTAAAGACAAGTTCAGACCCCAGCAAGTTTCTATCAAACCAATCAATGTCTTCAGAGGAAAGTCTCATTAAGCGCTCAGGCCAATCAGCAGTACCTGCATTCTCCACAAAAGGTCCCTTCTTGGGAAGGTGGCTCTTAAACCACATATTCAGCAATGGCACGCAACAGTGGACGTTCTTTCCTCTCCTATTCTCATTCTTGTAGTGGAGGGAATGATATAAATCCCCGATTAGTGTGGGTACAGGGTTGCCAACAGCAAACAAATGAAGTGCGTCTAAATCAACAAAATTTGGAAGATTGGGAAACAGCACAATCCCATATATGCACAAGGCCAACACAGCATTAAATACCATCCAACATCCGCTCTTGGCATATTCCTGGGCTTTGCCAACCAGAAACTTAAGAGAGAAACCTGAAACTCCAAGCCAAGAAGTCACCAGTAGCTCAGAAGCATCCATGTGTAAAGCAACTGCTAAATCTTCCAGCTTAGGTTTAGCGTCAAAGTGAATGAATGGAACCTTGTTCTGAACTGGCAGCTCCAGAAACTCTGCGTACTCTTCCATTGTAGGAGCCAGAATGAAATCAGTAAAGGTGAAGCACCTCAGAGATGGATCATAAAACTGCATCAGGGTATACAGCCCGTTCAGCTCATATGTACTTGGTCTGCAAACCAAACTCAACAGTCTCCCATAACTCTTTCTGAAGCTTCTCTTAACCTCATCGTCAGCGAGAGTAATCAAACCCAGTAATGAAGTCACATCTGGAGTGGGTAACTTGTACGCGACTGTCTTTCTCAAACCCATGTCAATAATCAGAAGTCTGGAACACTAGAATGGGGAATATGCAAATGCACCTGCAGCACAGACACACGTTAATGAGATGCAATGATGATGGTTATGCAGATAATGCAATGTAAACAAATGCAACAAAGGACCAAGTGCCCCGGCTGAGAAGCCCAAATCACACCAAGAATAGGTCTCAAACAGATCCTCCAATATTCCTCAAACCATGGTCTTAGACAGCCCTCATAAATAAACCTCAACTTGGTCTTTGACAGACCCCATAATATAACTCCAACCTGGTCTCTGATAGACCCAATAACCGTCCTTAAATATCCACAATCCTGAATCTCAAATCAAGAAATAAACCGGTGTTCTGGAGGTCAGGTTACCTGCATACCCCAATCCCTCTCACGGGTAGGTGTCCTAAACACTGACACAAGGTATGGCATCCTATGCGGGTATCAACGTCACAGACTTTCAAGAGCGATGATACAATACCCAGAAGGTGTGGCATCATCATCCCTTGAAGAGGCCTCACTTAGTTGAATTCCCAATTGATCGGTTCTCGGAGTCGACAATTCAACTAACCAACAACCCATTTCACCCAAAGGGTGGAACAAGAAGCCAACCAGAAGAACCTCGTTCGAGTGTGAATTTTGCGGGATACTAATACATGCAAAGCATGTACGCACCCACTACTTTCCACTCTAAGTCTAATGTGCACTCAAGCCCAGGTCCGGCTTATCCCTCAATAGCAGAACCCCCATCATACCCAACATCACAACATTAATAATAATAATATAATGCTGAAAGTAAATGACATAAATGTAAATCCATACAAAGCCCACGACGGGAAAACAAGCGTTAGGATTGACTCGCACAGGGGATGTTGGATCCCCAGCAGAGTCGTCAGTTGTCGCTACTGCGAAAATCGGCGCCGGCTATGACAGAAGAGTCGCCACCGTGTGTTATTTATCCCAACGGAGGGAAAGGAAACGCTCGAAGTAAACCTAACGCAAAAAGGGAAAGGAATGGTCGTCGCAACCAAATTCCTGGATTCGGGAGTCGGTTACACAAGGGGAAGGTATTAGCACCCCTCACGTCCGTCGTACTCGACGGGATCCACGCTTGTTTTCTAGTACGGATTGTTATTCTATCTAAACTAAAGGTTAAGGGTTAAAAAGAAAGAAAAAATGTGACTCGGCAGAACACAACAGTTCTATGCCTACGTATTCCCGTCTGAAACGAGAAATCAGAGTCAACGTAGTTCGCCTAACTACGGGTAAATGGGAGAAGGTTGCTCGCTAGGACTTCGCATCCTATGCCTACGTACTTCCACACAGCATGAAAGATCAGAGCAAACGTAGTTCGGGCCACGTACGACACAAGTCTGTCTTGATTGTTTTTATTCCTTCTAAAAAAGGTTTTTCTGATATGGGTCCAAGCGGACAAAAATGACGTTTTGATTGGTTCACAGTCTTTTACGGGAGAACTGTTTTTTATTGTGTTTGAAAGTGTTAGTGTATTTTTGATTGTTTTGAGATAAGAAGAGAAACAGCAACTCTAAAACCTATGGTCAAAAAGGGAATCAAAACTAACCTAATGTTATCATGCATGTGTTACGACCTAATGTCTATCATATTTCTCTCTTGCGCATAGAGAAACAGAGATCCTAGGGGATAAGCGGAAACAGAAACAACATATTCAGTAAAGCAGTAAAATGCATGGATGCAACAGTACAAGCCAAGGCAAGGGAGTCCCGCTCTACCTCGAACCTAGAAAACAACAGGCAAAAGTGAAACAGAATTCACTTTAGACCTAATAGGCAATTGTCAAACAATACAGTCAGGAAACCCAAACAATACATCACCAGCTCTGAAACAGCAAAATCTAACAGTAAACAGTAAAACAACAATCTTCAAATGCAAGCTCCAATAATCACCATGCTCCAAGTAAGCCTCCATCTTCAGGAAGTCGCCATCTTCAAGCAAAGAAACTCTGATAGTAAACACCTTCAACAGCTCCATACAGCAGTAGTTCTAAACAGCAGTAGCCAATTGCACAGCTCTAGCAGCACAGTCTTCATCCTTGGAAATCCTCAATGATCTTTATCTCCATCTTCCACCTTCAATGGCTTTTTCAAGGCAAGCTCTCCTAGATGATAATCAGTTAACAAGATGGGTTCAAAATGTTAAACAGTCTGTTGACTACCAAAGGTGGCCTACAGACAGTTAACATAATACAGATTGTTTCTCTCAAAGTTCTATCTCCTAGATACAGTCACTGATCCTTCCAAAGGAGGGAGGTGAGAATCATGGAGAGACTTTTAATCATTGAGAAGAATGGAGGCAACAGAAACCATCCATATTTATGAAGAAATTTTTTATTCTAAGGCTCTATCTATTTTTTATGTCCTAGGTCTTCAATCAATCTCCAAGCAATCTTCATCAAGCTTTGATCTTCAACTTCGTCTTCATTATGCTCCACCATGCTCTTCAAATCAAGCCCAAACCCACCAAATAGGAACCCAAAAAGCTCAAGCAAGCAATATAAACCCCAAAAGGGAAAACCACACAATCACACAATTTGTAAAATATACTAAAAATAGTAATATAATATTTACAAGTCTAATATTAATTCTAAGGGAAATCCTATATCTACCCTATATGCCCTATATGTCCCATATCCTAATTCAATCTAAAGACCCCAAAATAAAATGTTTTGGTGCACCTATGTTGTGTATAAACCCTAATCTAACTATCTTAAAATTATCTAATCAAAACTACCTAAACAATAATCCACAAAATATGGAATAAAATCCAGGGGGTACCTAATCTTTATATCTAACTATCCTAAAAAGAATGGCCTTAAAAAATAAAGGGGGCTAGCTAAACAAAAATCTACAAAATTGACTATACAAACAAAATATAATAAAACAACTAAAATGTAAAATATTCACAAAAATAAAGAAAATACTTAAACTAATATTTGTATTTATGCACAATTTTCTTGAAACAAATATTAACCTGTAGCAAAAATCCCCATATTAAAAAGATCATTTTCCAATTTTATATGATTTTTATAAAATGCAAAGCAAAATGAATAAAATGAATTAAAAAATAACAAAAGTTGGTTGCAAATAGCGAAAGAAAACAACATGAAACTCAACTGGGCCAAAATAGGGGGTGCGCATAGTGATGCATGATAGGCCCATCGCTTGATCAGAAATCAAAACAAAAATATAAAGAAAACATAAAAACGTTGGTGCAGGAAGCAAGTAAAACAAGTGTAATCCTAGTGGGCTTCTCAACAGGGGGTGTCAACATCAATTATGCTAGGCCCATTATCACACATAAAAATCAACTAAAAAATAGTAAAGAAAATCAATAAACAAGCGGTGCAGGAAGTAAGAGAATGAAGTGTAAAATTACATGGGCCACGAAATGGGGGTGGGGATAACAACTATCACACTTAGGCCCATGGCTTCTATTAACTGAAACGGCTGTGTTTTGTTCTTCAGTAGAGATCCTTCACAAACTGAGATAACACATGGGCCACACGATCTAATCCCTAGTCCAAGTCAAACGCAGATCCAATGGTAGAGAAGTTATCTTCTTCATTCAAATCGTTTTGGAGCCAATCTTCCATGGATGAACACACATGAACACAGCCAATCCTCACCATCGTATTCCATCCATACTTGATCAAACATCAAATTGTAAAACCCTAACATGCTCCATTTTTCACCCTGAGTTTATCTATGGCCTTGGAATTCATTAACACGGTCTCTAACTCTAAACACGCATCTCCCTCCAAAATTGATCAGAAAATCAATCATCACCAATCATCAAATTAAGTATTCCAATCTCTTCCTTATTCAACACTGATCATGTCTAACCATAGAACTAAGATTATAACTCCATATCCAGCATGTTCTTGGTTGAAACAGAAACTATGTCACTATATCAATCATCACCAAATTGCTTCAAACTTTCCAGAAAGATCCACCTAACCACATACTATGCTTCTAACCTAAAGATTCATGTTAACTACTCCTAAATCGAGCCAGAGTTTGAATTTTACTAACCTGTGAAGATGAGTGAAACAGATAGTGAAAACCTTCAAATCAAGGCGTGTAAATCTCCAGATTCCTTCAGTGTGATGTATTCTTGCTTCTGTATGCACTAAATCTCCTTGGAAGTTCTTGCTTTGTTGAATCCGAATTCAAGTTGCAGGTGGCAAAGTGGAAGATCAAGAACACGATTTCAGCTTGAATTCTCTCTGATTATGATTTGTACACACTCAGTAGTGGCAATAGAATAAAATGAAATCAAGAAATTGGATTGATTGTAAAGAAAATAAAGAACTCGAATATGAATTGCAATGGAGGAAATTGAAACTCAATCTTTCTTCTTTGCACCAAATGACACCCAACCCTGATTCTGATCAACTCTAATGGCTTTATAGACAAGGTTGGAAGCTTCTAGAAATGACTGGAATGATCCAATGAGAATTTGCAAATCTCATGTCATGATATTATCCTTTAGTGAGATCAAAAAACCAGTTGTAGTTTGCCCTGTTACAGCACTTGAATAAGACCTGAAATTCTCTCCAAATGAGAAATAAGATGTGTTGGAATGGCTTGCTAGCTTGTGCCTTGATCCCTTGTTCATTTGGCAAGTGTAACTTCAATTACAAGCAACTAATGATAAGTCCCTCAATTTGACCTCAACTCAAAAAAGTAGCAATGCCATTGATCTTAAAATGTGTTTTCCATTCAGTTTGATAGGTCACATGATGTGTTTTGCCTTTGGATCAAGAAATCCCAAATTTGGTCACTTGAAAATGGACTTTTACCTTCCATATTTGGTCAATTTTGTCATTTTGAGTTCCATGCATTTCCAAGCTACCATGATCACTTACTTGGAATCAAAAACTTTATTTTGAGAAAGTTTGATGTTGAACATTTTTCCATTTGAAGTTTGCAACTAGGAGTTTTAGACACATGCTTGAAATGACCTATAATCTCACTTTCCCAAAATACCCCTGGCTTGTCAAGATCATAAGTAGAGCTCCACAAATGAGATTGAGGCATACCATACCTTTTTGGAAAGGGGAGATCATGAGGAACAACTTTCATGTTCATCAAAAATCCATTTTAAAACTCCTTGTGGGGAAAAAGTTATTTGGAATCCAAGTAACTTTCACAGATAAATTTCAGTGTCCTCAGATGACCTGTAACTTGCAAGAACCATAACTTGAGTTCTATAAATCTCCTTGATGAGTTCCACCACTCAAATTAAAGGTCTTGAGATGCTATACAAGTTTTATGTTGGCCAAAGATCCATTTGAGACTTGCATTTTGAATTATGTTGCTTGGAAGTTTGCCCTAAATCAAGGGATTTTACACTGAAACCCTAATTTAACAACTCCTCTTCTTCTCGATTTCTTTTGATTTCTCCTTGGCACAACACCACATCTATATTAACATATCAAATGATGAATCCCACATCCTTCAAATAGGCCTTGATGCCCTTCAATCAAGCATTTGACCTAGAGTTGACCTAGGGTTGACCCAGATGAAACCCTAGCTGACAGTCTTCAACTGTGGCTCTTGTATTCAAACCAATGACTTGTCTTATCTTCAAAATGACCCTCTAGGTCTTCCATGATGTCTATACACATTCCATTCCCTCAGTTCATAGCTCACAACTTCTTTGATGATCTTCAAATACCCTCAAGATAGGAGAGAAACCCACTGGTTGATCTGTTAACTTCTCAAAGCTTCACTTTCTTTTTGGGTGACTTGGATAGTCTTGAACTTGAATAAGACCCCTTGGATATGCTTATTGAGATGAGAATGGCACTTGATCCCTTGTTGGATGGCTTGCCCATGCTATGTTTTGCAAATGAATGAACTATGTACATGATCTACTATGCAAATGATGATGCAATTGAAAACATAAATCAAGTAAAATAAGTTGGTCAAATTTTAGGGTGCAACAGTGGTCACCATAATCACATTGTATTATGGTATAATAGATGTGAAAATTTTTAATATTTTTCTTCTTCTCCATCACCAAAAGTTTTGTTTATTCACCTCAATGAAACTAATTTAAGAGACTATAAATGAATGACCAATAACTTATACATAAGCATAGCAATTAAAATTAAATAATCAAGTATAATATTGTTTATATTTATCATATTCAAATTGACTTATGGTATATTACATCTAAAATTATTCAATTTTTTTCTTCGCCTTCCCAAAGTTTTAAATTTTCTTATCACAAAGTTAAAAACATAATAGACTATTTAGTAAATGTAAAAAAAAAATTAATTATATTTTACTTTTCTACTGAATCACAAAATCTTAGGTTTTTCCCCACTAAAAAACAAAGTGAAAAGATTATATTTCCATGACAGATTTTTTATACAAAATAGGTAATAATTATAAATAAAAAATATGTCAAGCTATAATTTATTTATAATTACCATTTACACATTGAATTATGGTAAGCTAGATGTAAATATATTCAATATGTTTCTTCTCTATCACCAAATTTCATGTTTCTTCGTCGCTAAGCCACAGAGTTAAAAAACTTCAAATGAATGACAAATAAATTACATCTACATTGGTAAACACTAAAATTAAATATTTAAGCTCAATGTTATTTGTGGTCACCATAATCACATTGTATTGTGGTATAATAGATGTGAAAATTTTTAATATTTTTCTTCTTCTCCATCACCAAAAGTTTTGTTTATTCACCTCAATGAAACTAAGTTAAGAGACTATAAATGAATGACCAATAACTTATACATATGTATAGCAATTAAAATTAAATAAACAAGTATAATGTTGTTTATATTCATCATATTCAAATTGACTTATGGTATATTACATCTAAAATTATTCAATTTTTTTCTTCACTTTTCCAAAGTTTTAAATTTTCTTATCACAAAGTTAAAAACATAATAGACTATAGTAAATGTAAAAAAAAATTAATTATATTTTACTTTTCTACTGAATCACAAAATCTTAGGTTTTTCCCCACTAAAAAACAAAGTGAAAAGATTATAGTCCATGACATATTTTTTATACAAAATAGGTAATAATTAAAAAAAATAGTCAAGGTAGAATTTATTGATAATTACCATTTTCACATTGAATTATGGTAAGTTAGATATAAATATATTCAATATGTTTCTTCTCCATCACCAAATATCATGTGTCTTCGTAACTAAGCCACAGTTCTGAAAGACTGCAAATGAATGACAAATAAATTACATCTACATGGGTAATCACTAAAGTTAAATATTTAACCTCAATGTTATTTGTGGTCATCATAATCATATTGTATTATGGTACAATACATGTGAAAATTTTCAATATTTTTCTTCTTCTCCATCACCAAATTTTTTGTTTCTTTACCTCTAAGAAACTAAGTTAAGAGACTATAAATGAATGACTCATAACTTATACATATACATAACAATTAAAGTTAAATAATCAAGCTCAATATTTTTATATTCATCGTTTTCACATTGACTTATGGTATATTACATCTAAAACTATTCAATTTTTTCTTCATCGTCCCAAAGTTTTAAATTTTTTTATCACTAAGTTAAAAACATAATAGACTATAGTAAATGTAAAAGATTAATTATATTTTATTTTTCTACTCCCTCACAAAATTTTGTGTTTTTTCCACTAAAAAACAAAGTTAAAAGACTATAATCCATGACATATTTTATATATAAAATAGGTAATAAATAAATAAAAAATTAGTCAAGCTATAATTTATTGATAATTACCATTTATACATTGAATTATGGTAAGCTAGATGTAAATATATTCAATATGTTTCTTCTCTATCACCAAATTGCATGCTTCTTCGTCGCTAAGGCATAGAGTTAAAAAACTTCAAATGAATGACAAATAAATTACATCTACATGGGTAAACACTAAAATTAAATATTTAAGCTCAATGTTATTTGTGGTCACCATAATCACATTGTATTGTGATACAATAGATGTGAAAAATTTTAATAATTTTCTTCTTCTCCATCACCAAAATTTTTGTTTATTCACCTTAATGAAACTAAGTTAAGAGACTACAAATGAATGACCAATAACTTATACATATGCATAGCAATTAAAATTAAATAATCAAGCCTAATATTGTTTATATTCATCATATTCAAATTGACTTATGGTATATTACATCTAAAAATATTCAATTTTTTTCTTCACCTTCCCAAAGTTTTAAATTTTCTTATCACTAAGTTAAAAACATAATAGACTATAGCAAATGTAAAAAATTACTTATATTTTATTTTTCTACGGAATCACAACTTTTAGGTTTTTCCCCACTAAAAAACAAAGTGAAAAGATTATAATCCATGACATATTTTTTATACAAAATAGTTAATAATTAAAAAAAATATTCAAGCTAGAATTTATTAATATTTACCATTTTCACAATGAATTATGGTAAGTTAGATGTAAATATATTCAATATGTTTCTTCTCTATCACCAAATTTCATGTTTCTTCGTAACTAAGCCACAGATTTGAAAGACTGTAAATGAATGACAAATAAATTACATCTACATGGGTAATCACTAAAATTAAATATTTAAACTCAATGTTATTTGTGGTCACCATAATTACATTGTATTGTGGTACAATAGATGTGAAAATTTTCTATATTTTTCTTCTTCTCCATCACCAAAAGTTTTGTTTATTCATCTCTAAGAAACTAAGTTAAGAGACTATAAATGAATGACACATAACTTATACATATGCATAACAATTAAAATTAAATAATCAAGCTCAATATTGTTTATATTGACGTATTCACATTGACATATGGTATATTACATCTTAAATTGTTCAATTTTTTCTTCACCGTCCCAAAGTTTTAAACCCTTTTTCATCCAAGTTTTAGTTAAAATATCTTTGATGGAAGAAGAATAATCGACCATAAACAAGGTGTACAGTTTGTGTCTGATTATTCTAGAACAAAGTGGATGTACATCCGATCATACCTTTTTAATTTGAATTTAGGTTAGTAATTTTTAACGGAAGACAAATAATCAACCTTAAATAAGGTGTACACAATGCATTTGGTTACTCTAGGACAAAGCAAATTTACATCTGATCACCCCTTTTTAATCCAAATTTAGCTTAGTAATTTTTAACGAAAGAAGAACAATCGACCTTAAACACGGTGTACACATTGTGTCCAATTACTCGAGGAAAACCTAGATGTACATTCGACCACCCCTTTTTTATTCGATTTTAGGTTAGTAATTTTTATTAGAAGACGAGTAACTGACCTTAAATAAGGTGTACACCTTGCATCCAATTACTCGAGGATAAAGCAGATGTACATCCAACCACCCCTTCTAAATTCAAGTTTTACTTAATGAGCATTTACCTCTAAGGTTTATTAAAGGTTGTGGATGAGTGAAAAGAGATGATTAACGATGGGTCGTGCTTTGAGGATTAAATCACATAAACATAAATACCTACGTATGTATTTCAAACAAACAAAAGAGTTATTTATTTATTTATTTTGGCACTTTAAAAGAAAAAAAAAAGTAAGGTTAAAATTGACCAACCATTTATTATTATTATTATTATTATTATTATTATTATTATTATTATTATTATTATTATTATTATTATTATTATTATTATTATTATTATTATTTTATTTTCATCACCAATATCTAGTGCACTGGACTGGCTAATCTAGTTCGGGGGTCAGCTTTGGCATTAGTGGTGAAAATAGGTTGGGACGAGCTAGGCTTTGCACAGCCTAAGCCTGACCTACTAAAAAAACTAAAGCCTAAGTCTGGCTTATAGTCTGCCATAGGCTTATTTTTAAGCCCGAGTCTAGATTTTTCTAAGGTCTGGTTAGCCTATTAGCCTACATAAAAGTCTGATATTTTAAATAGACTAACAAACTAAAAAACCAAATGAGACAAAAATTTTATTTACATTGACTTATTTTAACTTACCTATTAGCATAAGTTTTGAGAGATTATTTGTTTAAGATAACTTATGAAAATAAACTTATAACATTTTTCATAAGTTGTTTTCATCTTATTTTCATAAGTTTTCCAAGATAACCAATTTTTATTTATGTATTTTAATTCAAAGTACAAAACATAACATGGGCCATCTTGTTAGGCTTAAAAGGCTTTTTTTCATGGCCTGAGACCTAACTTTTTTTTAACTAAATAGGCTTATAAAAAAACCTAGGCCTTTTCTATTTAAAAAAGAAAGTTTGACTTGGCCTGAGCCTGTGTAGGTTAGGCCCATAGGTCCCTAATATCGGCCTAGCCTATTTCCACCCCTATTTGGCATCAAATTTTGGCATAAAAAAGTAAAAATAAGACAATACAGGTGTTCATAGCAGAGCAGGAAGTGCAAATGTAATAGGTAAAGAGCCTAGTTTATTTCATATATGAAAACAAAGAGAGGGTATGAAAACAACAACATGGACCTAAAGCCCAACCCACTTTATTAAAAAGAATCATAAAATTTTAATCAAAAATTCATTTTTTTTCTTTTAAAAATATTATTAAAAAATTCCAAAAAAAACAACGGAACATCCGTCCCTTTTTTATCTCACGTGAAAAACAATTTCTCATTCATTTTTTTTAAAAGAATGTTAGGAAAGGAAATTATATTCTATGATTCTTGTTACTATGAGAGTTAATTGCATCCATGATTCTTGTTGTAAATATGGTAACATGGCAACTGTCATATCAGTATAATAGGAATAGGTTGTTGAATTATAGGAACAAGATCATATAATTAGAGAGATGTTATATGTATATAATGCTCTAATGTTTCTAAATAAAATACAACCAAATTATTTCCATCTTCTCCTGTTATTTTGACATGGCATCAGAGTTGTAACGATCTGCTCCATTCCCTTCCCATATTTTTGCCTACCAAATCTTTTTTTTTGTTTCTAAACCATTATGGCCAATGATAGAAATAAATATGATTCCAATAGCTCCTACTCTCTTCACCATTCTGATCATCCGAGAATGGTTCTTGTTTCTAAACCTCTTAATGGTGACAATTATTCGACTTGGCGTCGAGCCACTACAATCTCATTGAATGCAAAATCTAAATTTGGTTTTGTTGATGGAACCCTCAAAGCACCATCTGCCAAAACAAAACTGGAAGACTATGCGGCATGGAAAAATGCAATGATATGGTTTTGTCATGGATTCTTAATTCATTGACCCCTGATATTGCAGATAGTGTTATTTTTTACAACACTGCTCATGAAGTTTGGGAAGATCTTCAAAATCATTTCTTTCAAAGCAACGCACCATGCATTTTCCAGATCGAGAGAGAGAGATTGTTTGCATTACTCAAGATCAAATATTTTCTAACTATTGTGGATGACTTTTCTTGTTTTACTTGGGTTTTTCTAATGCATCATAAAAGTGAGACACAAAACAATTTAACCAGTTTTTTGTCTTTTGTGAAAACCCAATTTGATACTACAATAGAAAATATTCAGGTTGACAATGGGGGAGAATTTTTCTCTATGTGAGAATTCTTTAAACAACAGGGAACTAATTACCAACATTCTTTCATTTATACACCTCAACAAAATGGGTTGGTTGAGCGCAAACATAGACATATCCTTGAGTCAGCTCGAGCTCTTCGTTTTCAATCTCACTTCCCTTTACACTTTTGGGCAGAATGTGTCTCCGCTGCTATTCATATAATTAATAGGTTGCCCACACCTATCCTTTCTCACCATACTCCTTTTGAAAAAATTTATTAAAAAATTCCCTCTTATTCCCACCTTAGAGTTTTCGGATGTCTAGCTTATGCTACAAATATTCATGTGCCCCATAAGTTTGCTCCTCATGCCACCAAATGTGTTTTTATTGGCTATCCAATTGGTCAGAAAGCTTACAAGTTATATGACATTGAATCTAATTAAGTTTTCACTAGTCGTGATGTTATTTTCCATGAGGATACTTTTCCCTACGAATCCATTCCTTCTTCACCACCTAAAACAGATTATGTTGTACCTATTGTTGTCTTAGATTCCTTACTCATCCACCAAACACATGATGAATCTAACCCTACGAATCCTGCTTTTCCAACAGTCCCCTCTCCTGCTTTTCCAGCATCCCCTACTACCGTTTTTCCAGCAACTCCCACTTCTGATTCTCCAACAGCCCCTCCGCGTCGTTCTCAAAGAACCCATGTTCCTCCTGTAGCCGTGAGTGACTATGTTTATAATCAAGTAAGTTCTCCCGAATCATTTCCATTCTCGCCATCTTTTCCAAGTAAAGGTACACGATATTCGATCTTCAATTTTATCTCATATGATTGTTACTCACCATAACATAGATCCTTTATTGCTACCAATACTCATGATGTTGAACCTACATGTTATGAACAAGATGCTTCCCAATCTCATTGGCAAATAGCAATACAATCTGAGTTAGATGCTTTAGAGGCTAATAATACTTGGTCTCTCACACCTCTCCCTCCTAGAAAGCAACCTATTGGTCGTCGTTGGGTCTATAAAATCAAGCAAAAATCATATGGTTCTCTTGAATGCTATAAAGCATGGTTAGTAGCAAAGGGATACACACAACTTGAAGGGATTGATTACCATGACACTTTTTCACCTACTGCTAAAATGCTTACAATATGTTGTTTATCAGCTTTGGCAGCCGCTCAAAATTGGTCACTTCATCAACTTGATGTCCACAATGTGTTTCTTCACGGAGATCTTTCTGAATAAATTTATATGCCTCTTCCTCCTGGTTTTCAGCGACAGGGGGAGAACCTTGTGTGTCGCCTCAACAAATCTTTATATGGATTAAAACAAGCCTCTCGCCAATGGTTTGCCAAGTTCTCTACATCTATTCAAGGTGCAGGATTTATTCAATCAAAAGCAGATTACTCGTCGTTTACGTGTAAGAAAGGCAAATCATTTACTGCCTTATTTATCTATGTTGATGACATCCTCATAACTGGTAATGATCTCAATTCCATAGCTGTTCTTAAACAGTTTCTGCATAATCAATTTTAGATTAAAGATTTGGGTGACTTGAAATATTGTGTGGGCATGGAGATTTCTCGGTCAAAGAAAGGTGTATTCATTTCACAAAGGAAATATGCTTTGGAAATTCTAAAACATGGAGGATTTTTGGGAGCTAAACCTGTGAATTTTCCCATGGAGCAAAATGTAAAATTGTCGGATGAAGGAGAATTGTTGAAAGATCCATCCTCATATAGGAGAATTGTAGGATGCCTAATTTATTTGACTGTTACTCATCCGGATATCACCTACTCAGTGCATATATTGAGTAGATTCATGCATGCCCCTCGCGAACCTCATATGGAAGTTGCCATGCGAATATTACTGTTCCGGTGTGGGCCTCACCTCGGCAGGCCCAATACCAAATGCGGCCCAACAAGCGAACTGGGCACGCCTGGCACGCGCCCCTTCGAACGAGCAGGGGCTGGCCGCCGGGCACAAGCTACCGCTCCGCGTCCCTTTTTGTCGCCCGTCACGCCGGACGAGCAAGACTACCCGGGCTCCCCTCCGCGGGGAGAATAACGTGCTCGACGCATGTTCTCCACGTGCTCCCCTCCGCGGGGACACGTCACCGACCAGCTGCCCACCTCCGAAAGAGCAGGTCAAACCCACTTTCCGGGGATCTAGGGGCAGTTGAACTAGGGCGAAGACCACGTCCTGGTCTTCACTACGCCACGTAAGCCCTAGCAGTCATTAGGGTTGGGCCTGGTCGTCCAGCCCACCTCGAATGACCGTTGGCCCAGCGCTGGGGTCTCTCTATAAATACCCTCTTCCTCAAGAGGGTCAGGTAACTCTTCTTGCCCCCTTTTTCTGTACTATTGCTTCCTCTCTGTCCAACTTCTTACTTGGGCGTCGGAGTGCTTTGCAGGTACACCCCCCTCCTCGTCCTTACCCCGGCGAACAGATAACCGTCCAGCGAAGTGTGGCCAGTCCGTGATCCCTCCTGATCAGGTCAGATCAGTGGCGCCGTCTGTGGGAACCTGAAACTTCCCCGTTACTCCGAGCAGAAAAACCAAAAGTTTCGCCAAACCTCCACGGTCATGGCCAGCCCACGCCGCGATGACACTCCGCACGAGCTTGCGCTCAACACCGCCACCAACGGGAAGCAGATAGGAACGGCACGCCTGACGGAAGCCGACGAAAGGGACGGGCGAACTGCTTCACCATCGTCCGAGGAACGGCCCCTACAGGCCGACCATCGCCCCCCGAGCCCGCCAGCATTCCACCCCGTTCCCATCCCGGCGGGAGCAGACCCAACGGTAGCCGCTCTCTTTGCAGCCATCAACCAGACGAACCAGCTGCTGTCCCAACAGAACGCTAGAATTGGAGCATTGGAACGCGGCGGCTCCCCGAGGTACCCCCAGCGGGAAGACCAGAACGGAGGTTCGAGGAGCCCCTCACCTCGACTCAGGAACCGCCGACCACGGCTGGAGAGACACCGCCCGCAAGCGACACGGGAGCGCACCAGATCCCCGGCGAGGCATGGTCGCGGGAGGAACCAGAACGCCGCGACAATCCCAACCGAGGAACCCCGAGGCGGGAACCCAGGCCGAAGATCAAGGACCCGAAACCCGGGACACACCGCGAACGGCTCGTCTCCCCTGAGATCCCCGGCGCACAGCGACGAGGATGACTACCGCACCCCACTGTCCCGGGAGATCATGGCAGCCCCCATACCCCAAGGAATGGAGAAACCACCGACGCTGTCAACGTACGACGGCACCTCCGACCCGGACGATCATCTGGAAGATATCGAGGCTATGCTCGACTACCGAAATGTCCGGGGAGCTATTAAATGCAGACTCTTCCCGACGACTCTGAGGAAAGGCGCTATGACCTGGTACAAAAGTCTGGAGCCCGAATCAGTTACGTCGTGGAGGGTCTTGAAGGACCTATTCTCCAAACACTTCACGGCGTCCCGTCGTCACCCGAAGACGGAAGCAGTCCTCGTGGCGATCATCCAAGGCCCCGACGAACCTCTCCGGAAATACATCGAAAGGTTTACTCGGGAAGCCGTACAGGTGACGACTTCCGACGAAATGAAACGCTACTTAATGGAACAAGGCCTGCGCCATGACTCCAAATTTTACGAGGCCGTAGGCATACACAGGCCCACGTCCCTCCAAGACTTCCTCGACAGGGCCGCACATTACATCCGGTTCGAGGAAACACAAGCGGCCAACTCCGCTCGCGACACCCGAGACAGAGAAGCCCCCCGCGGGCACCGAGACGACGGAGCTTCGAGCCACCGACGAGGAGGGGACCGCCGTCGGGATGACCGCCACCGCGAACCCCGCGAACAGCGCGAGCCACGCGACCCGGCAGGAAGGTTCACCGAGTACACCGCCTTGGTCGCTTCACGCGAACGCATACTGGCCGAATGCGCTAAAACCGAGTTTGTGCAGGGAGGTGTCCGTTTTCCACGACCAACGCCGCCCAAACCCAACGTGGACAAGTCAAAGTACTGCCGGTTCCACAGGACCCACGGGCATGTGACGGAAGACTGCATTCATCTCAAAGATGCGATCGAAATCCTAATCAAAGACGGACACCTAAAGCGATACACCCGAGGAGGTGACCCACCCAGGTCGGAGGCTCCAGAAGCTAAGAAAATCGAGGAACTCCCCTCCCCAGAGGACGGCGAGAGACTCCAGGTCGCGTTGTGCGTCAGCCGCCCCGAGGATTGGTTCGCGAGCAGAGGATTCGGCAGCCCCGAAGGGCCCAGCCTAGTCGACGAGCCAATCCGACCGACCAGCCGATGGGAATACTTCCCCAGAGCCATGGTCATCTCTGATGGAGCTACGAGGAGTCTGTCCATAGGATCTGTGAAAAGGAAATTCGACGAGCTCATCGCGGGCAACTCCGGCAAGATGAGCACGCTCGACAGATTCCGAGGCCGCTCCAACCCGATCACATTCTACCTCGAAGAACTGCCCGGGGGATCTCCCAATTCCAACATACCCTTGCTCATACGTGCACGAATGGCAAACTTCGACGTCAGGCGCCTCCTCGTCGACGGTGGGAGCTCGGTTGACATAATGTACTCACATTTGTTCACAACTCTCCAGCTCAACGAAACCAACCTCTCCCCCTACGTTGGCTCCGACCTCCAGGGGTTCAACGGGACGACGACAAGGCCCTGGGGATACGTGGAACTGACAGTCACCTTTGGGGAAGAGGAAACGGCCAGAGACATCAACGTCCGCTTCTTAGTCATCGAATGCCCGTCCCTGTACAACTGCATCCTGGGCAGGACGACGATAGCAGAACTCACCGCGGTACCCTCCACCGTCCACCTGAAGATGAAATATTACACGAGAAGGGGAGCCGTGGTCACCCTCAACGGCGACATCGAAGCTGCCCGAAGGTGTTTCGAAGCCGCGCTGAAAGGCCTCGACTCCATCGCTCCACCGGTCAAAAAGAAAGCACCAAGCGTTACGCCAAAGGACAAACCTACAGAGCTGGTCGGATCAGTTGAGCTCGACAGTCGCTTCACCGACGAATTCGACAATAAAAAGACTGACGAAGCCAACGAGCAGCCCCCGCACCCAGCGCGCCCCATCCCGGATGGCGAATTCGAGCTCATTCCCCTCGGGGAAGACACAACCAGAACCGTGAGGATAGGCGCGGGACTCCCCGACCTCGCGAAACGACAGCTCCAAGCCTGCCTCCGCGAGAATGCCGACCTCTTCGCCTGGAGCGCCGCGGAAATGCCGGGACTCGACCCTGAGGTCGCCTGCCACCAGCTGTCCATCAACCCAACCGCAAAGGCCGTGGTACAACGCCGACGCCGCCAGTCCCCCGAGAAATCGGCAGCAGCCGAACAAGCTGTAAAAGACCTCTTAGAGGCAAATTTTATTTCGGAAGCCCGGTATTCCACCTGGCTGTCCAACGTTGTACTTGTTAAAAAGAATAATGGAAAATGGCGCATGTGTGTTGACTACACTGACCTCAACCGGGCATGTCCTAAGGACGCCTACCCCCTCCCCAATATCGACAAGCTCGTCGACAACTCGGCGGGCTACAAACTCTTATCCTTCATGGACGCATACTCGGGATACAACCAGATCCCGATGGCCGAACACGACAAACAGGCCACGGCCTTCATGACAGCATCGGGCAATTACTATTACAACGTGATGCCCTTCGGCCTCAAAAACGCCGGGGCCACGTACCAACGGATGATGAACCACGTCTTCCGCGAAGAGATCGGGGACATGCTCGAAGTATACATGGACGACATGATCGTCAAATCCGGCGCGGAAGACGACCACGCGGCACACCTCCAGAAGGTCTTCAAGACCGCGAGATCATGTCGCATGCGTTTTAACCCGGAGAAATGCACTTTCGGCGTCTGCGCCGGCAAATTCCTCGGCTACTACTTGACCGAACGGGGGATCGAAGCCAATCCGGACAAATGCCACGCCTTCTCCAATATAACCACGCCGACCACGAAGCGTGCCATCCAATCCCTCAACGGCGTGCTGGCCTCCCTCTCGCGATTCATCGCGAGATCGGCCCAACACGCCCTCCCGTTCTTCAAACTGCTCAGGAAAGAGACCAAGTTCGAATGGACGGACGAGTGTGAGAACGCCCTTCGCCACCTCAAACGCGTCCTCTCCGAACCGCCAGTACTGACGCGACCCGCGACGGGCGAAACCCTGTATTTGTATCTGGCCGTCTCTAACGAAGCCGTCAGCGCCGTCCTCGTGAGCAAAGCCGGGGAAGGACTAAAGCCCATTTACTTCACTAGCAAAGCCCTCCACGGCCCGGAGGCCCGATACCAGCTGATCGAGAAAGTCGCCCTGGCCCTCGTAACAGCGGCACGCCGACTCCGACATTATTTTCTAGCACACACCATCGTGCTCCGCACCGACCAACCCATCCGCCAGCTACTCGGCCGCCCCGACATGGCTGGGCGCATGCTGAAATGGTCGCTAGAGCTCTCCGAGTTCGACATCACATACGAGAACCGGCATGCCATCAAGGCTCAAGCTTTGGCCGACTTTGTCGCCGAGATGACCACACCTCCCGACCCTACCACCGGGAACCACCTCTGGACCATCTTTGTGGACGGCTCCTCCAACTCCACGGGGAGCGGCGCCGGCATCGTCCTCGATATCGACGAGGGTACGGTCATCGAAGTCTCCCTCACGCTAGCTTTTCCAACGACTAACAACCAGGCCGAATACGAAGCATTTCTCGCCGGCCTTCGCCTAGCATCCGACCTGGGAGCCAGGGACATCCGAATCTACACGGATTCCCAGCTGGTCGCTTCGCAAGTCCGAGGCGAATATCAAGCAAAAAATGACACCCTCGCCGGATACCTCGCGCTCATCAATGAGAAACTAAGAGGGTTCGACTCAGCAGAAATTCAGCACGTTCCTCGGGAGCAGAACACCCGCGCCGACATCCTCTCCAAACTAGCAAGCACCAAGAAACGAGGCGGTCACAAATCGGTCATTCAAGAAATCTTGTCCCAACCAAGTACCAGCCCGACCACCACACCCCTCGACATCAACGCCATTGGAGACGCGGACTGCTGGATGACCCCCCTCCACACCTATCTCAGCACCGGCCGTCTGCCGGCCAGCTCTAGCGAGGCCACCGCAACGAAACGACGGGCCTGCTCGTACGTCCTCCTTGAGGGACGACTGTACCGCCGAGGCTTCGCAATCCCACTCCTCAAATGCATAGATAAATCCCAGAGTACGGCCGTTCTAGAAGAAATCCACGAAGATATCAACGCACAGCACCTCGGCGGCAGATCCCTAGCGCGCAAGGCCCTACGCGCGGGCTACTACTGGCCGTCAATGCAGTCCGACGCGAAAGAGCACGTCAAACGGTGCGATAAGTGTCAACGACACGGAGACATGCACCTCGCCCCCCCAACCGACCTCACCTCCCTCTCATCTCCATGGCCGTTCGCCTGGTGGGGGCTGGACATCCTCGGACCCTTCCCCCTCGGTTCATACCAGAACAAGTACCTCATCGTGGGAGTCGACTACTTCACCAAGTGGATCGAGGCTGAAGCTCTGGCCAAAATCACCGCCCACAACATACTCCGATTCTACAAACGCAACATCCTCGCCAGATTCGGGGTACCACTCGCCATCGTCACCGACAACGTCACACAATTTACAGACAAAAACTTCCGCGAATTCGTCACCAACCTCGGGACCAAACATCACTTCGCCTCGGTCGAACATCCTCAGACAAACGGCCAGGCGGAGTCGGCGAACAGAGTTATACTCAGAGGACTCAGACGACGCCTCGGAGACGCCAAACGAGCATGGGTCGAAGAACTCCACAGCGTCCTCTGGGCATACCGTACTACTCCTCACTCAACCACAGGGGAGACCCCATTTCGCCTCACGTACGGAACAGAGGCCGTGATACCGGTCGAAATCCGCGAACCGTCCAGACGAACGGAAGCTCCCCTGGACACCAACGACAACGATGGCTCCCTCCGAGAAGAGCTCGACCTCGTCGAAGAAATCCGCACAGGAGCAGCTCTCCGGGAAGCCCGGCTGAAGCAACAAGTCACACTTCGCCATAACAACAAAGTCATAAAACGCGATTTTCATACTGGCGACTTAGTTCTACGCAGAAACCAGAAAGACTCCCACGAGGGCAAACTGGCGGCGAACTGGGAAGGCCCATACCGAGTCCGGGACAAAACGGAACATGGCGCCTATTACCTCGAAAACCTGCACGGTGAACAATTAGCTCGACCATGGAACGCCGCGAAGCTTAAGCGGTACTACAGTTAACACATTGCCCGCGACGACCCATCGTCCCGACCACTGGGGGGGGGCGACCTGGTACCACCGCACACCCCCGCGTCCACCAGCGACCAAAGAAAAGCAAGCCCTGCCTCTCGTGTGCGCGGGCAGAAGGCCTTGCTCGGCAGGGAATACCTCGACCGAGGCTCCTCGCCGCCGTACCAAAGCAGGCAGGACACCCAGCTCGCGATGGGCCGTCCACGCCCCGGGGAAAACTACCCCCGAAACGGCCCGGCTACATCCCCGGCCAAACCGGCCAGTTCCCTACACTACCGGTAACAAATTGTCGAGCTAAACACACCGAGCGCACACTTAGAAAATCTACAAGAAATGTCATACACATCAAAGGCATTCGAACAAATACGAAAAACGAGCATAAAACAACATGCAAATAACGAGCGCACACTTAGAAAATCCATGATAAATATATTTAACAAAAGCGGGCACCAGCCCAGTAGTCAATAGTACAAGAACGAGCACGCAGGCCCAAAGCAAAAGATAAACACCGGCACGCAGGCCACAAAAACAACGAGCACGCAGGCCCGGCAACCTATGCTTCCTCGTCCGCTCGGTCAGCAGCCACGGTTTCCTCCTCGGGGATAACAAGATAAGGATCGATCACCCTCCCATCAACAATCTCGTGGTACGGCCCTATCCCGTCCACAACCAGCTTGACACCAGGGTTGGCGACCTGAATCTGCTCGACCGCATTCTTGAACCCGACCTCAACGGCTTCCAGATAATCACTCTCCAACACCCGGATACGGGCGATCAAGTCAGCACGGGTGATTAAGCGTCGATCCCCATCAGTCTCGTCCTCGGCCGGACGCACAGCGCTGTCCAAAACCTCCGTACGAACCTTCAGCGCCTGCACCTCGGCCGTCGCTGTCCCCAGTTTCTCCTCCAGCGAAGTCACCTTCCCCTCAGCACCCTCTGCCCGTTTCCGCTCCTCGGCAGCATCCTTCTGGCTCTTCTCCAACTCCTCGGTGAGCTTGGCCAACCGCGACTGCGTGAAAGTGAGATCCCCTTGCAGTTTGGACAGCTCAGCGGCGGAGCAGCCCTCCTCGTTCAACACGAGAGCCGTCGTAAACGTCTGCATCATCGCGGCCAAGTCCTCAGCCAGGACACGTCGACGGGCCTCCCGATCAGCCTGGCGAACAGCCTTCACCTCCCCGGCGGAAACAGTGGGGGAACGGGCACCATGAAAATATCCCGGGTGCTGGTGGCAGGGAGGGACGACATAACCTTCCTCGACAGCGCCGACCGTCAGATCCACCACCCGAGGCTCCTCGGACCTTTGCCTCTTCGACACTCCCTGAGACACAGGGGATTGGCTCTCTTGAGGCGACGAGGACGAAGTCTGCCCCCCGTGCGTCGCGACCTCCTGACCGACCAGCTGACTCACCCTCGTCCTCGGGACCGCGGCACTCCTGGCAGCACGCAACTGCTTCACCCGCTCGTCGACAGTAGACATGTTCGCTGCAAAAACAAAGAAATAGGTTAGCGACGATCAAAAAACCCCGACCACGAGGGAAAACGAACATCCCTACCTAGATAATCCAGAGCGGCCGCCCCGGTCGCACAGCCGAGCAAAGTCTTAGTATTTATCAAACGCTTTTTGGTGCGTATGTTCCCCTGGGCATCGAGGATGTACCGACCGTCCGGCGTCACCAGCTTCGACGGGGGAAGGGACCGCACAAAAGCAATTATTTTCAAATAAGCGGCCATATCCTTCTCCTCGAGGGTCCCCGCCCGGACGATATACCTATCCGTCCCTCGACTGAAATGCTCCGAGGTCCACAGTAGATGGATCTTAGGAAGCCACGCGCGGAACCGCTGGCCATCCACCGTGCGCTCGCCCTCGTCAAAGAGAGTGTCCGAGCCGTGCTGCGTGATCGGTTTGACAAGGTAGAACCGACCCTTGAAGTCTTTGACAGAATCGCTATACGCTTTGAAAATTTTGGTCGATTGTTTGAAAGAGACCCATCCGTGACGACCTCGCACCGTCTGCCGCTGCAAATGAAAGATGCGGAAGAATAACGGCACCGTCGGCTCCACCGAGAGGTAGAAACACACCACCTCGAAAGCCCGGATGAAAGCCAAAGCGTTTGGGTGCAGCTGAGACGGGGCAAGACGCAGCCAGTCAAAAAGCCCCAGATGGAAGGCGGAAAACGGCAACCGGAGCCGAGCTTCTTTAAAATAAAATTCGTACATCGGGAACATCTTCCGCCCATAGCGCGAACAGATCCGGTGGTGCTCTTTCGGGTGATACACCTGCCAGTGTTGCGTTTCTCCTAGCGGCGTGTCCTCGACCGTGGCGTACACGTCGGACGGGTCGACCACAAAACAAGAGGGGATGGAAAGTGGCTCCTCGTCCGCCCACTCCTCGGGCGGGGCGGTACGCTCGTCGTCATACTCCGGGACCTCGGGTTCAGTATCTTCAACCATTATCCCCGGCACCAGAGCCGACATCTACACCTGAAAGCAGAGGACATCGGTGAATTCGATAGCCAGGATCAAATCCACCCTTCCACCGCAAGTCAAGTGAAAGGGCGACGAAGGCCGAGGAGCGACGAGCAGACATTCACTCCCCGTCTGCCCTCCTCGGGGGTCGAAGAACGACCCCTCGCCCCCTTCGGGACGGCCGTCGGAGAAGGTACTTCTCCACGGAGCATTCATCAGAGAAAAGCCCCCGTCCTCGGGGCATTCATCGGAGAAAAGCCCCCGTCCTCGGGGCATTCATCAGAAAAAGCTCCTGTCCTCGGGGCATTCATCGGAACTAGCCTACCGTCCCCGGGACATTCATCGGAAAACTCGCCAGACGCGGCGGAACTCGCATCCCTCCTCGGGGCGTTCATCGCGCCCCGACCACACGTTCCAGTTAGACGACGGAAATAAAAAGAGAGGGAAAAGAGGAACTCACTTGTAACGGCGGCGGACGGAAGAAAAAAGCAAACGGCACGGCGTTGATCGGCGGCGAGCGGCGGACGAGCAGAGACGATGAAAGATTAGCAGAGAGAAAAGTAACAGAATGAGCGGGGACCGCCATATTTATAACCCGGCGCGGGACTCGAAGCGACCCTAGGCTCATTAATGACATAGGTTAGCCGCCCCTACGACCGCTTAACACAAGACACGTGGAGGCAACCTGACAGTCGCGTCCCTTCATCTGCCTCCTCCCCGTTCTACCGACGACCGGAGCCCTTCGTGCGAGTCCCCGCTCCAGACATGACGACCTTAAGTCCTCGCTCCTCCCCAGAGCTTCGACTTGGGGGGCTCCTGTTCCGGTGTGGGCCTCACCTCGGCAGGCCCAATACCAAATGCGGCCCAACAAGCGAACCGGGCACGCCTGGCACGCGCCCCTTCGAACGAGCAGGGGCTGGCCGTCGGGCACAAGCTACCGCTCCGCGTCCCTTTTTGTCGCCCGTCACGCCGGACGAGCAAGACTACCCGGGCTCCCCTCCGCGGGGAGAATAACGTGCTCGGCGCATGTTCTCCACGTGCTCCCCTCCGCGGGGACACGTCACCGACCAGCTGCCCACCTCCGAAAGAGCAGGTCAAACCCACTTTCCGGGGATCTAGGGGCAGTTGAACTAGGGCGAAGACCACGTCCTGGTCTTCACTACGCCACGTAAGCCCTAGCAGTCATTAGGGTTGGGCCTGGTCGTCCAGCCCACCTCGAATGACCGTTGGCCCAGCGCTGGGGTCTCTCTATAAATACCCTCTTCCTCAAGAGGGTCAGGTAACTCTTCTTGCCCCCTTTTTCTGTACTATTGCTTCCTCTCTGTCCAACTTCTTACTTGGGCGTCGGAGTGCTTTGCAGGTACACCCCCCTCCTCGTCCTTACCCCGGCGAACAGATAACCGTCCAGCAAAGTGTGGCCAGTCCGTGATCCCTCCTGATCAGGTCAGATCAATTACAGTACCTAAAGAGCAATCCAGGTCAAGGTTTATTTTTCTCTTCCCAAAATGACTTATCTTTACGGGCCTTCTGTGATTCAGATTGGGGAGGTTGCCTATCCAGAAAATCAACTACGGGGTATTGTGTTTTTTTGGGATCCTCACTAATTTCTTGGCGAACAAAAAGACAAAATAAAATTTCTCTATCATCAGCTGGAGCAGAATATAGAGCTATGATAGACGCATGCTGTGAGTTATCTTGGCTACGTTCGTTGTTGAAGGATTTGGAGACATTGCACCCAAAAGTCGCATTGTTGTATTGTGACAACAAAGCAGCTCTTCACATAGCGTCTAATCTGGTATTTCATGAAAGAACTCGACATATAGAGATAGATTATCATTTTTTCCGTGACAAAATTCAAGATGGTTCAGTAGCAACTGAGTATGTTCCTTCGACGGAACAAGTAGCCGATGTATTCACTAAATCACTAGGAAAGGAATCCTTTCTTACAATGAAGCACAAGTTGGGAGTTATTGATATCCACTCTCCAACTTGAGGAGGAGTGTTAGGAAAGGAAATTATATTCTATGATTCTTGTTACTATAAGAGTTAGTTGCATCCATGATTCTTGTTGTAAATATGGTAACATGGCAACTGTCATATCAGTATAATAGGAATAGGTTGCTGAATTATAGGAACAAAATCATCTAATTAGAGAGATGTATATGTGTATATATTGCTCTAATGTTTCTGAATAAAATACAACCAAATTATTTCTATCTTCTCCTGTTATTTTGACAAAAAAAGTGTAAACCTCTCCTCTCTATCTTCAAAATGCGATGAACAAAAATAAGGAAATAAAACTTTTGGGTGAGAATATGGAAGTAGAAAAACAATCTAGAGGGAGCTGAATATACCATTATTAAAAAATTCAACCGTTTTTCAAAAAGAGCATCATAAACTTTTCAAAAGATGCGCGCATAAGGTTTGAAGCAAAAATATGAAAATTATACTTTTTTATGAAACTTGATCACGTTAATGCTTAATCAATTTGTAAATACCAAACGATGGTTTTAAAGTGATACACAAGGTATTCAATTGATTCAATTGTATATTCTATGAAATTTGTTTATACAACAATTAAATATCAATGAATTCTAACCTCAATTTTTCCTCAAAATTTAATCACCAATTCAGCTTGATTAGGCATCAATTCTAACAAAACTTAACCTTACGTAATAAATTGCTACCAATTGAATAAATGATAAACTACGCTTGAATTGAAATACCTAAGCATGCAAAATCCTATAAAAATTATATGCAAGAGTAAGTGAGAGAGATGATACCAAGATTTATAGTGCTTCAGCGTTCATCTTCGCTTTACCTATGTGCACACTTCTATAATTTTTCATTGGAACCTGCTTTATTTCTTTTTTATTTGACAAATATTTACAAGAGTTCATACAATCACAAATCCATAATAATGTTGAGAAAAATAAAATCTCCTATATGGATCTTGACTTGCATATATCGTAACACCAAACTCTTATGTGTAACCTTTAATCGATTAACACTTATTGAATTTTTCATTATCACCAATCTGTTTTAAGCCTTCGCGTGTAAAAATCACTCTTGGATCTACTGATTCCTTGAGCAATGATTTGTATGAAGATTTAAGAAGAACTCCGCCTTTTCCGTAGCCTTCTATAAAATCACTACCAAGGTAATCTAGACAGAAGAACCTCTTTATTTTCACTGGATATTTTCAACACCAATGACAACAACCTCAACCTTGCAAGTTACTTGAAAATATTTACCTAATCTTCAAGAACGATTAGTTTTAAGACGACGTCTCAGTCAATCAATTACAAATATCTCATTATCAAGACTTGAAATTAAATTAAAGTTGAAGAAGAAAGAAATTTGATTGCAAGACTTTTTGAACTTTAAAAAATGAGAGGGTGTTGGTTTCATAGAAAATCACACTGTTCAATATGAAAGTCTTTAATGAAAAATAGTGACAAAATAATTTTATATGCGCTTGAGATAAAGCAAAAAAAGTGAATGAAAAAAAGTTAGTAAGATTCAATTCAACTGCATTTCATGATTTGAGTCAAGTGAGCAAGTAGTGTGAATCAAGATAATATAATGAAAGTTGTAACGCCCCGATTCTAAATTCCCATTTTTATTGAGTCCTTATTTGATTTATTTAAGTTGTGAGCGATGGTTATATTGATCCCTCGGTGGATCTGCAGAACCTCGTGTGCCCATGTGGGGTGTGAGCGATGGTTATATTTGGTTCTTCAATTGAACCTGCTGAAATGAGTCGGTACCGCATTTGCATATGCATAGAGTCGTGAGTCGGTCTCTATGAGTTGTATTTATCATCTTTATATGATGCATTGGTGAAATAAACATGATTGTAGATGTTTATGTGAATTGGTGATGAAATAAACATGTTGTATATGTTTATTTGGATTAATGTGAATGTGATGATTGGCATAAATGAAGGTGCTTGAAGATATATATGTATGAGTGAATATATGTGTGTGTGTGTGTGTGTGTGTGTGTGTGTGTGTGTGTGTGTGTGTGTGTGTGTGTGTGTGTGTGTGTGTGTGTGTGTGTGTGTGTATGTGTGTGTGTGTGTGTGTGTGTGTGTGTGTGTGTGTGTGTGTGTGTGTGTGTGTGTTTATGAATTGATGTTTATGTATATATTTGTGAATCAGTTTGAATGATGTTTATGTATATGAATACATATTTTGGATATTATGCAATGTTTAGATGTTTCCGTTTTTATTCTAAATGTTGTGATGTGGGTGTTTGCCCCGATGTTGCATATCGGTATATGTGAGCAGGTGTTGTATGTGTTGGTTTATTGTATAATGTGATATGCCTCTTTTATACCATGTTATAAATATACTCTGATGAAATTTTGAATACGTGCCTAAATGATTATTTGTATTTTTTGGGGTATATAAAGGGGGTGTTACAAAAGTGACCCATTTTTCTGTGATTTAACTGTGATTCAAGTCACACAGGTTCATGGTTTGAATCACGTGTTAAGTGTGATTCCAATCAAACAAGGCAGTAACAAATAGGAAATTTATGATTCGAGTTAGATACAAATTGTGATTCAAATCACAGAGCAGCATGATTCAAATCATGTGTAATATGTGATTCAAATCACAGAGCAGCATGATTCAAATCATGTGTAATATGTGATTCAAATCACAGACACCAAAACTTTCTTGTTTTGTCTATATTTTACTTGATTTGAGTCATGGATTATGAGATATTCAAATTACACACAAAAAATCTCAATTTTTCAAGTTTTTGAAAATAGTTTGAGATTTCACTTCCCACATGACTTGAATTTACATCACCTATGGTTCTTGTTTCACTAAGTCAGGAAATTGACTTAAACCATCTTGATTAAAACTCAAATATAACAATTGGTTTATGCATGTAAAAAGTAAGTCATTTCAAAAACTTGATTCATAGAGGATGTGCAATTATGAAGGATAACCAATAGTTGAAAGTAAATGAAAATGAAAGTGATAAGACAAGCAACAAAATCATTGAATTGGAGTTACTCCTCCGAATGTATTAGGAATATGCAACTACAAAAACCTTTTCTCCTATAACATGCACAAAACAACAACAACTTAACATTAAATCATCACATCTCTTTCTGATTTGATGAACAAATGGAAAAAAACATCAAACGAAATCAAGGAGAAAATGCTACCGAATGGAAATTACAGATGTTGAAGCTACAATATTGGTGGATGGATCCGGGTGGAGGAATAGTAGAGACGCGATTTTGTTAGCGGTGAGGGTCGTTATGTGGCTTTTGCAATGGTGGTTTAAGTCTCACGTCGATGGAAATTTGACGCGTTTGTTTTGATGGAGGGTGTGTGGTTGGGATTTGTGGTGAAAACGCGTTTCCGGCGAGTATGAATTTTCTGGCAAGTTGCTTTGTAGTTTTCAGTGAGAATTTTATGCATTAGCCAAATTCAGAGGTGGCCAAAGAAACACGATAAAAGGAAATGACAGATTTGTTGCAATGTTATTGTTGAATGAGATGGAGAAAGTATGTTGTTGGTGATATTGGTGATTTTAATGATAATGATCTCTTGTGCGAGAAAAGTGGTAGGTTTTCTTTTGAAAGAGAACATGTTATTTGATCATGAATGAAGAAAAGCAATGGGTTCCATATTCTGTGAATATTTTTGCTCCCCCTTCTTCTGTTCATCCTTTTCCTATTTATATTAGGATTTGTTAGGGTTTTCAAAGTTTTAATTTTGTCTTCTTATGGAGCTGGAAATGGTGAGTAGGAGTGCAAAATTGTGTGAGTTTGTTGAAAATGTGAAATAAAAATTTAGGTGGGAAGAAATTGTGAGGAGCATTTTCACGTGCGAGCGAGTGTGGTGAATGAGAGGATATTTTCCATTATGTCATTTAGGGTCTGTTTGGTTCAATCGAGGGGAGGGGAGGGGAGGGGAAGAGAGGGGAGGGATTTTAATTACATAGATGTTTGGTTCAAAATAAGAAACGGGAGGGGAGGGAAGGCATTTTATTTACAAATATGTTTGGTTCACAAGGGGAGGGAGAGTATTTTAAAACTAATTTATTTTTTTATCCTTCTAATTTTACCATAAGACTTGTGATATTTACCGTTTATAATTCAAATACAAATTTATTGACGAAATATAAATATTCAATCAGAGATTATCATGAAATATTTTATAAAAATGCAACGATTATAATATATAATTGACTAAATTACAGTTTTTGTCCTCCTATTATTATAAACAAAAACATTACGATAACTAAAATTAACATTAAAATATGAAAAATAAAATAAAAAATTTAAACAAATATAATGATAATAAGATAAAGATATAAAAATACAAAAAAATATAAAAAGAAATATTAAATTTGTTCAAAATAAAAATTTTAACATTGTTATAAGTTAAATTTATATTTAAATAAATAATAAGGGTAAATATGTAAATATAATTATAATTAAAATCAAGCACCTCCCCTCCCCTCCAAATCGGGGGGAAGCAAAAAGTGGTTCAGGAGGGATTTTGGTCTCCTCCATCTACCTCTCTTCCCCTTCTTAAAATTTGAACCAAACACATAAGTTATTAAATATTACCTCCCCTCCCCTCCATTTACTCCCAACCAAACAGACCCTTAGTGCCACCTACTTTGTATTTTAACTATTATTTTTTTTTAATTATAAATGGTAAATATAAATAGAAAAATGAATTCAAAATAAAAATGAATGCAAAAATTAAAATGAAAATAAATGGTATTTTAATTATTATAATTTTTAAATTATGAATGCAAAATAAAAATGGAAATGAATGGTAAACATAAAAAAGACTTGGTATCTTAATATGATCATTTTTAATCGTTGGGATTATAAAACTAGACATAAAGAAAAACAAATCTAAATAGCAACTAAAATGAGAATGCCGGATTAAAAATGCGAAAAACTAGATAAGCACGTCGAATTCACTCAAGCGTAATGACAATTAAATATGACTTGACCTGGAATACATTATTCATCAATTTTGTGTGCAACTAGCATTCACACGCGATTTATTTCAAAATGGTCGACTAACAATGGACTTGACTTGAAAACTTAATTACAAACAAAATAACGAAAGAAATCAATAAAAAAGAAAATGCTCTGACAAAATTGGGATACGACAGTTACCTCTATTTAATTATTTTTTAACTAGAGAATATGAATGACGAGAGTCTTCATATGATTTTTGTGAAATATAATTAAACGTAAATGACCTAAATTTTGTCCTTTGATGAGAAAAAGAAAAAGAAATGATGAAAATTTTAAATTTCTGCTTTACTAGGGAATGTGAAAGATCATTTCCAATATGAGGGTTGGTACCTAGATTGACAACAAGATCATCCCGAACATGAGAGTTAGTTCCTAGATTGACAACAAAATCATCTTTAATACGAGAGTTGGTGCCTAGATCGACAACCAAATCATCCCCAACACGAGAGTTGATACCTAGATCAAGAAATTTAAAAATGGATTTATCAGAAAATTTACAAGGGATTAATTGGGGAAATTTTATGAAGAAGGTTCACTGGGGAAGATTTTCAAGAGAAACTAACTAGGGGGAACGCTTATTGGGAAGAAAAATTCCTATGGATATTCCTAGGAAGAAAAATTCCTATGAATAACCCTTGAATGGAAAGGTTTTTTGTTCAACTGTTATGCTAAAGGTTTAACCTGATGGGGATATCATTTGACCGCTACATCGAAGGCTTGAAACTGATTAGCTTCAATTGCTATGTTGAAGGATAGATCGACAAGGATGATCGTCATCAGCCACTTACACTGATACTTAAATTGACAAGGATGATCGTCATCAGCTGGTCACATTGATACTTAGATCAACAAGGATAATCGTCATTAGCCAGTCACAATGATACTTAGATTTACAAGGATGATCAACATCAACCTCTTATACCGAAACTTAGAGAGACAAGGATGATCTTCATCGACCAATCACAATGATACTTAGATCGAAAATGATGATTGTTATCATCTGATCACACTGATACTTAGATCAACAAGGACAATCATCATAATTCGGTCACACTGAAATTTTGATCAACAAGGATGATTGTCATCCGCTAATGAAGGCATATTCATAGGATATTCCACTTCTAGCAAAGTTTTTATATATTTAACAAAAGAACTCTGACAATTGAAGAATCAGTTCATGTTACCTTTGATGAATCTAACCCAAAACCAATAGAATTTGAAGTTGTCGATTATGCAGGTATCTTGAAAAAGACAAATTTAGAGGAAAATGATCAAGAACTAGACCAAGACCAAAATGAAAATTAAGATGAAGAATCAAATCAGGATCAAATAATAGATAATCCACCAAAACATCCAGATTTTCTGAAAGGGAGACTAGCTAGAGACTATCCAATCCAAAAGTTATTGGAGATATCTCTAAGGATGTCACTTTTCGACACTCCCTTAATAGGACTCTCAACAATAAAAACAATATTCCTACTATGTAGTTGCCTTTCCTATGATGCTTTTGATGATATTTTATGAACTGTTATGACTAGTTGCAATTGAAGATAGATGTATAATTATCTACAGGTTGGAGCATATCAAGTTTGATAGTTACTATTTCAATTTACTAATTGAATATATTTGTGTGTGAATTGTTCTTGTATATTATTTTGTTTAGGTTTTAATGTATACACGCTATACTTTAATGTTATACCTCTTTTTTTTATCATTAAAATGGGTGTTACCGGCATATACTTGATTCAAATTTCATAAACAAGTATGATCCAATTAGAATGGGCAACATAACAATCAATATGAACTTGTTTAACCTAATTTATAAGAAACTATTTTTGATAATAACAATAATTCTTTCCATGACAATGTCAGTTTTTAATGAAGATCTTTCTCTCCTTGAAGCACTTGGATTTGTACCCTTAGTTGCTTTCTTTCCTATACAAATGCACATTTAGCAAAAGAGCACTAAAGTAGTATCATAGAAATGGTGTCTGCTCCAACTTTTGAATTGTTTGTGTTTATTTGTTTCCTTGCTATAGTAGTTTAGTTCATCAGTATGGCTAAAATCTACACAAATGTAAGATTTTGCTTATAAATCTTAACATATTTATAAAAGAATACTGAATAACCTAATCTAGTTCAAATGATATTGATTTCACTTTTTTTAAATAATAATATTCAGTATATTAAACCAAAGACTAAACAAAAAATATTTCTCATGCTCTTTGATAAAAGTTTAAATTTAAATTTAAATCAACATTTAAAACACAAAGATGTAAATTTAGTAATCTATGGACAAAAATATAAGGTGAAAAGGAAAATGTTGTTTATTAAGAGGAAGATGATATAACTTTATTGGAAATAATTTATCTTTTAATATTTATGATAAGACTTTTGAAATAAATGGATGATTTTCGATACTCCATTAGATATTAAATTTTTAGAAGTTGGTTTTATTTGGGTCCTAATATATTTGAAATTCATGTCATTGACCCAACACTTTTCTATGGCTAGACGTTGTAGAGTGATACATACTTTTTTATATTTTTGTGGATTGAGACGTCATTAGCCTACCACAAATTAGTGACGTGAAATTCACGACACTACCTAGTAACACTAACTTAACTGCTTCCTATTGCTAGACATAGCAAGAGTGGTATATATTTTTTTTATTGTGATTTGCGACGTGAGTCTGCCACAAATTAAATTAGTGACATGTTTTTTGTGTGACAATGTGGTCCAAATAATTTTGTGGGGTGTGACGTGATTATCCTGCTATAAATCAGTGACGTGATTTTCACGTGCCAATCAATTTCCACAACTTCTCATGCGACGTGTTTCAGTCACATCACTAGTTGCCTTTTGTGTCGTGATATTTGAGTTTGTGGCGTGATTTTTACATGACTAATGAGATTTTTTTTGTAATATATGTATATATATATAGAGAGTTCCCACAGCATAAAAGTTTTAGGTTAGTCTCTCGATAGTGAAAAAATCTTTATTTGACTATTTTTTAGATCAATTATAGGAATAATCTATAAAATACATAAATTATTATTACTTTAAAATATAGATGAATATAGTTATGAAAAGTTATGAAGAAAACTGATGAATAGAGTTATGAAAAGTAAAGAAATAAATAAATTATTATTACTTTTAAAAAATAGTGTGAGAAGAGTAAAGAAAAAAGAGAAAATTATTATTATTATTGAATAAAGAAGAGTAAATAAAGAAAACGATGAGAAGTGAGAAACACATGAAACAATAAAAAGTAGGTGAGAAGTGAGAAACAGGTTATGAATTGAGAAGAAGGTGAGAATTGAGAAACACATAGAAAGTGGGAAGAAGGTGATAAGCAAGAAGCATTAGAGAAAGTTAGAAAAATGTGAGAATTAAAAAACACATGAGGAAGAGAGAAACACGAGATTTTTTTTGAGATAGGGCAAACTGAGTGAAATTTCAGAAAAAATTCCTCTAACTTTAATTTTTTTAAAAGATAAATAAGGTTTTTCCAATCAAAACAGATAGCGACTTGTAACTCCTCTAACCTTAATTAAATCGGACGATTGTTATTAAAAAAATGTATTTATAAAATAAAATAATAAAACTTAATTCGGTTTTTATCCATCTAAACTAGATCAAATGGATAGTGATGGCTTATTTCCGTGTACAATAAGATGTGGAAACGGGAGTACTGCATTTTTGGTTGAGTCATTCTAACTTTTTGAAAATGGATTCCTTGCAGTAACTGAAGTGTAATCTCAATTGTTGATATGTTATATAATTTTTTTTCACTTTTACTGCATGTAAATTTGCATCATTTGAAAATGTATTCTCTATGTTGAAGGTCTATTCGGATTTACTTATTTGAGTTTATCTTATATCATAAATTTTGTAATACCGTTTGAAAGAGCTTATTAAAACAACTAATCGTTAATATTATATATTCATAAACTTTTTTAAACTAATTTTTATAAGTTCTCGAAAGTAACTTATGAAAATAATTTACAGTACAGATAAAAATAATTTAAGTTTATATTATATTTTGTTAGAAAAATAGCTTATGCAAGCATTTTCATAAGTGCTTATTTTGATAAGCGCTCCAAATAAGTTATTTACTCAAATTAAATAAAAAAAATTGCAGTTAAATAAAATACACTATTAACAAATTAAAGTTTGCAATTTTGTGATTCTCCATCTCATAAAGGTGCATTATAATATACTTTTGTCATTCTCACTTACTAACTCGTGCTTTCATCGTGATTACTAATACGACTAATACTACTTTGCAGCTACTAATTGCTATTTGTAAGTTTGCGGTGATTACTACTGCTAATACTATTATTACTTGTACAATCAATGACCGAGTAGTGCACTGGTATCTATTGGTTGCTGATTTGTTGGACAAAAAATTATTTTGGTTGGACTCTTTGGATTGTCCTGAAAGATATTATTTCAAATGTCGTACATTCTTAGAATTGGTATGTATGTGTGTGAAGTTTTGTTTTTTATTTTCCAATCAATTGTTTAACTTTTTTTAACTTTGGTTTGTACTATGTGCATGCCAAATTTTTTGACGAAATTCTGAGTCATGAATCTTTTGGTGATATCAATTCAATTTGTCAAAAAAAATATAATAACAACCTTCAACATAGTTGAACCAGCATTCCTTAAATAACAATGAAATGGATCGTAAGTACTTTCATACCTTACTTTATTTTAATTTAATGACAATATTACCTATAACGTGTCACTAATGTATTTACTAATTAACCACAAAAATGACTGTGGAGTTTTGGTGTGTAAATGAATGACCGAGTGTCTCTTCCAAAGTGATTTTGATAATATCACTCTAAGTTAGATTCATGTGAATATAATTAATTTAATTGTATGTCTTGTAATTATATTTCTATTTGTCCTAAATGTCCATAATTATATGCAAGTTGCACTATTATTGGTACATTTAGGTAATAATATGTTGTTAGACAAAGTGTTGTCGAAGTCTGCAACTTATTGGAAGAAACAGAAAAGGCTAAGTAAGGAATTGGTAAAATGTGGTTGAAGTTTAAAGTTTAGTGTTTTTTTTATTGTCAAATCATTAGGATAATTATTAGATGCAACATTTGTTAATTGTTGGTAAATAAGTGTGATTTGTGTGGAGAAACAAGTGTGAGTTCTAAGTCCCACATTGTTTAGAAAAGTAAAGGTTAGGCACTTTATAAGTAAGAGGACTCATACATCTATCACCTTAAGGTTTTTGGTGAATATGTGGTGTCTCTCTCACTTGTTTGGGTGGGTGAGTCTTTGACCTTTAGATGAGTGTTTGACCCAATGTAAATGTTCTCCCCTCATAATGACCTATCATTAACTCTTAAATAATTAAATGTTAATGTTTTCTTCTATGAATTTGGGATAATTTGGTCATTTTCCATGTTTTTTTGGATAATTGTGTTATATTTTGTATAATCTTATCATTTTTTTAAATATTTTTTTGACCTTTTTGACAAAATTCGAAATCAATTACTAGTTGACAGACATACACCAAATACACATAACCATTTTATTTTCCAATAACTCAAAAAAAAAATATATGCTACCTATGGATTTAACATACCTCTGTGATCTGGCTACGTACAACTGACTTAAGCTAACATTTAAACTCTTATATTCACATTCTCTTTCTTCTCAGGTTGACTTGATCTCTAATTGACTTCTTACATACTCATCTAGATGTTTCAAAATGCCACAAAAGTTAAGTGACTATCAAATTCAAACCATAGGCTCAACATGATAATTTAGCATTGTTTTTGAAATTGATATTGAACTCCAATACACTACTAAAAATACTATATTTCATGACGAAACTTTCATCTCTTTTTTTAAAAATCGAGGTCAAATGACCTGGAACGCGCTATATATTATTTTTTAAGAAACTTTATCTTTCACCTCGGTTTTCTTGGAAAACCAACTAAAATGTTGTTCAATGTTTGAACCTTAATTCTCAAATCTTGCAATTTTATGTTTTATTTACAACTAAAAATGTGCTTTTATATTTTATACATTTTACGTAAGATATGATCCATTGGTTATTGAAGAAAATCGAGATAAAAACTCTAAAAATAATTTTTATTCCTTCAGAATTATAATGTTTTGTCTCATTCACTTTTTACTCCCTAGAGAACGAAAGAACTGATTCTTCTCCAACAAAGAAAGGAGTTTCCTAAGACTCAGGACTACCACCCTTCTTCTCCAAGGAGGAAGTAAGCTCGAGTTCTTCTCCGTTGAATCTCTCATCATATTTTCGGTATGTTGTTGTTGTTTTCGTCGTTGATTTTGTTGTCGTATGTGGTTGTTGTTGTTATTATTATGGTTTTTGAGTTTTATATTGTTTACTATAATATTGTTATGGTATTTATTGTTGTTCTAGTAGCTATTGTTGGTCGTGTACTATTTTTATTTTATTTTCAAAAGTTATATGTGATTATAGATCGTAGTTGGATGAAAACCAATAGGTTAAGTAAAGAGCATGAGAATTGAGTGATTCAAATTTTTTATTTTGCGAAAAAAAACCTTCCTAAGAAGAATGAAGATTTTTTGTTGTCCTTGTAACATTTTTCAAAATATGCACAAACATCTAAGGGATGTAATATTCAATCATTTAGGTTGTGATGGAATTATTTAAAATTACATGAAATGGGTATGGCATGGTGTAGTAACAAAAAAAAGATCTTTTTCAGATACAGTTGAAGATGATGATGAATTATGAATGATACTCTAGAAGACATGGTTTGTGATATTGGGGTAGATGCTTTCAAGAATGCTAATGTGGTGGATACTTTGCAAAAAGATATGGGTATCTGGGATGCAAAAGTTTTACAAGATTGTCAACTGTGTTAAGACTATTTAATCTTAAAGCAAGAGGTGGATGGACGGATAAAACTTTCACTGAATTGCTTGAATTGTTGCAAGATGCTTCCAAAAGGTCACATGTTGTTGAAGCGTAGTTATGAGGCCAATAAGATAGTGTGTCCAATGGGTTTGGATTATGTCAAAATACATGCATGTCGTAATGATTGCATATTATACATGAAAGAATATAAAAACTTAAAGGAGTGTCCGGGATGTGGGGCGTCACGCTACAAGAAGAAAGTCAATGGTGTTGAAGACGATGATAATGTAACTAGAAAGGTGTTCCTTCCAAGGTGATGTGTTCGCGGCTGAAAAATTACAGAGTCGTCATCATCCTTTACTCGTTCCTAAGGAACATGAAAATAATGATACAAATGAAAGTTAAGGGGATGAGACACTAAGGTTCGGGAGTCGGTTAAGTGAGAGGAAGGTACTAGGCACCCCTCACCTCCATTGTACTCAATAAGATCATTTTCTAGTTCTAGGGTTACTAGGATTTTCTAGGGGAATGTTTGCTTACTTACTTATTAACTGCTTAATTTATTTATTTACAAGGGATTATGAAAATGTTTGACTAAAGGAGAATGGACAAGGAAAATATTTTTTATTATTTTACTCGCTAGAGTATTACAACTCTATACCTACATACCCTCAAGCTCGTTGAACGATCAGAGCACTGTAATTCGTCTAGAAAATGTTTGTGTCTTTGTTGTTTTTAGATTTTCAAAGTTCTCAACGCATCGGGGGCAAAGAGATGTTTGATTTGAAAATGCCTCAATGTACAAGAGCGATGGACTTAAGGTTTAAATGAGTTGAAAATGGTTTTAGATTTATCTGTTGCAAAAATAATATAGTTAGTTTGATTTAGAAAATCGGATGACTTATATATATACATAATTGTTTATTTTTGCTGTTATTTTATTTTTATTTATTATTTAATTTTAAGTCTAAATAAAATAAATAATATAATAAAAGAGTTTATTTTTGTATTTTTTTAATATAGTAATTAAAGACATTTTTTTTGTATTTTTATTTATATTTTTGTATTGCTAACAAAAATTAAATAATAAAGATGAGGATAAAAATACAAAATAAAATAAAATGGAACCAAGATAATTATAATAAAATTTTGCGATTTTGTATTTTTTTTTTTTAATAATTTTTTAATAATAACTAACATAACTAACCCAAATTAATTTAATAACAAGAGAAAACCCTAATAATTAAAAGGAAAAAAAAAATACTAATTATGAAATCGATATTTTTCATACCATTTTATAATATTTGCAAGTTATAATGATTAGAGGAAAAAAAACACTAATTAGATTAATTAAAATAAACACATAAATAACAAAACAAAAACAAAAAATAGAATAAAATACAACCCAGAAATGAGTGCAAATAGAATTGGGGTACCTTGACTGAACCAATGGGCCTTGATCCCAAGCCCAACATCTAAACAAACCTTTATTTCTATTCAATAATAATAATAAAAAATGGCTCACCTAAGGGAAGGCGTCTCCCTCTGTCTCGCATTCTCATTTCAAGGATAAAGGCTAATAATTAATATTGACTTTTCAACACAATTTAAATAACGATTTATTTTTCTTGGCATCTATTTCAAGTTTTTTTATTGTTACATTGTCATGGAAAAAAAAAAATGCTGCTATTGAATAAAAATTATTTTCTTCTTTTCTATAAGCTTTTGTTAATGATTGTTGTTGTATTGGTTGTGGTTAGCTGGTGAGTTTGTGAATGGTGAGGTTTACAAATTTTGTTTTAAGTATGGAAGCTTATATATTTGGTTTAGTGATGGTATTTGGCATGGTAATGAATAGTGTAAAGGGTTTGGATTTGAAACAAGATTTGAGTTTTGTAAGTGATGTTGATTTTTGGTTTATGAAGGTAATGGTTGTAGGGAATGTTTATGAAGGTAATGGTGGTCGAAGCTTGAAGGTTGATGTTTGGTGTGGTGTTTTCTTTAGAATTTGATATGTACAAGTTATTGTTGTAAAATTCCACCTACATTTGCATTATTTGTATAACATTAATCACTTCTTGTGTGTGTCTTTTATTTTTTGCTAACCCCATGAAAATACAAAAGTATGTCTTGCTTGCTTTGTTTATAAGTTAGGGTTTTGCATCACAGAGTTCAAGTGGCTCATCAATCAGGGTTTGGTTTAGTGTGATCTTCAACATCTCAAATTCCTCTACTCATTCATGATGATCAAGAGATTTCCTTCATCAATTCAAGTTCATCAAGCCACAATTATCATGTGTTCCAAATTTGGGTTTTGGTAAATGTCAGCTTGATGTTGACTTTCTTGACTAAAACATGATCTCATGGATTGGAACATGATTCAAGAGCTTCAAAAAATACATCTTTGTGCCACATTCATATGATTCAACTGGCTCAAAAAGTTTGATCTGTTGATAGTTGAAGAAATTTTTATTCAATTACTAAAAGTCAATAGATGCTCAAAGTCAAAGTTTGACTTTTGAAATTTTTTGTCAACCATGAATTTCTCAAGTTAAGAATCAAGAAAGTGTGAAAATGGTTGAGTTTAATCAAGTTAAATCAAGAAAATCAAGAAAATCAATAAACGTTCAAAAGTTGTCAAAATTAGGGTTTTGGAAATTTCTCTAAGTATCAAAAACTCATGTCCAAGTGACCAATTTTCCAAGGTCATGGTGTTTGATTCAAGCATCCATTTGAAACACTTGAAGGCTGCAATTTAAGATGATGTTTGATACTACAAGTTGATGAAAATTTGAAGCCAAAAACTTTCTTGAAGTGGAAGAAATTAATGGTGAAAGTCGAGGTTTCAAGTTTCAAAACACTTAGAAGTTTTTCTAAGTTTTTAGCATTTCCACTCTTGATGCTTTAGAGTTGTATTTAAAGAGCATATTTCATATTCCATCATGGTGGAAGATTTGATCCAAAAATTTTTTTTTTGCCAATTGAGAGAAATTGGAGGCTGTAATTGAGGTTCCTTGTTGGTGATCAATAGCAAGATAAGCCAAATTTTACTAAGTGTTGGATCATTTTCCTTGGCATGATTTCGGAGTTATTTCTTGAACATTTTCCAAGTCTTTCCCCAACTTTTTGCACAAAACTTGTTCCTTTATATATCAGCTTTACATTAATACCATTTTTGTGCAGGATTGACCTCTACAATGAGGACAAAAACCTGCTCCAACTGCTACACCTGAATTGCATTTTGGCATTATGTGGAAAATGTGAATTTGATCAAAACTTATTCAACAAGTTGTAGGTTTGGTTTAGTAGAGTTCAGATATAAAAAACAAACTTACCTAACCTAAACCTGAAAGATCAAAGTGTCCATTACATGCCAAAATCCAAACCAATCTTCCATGTATCTTGTTGCCATTTTTGTTCAAATTGATCCAATGAGCAACTCTCAAGCCTTGCATATTATACAAGCCTTGTCCCTAAACAAAATGAAACCTCTACATAAGCAAGCTTCAACCCATTATCTCATCATCCAACATTTACACAGAAATCACATACTCAAAAAACTCATTTTCACTCAAAAATCCATTTCTTCGAATCTCTCATTTCTCTCAAGAACTTTGAAACTTTTCTTCAAAATTACCTTCTGTACACCACATAAAGCCTATTGTATGCATTATAACACACATGTAACCTCTAAAGCATCATATTCAAACTTCACTTTCTTGCATTTGCAACTTGATTTGGATAGAAAAACTCATATGGTTTCAAGTGATTCCAAATATACCTTCGTGTTTCTAGAGCATCAAAGAAGCTAGAGGAATCACTTTCATACTTCTATAAGAGCTCTAGAAGGGGCAACAGAATCACTCTGTAAGGTAAGTTGCTCACACTTTGGTTCTCCTACTTAGAGGCATCATTTTTGTTCATTCTTGTGCCATTCATGTTTGTTTTGGTGTTGAAGTTTGAAGCCCCGTGAAAATGGGCATTGATTGCTGATGTATGCGATTTTATTTTATTTTGGAGTTTTAGGGTTCTTTTGGTTTTTGATTAAATTTGTGAGTTTTAGTGTGAATCAATGTGAACTAACACCATGGTTGTGTTCCTTGTGAAAATTTGAGCAGAATGGCATATTTACATGTCTTGTTTAGTGCATATTTGATGAAACTATAATTTGAAATTTTGAAGTGGTCTTGAGGTTGAAGACGACCTCATGCGCGCCTTTTTTTTCATTTTAAATCATTATTTTAATATTTATCATTTTCCACTAAACATGATAACAGCTAACAGGTTGTGGCGCAGTGGTAGAGCGGTTTTGTTGTAACCACCAGGTCTTGGGTTCAACACCCTTTAACCTCTTTTTATCACCCATTTTCTCCTTTTTTTTTCTCCTTATTTTCTTTTCTTTTCATTTTCTTTATTTCTTTCCTTCTTTTCTCTTTTATTTAGTTTATTTTATTTTATTTCTCTTAATTTTTTTTATTTAAAGTCCTAATATTTAAAAATCTAAAAAAAAATATTTTATTTTATTAGTTTATTTTGTTATTATTTATTTTATGATCACATGTTTTTGATTATTTTTAACAACTTCCTATTGTTTATTTCTTGTTAAGTTCAAGCTTGATCATCCTTTGACATGTCTTATGATTAATGTCATGTTGATGCTATACCTTGTTTGATATTTTGTCTTAATAAATTTATGAGTTTATTCTTAAGGAATGTATGCTTGTGATATTACCTGATCAGGAGGATTTGCAGCCGGCCACTTGACGACGATATGGGCTTGGATCAATGCGTCTTCGGAGAAAATGGGGGGGTGTACCTGCTGTCGCTACTGCGAAAATCGGCGCCGGCTGACAGAAGAGTCGCCACCGTGCGTTATTTATCCCTCAGAGCGGGAAAGGAAACGCTCGAAGTAAACCTCGCAAAAAACGGGGAAAAGGTATGGTCATCGCAACCATAGCCTGGGTTCGGGAGTCGGTTACGCAAGGGGAAGGTATTAGCACCCCTCACGTCCGTCGTACTCGACGGGATCCACGCTTGCTTGGGTTGTCTACTGGATGCAAAACAATCTATCTACGGCTGCTAAATCTAGACGGAAGGGAATTGACTCGATAGAGCGTCGCACTCTATGCCTACGTATTCTCAAGAGAGAAAGTCAGAGTCAACGTAGTTCGGGACTACGGGGAAAATTGGCTCGCCAAGACCTCGCGTCTTGTGCCTACGTACTTCTACTGGATGGAAGATCAGAGCCTTGCGTAGTTCAGACTAACTACGGCTAAACAAACATTCTCACACAGCAGTGAGAAAAACAACTGGCTTCACAGGGTCGGGAACCTATGGGCAACACTATGGCTGAGTCTCAAATGCACTTGGGCAAGAGAGAAAAAGGGCACTCAATTAGTCGTCAGCGGGAAAGTCTCGATCGCACAGCCGCGAGAGAACAAAAGTCAGTCGTTAGTGTGCTCGCTAGGATATCGCATCCTATGCCTACATATCTTCGTCTGGTACGAAGAATCAGAGCAGCTGTAGTTCGGCTACTACGGGACCACAGCTCAAATCTCGTTTTATTAATCTCTGAAAAAATGATTACAATGGGTTGAATACTGAAATAAATCTCCTAGGAAACGCCATCCTATTCTATCCTGAAAAGTCGAATGAAAATAGCCCCCTAACAAATGGGCTTCTAAGCTATCCTAAAAGTCGTAAAATAATCCCTATGAAAATATCCCTAAAAGAAAATGCTTGAAAAATATTAAATCGAAACTTTAATATTTCTTCTCTTTTTTCTCCTTTTCTCTTTAACATATTTTTTCCATATTTCTCCAAATATTTTTTTCTCTATTTTTTCACAATGTTTTTCTCCACATTTTCCATATTTTCTCCATTTTTCTCAAATATATTTTCTTTTCACTTTTTTTCTTCTATTTTTCACCTTTTTCTTTATTTCTTTTCTTTTTCTATATTCTTTTCAAATATATTTTCTTCTTTATTTCTTCACTTTTCTTTATTTTCTTTTTCTTTTAATATTTTTCTTTTTTACAATTTCTAAAAAAGGGAAATAATAAAAAATCCAAAGAAATGGGGCTGGGGGGTATACTGAATTACAAGGGGCATAACAGAAAAAATAAACAAAAAAACAAAACTGATTGTTTGGGCCCAGCCCAATTCTCTTCCTCAAAAAAAAACGCGGGAGGGTGTGCTGGTGAAGTCTGGGTGTGTTGCCAGAAAAATTAGGGCCCAAAGCCCGTTTGCAGCCAAAAAAATGTGAGGGTAAGTGTGTCAAAAAACTTGTGATTGGGCCTGGCCCATTCTCTTCTTCCTCCTCTCCCCTGAAACCCTAACGTTTCTTCCTCTCCTTCAGCGCCGCCGCCAAAGCCTCCCCTCTCCGTCCTTTCTTCTCGTTCCTCTTCAGTTGTTGTTTGATGATCTGAAAATGCATGTATCTCCTAGTTTAGCGATTGCTCCTCTTTTCGCCATCATCGTCTATGCTGTCATTCAAGTGTTGTTTGTATTCTAAAGGGCCTCTCAGAATCTTCCCAACCCCTGATGTCTCTTGATTGCTCTTCGGCAGATGGTAGGTTTTTCTTTTCATTCTTGCTTCCCTTAGACATATCTTGATACCGATTCAAACGACCTTTCTTCTTTGTACCAGATGATTGCTGATCCATAATGTTACGAAATAGTTGAAACCCTTGGATATCTCCGTTTTTTATGCTTGCTTCGAGCTGAATGTGAACAATGCAGAAGAGAATGCTAGCAATAGGCAGCCAGCTTTCCTCGGGCGAAATTGATAGATTTGACCTAGTATCCGTTGAAGTGATAGCCGATTCTTCCTCTTCTTCGGTGGCAACAGGTATCGGAAAAACCAAAGAAGTGAGCATACAAGCCCCAATCGCGGCGGCGAAAGGAGCGTCGTCGGAGAAGACCGCTTTGCAAGAACTTTTTCTATAATCGCTTTTGAAATTGAAGTTGCGTTTGAGTTCAAGAATTTGGAAGGAGGGATGTGAATTGTTAAGAAATGGTTTGTTGAATTTGAAGAAAGGGCGTGAATGAAGAAGGATCGTAGTAGAAGAAGGAACTGTGTTCATGGTGAATTGGTTGTTGTATCTGAGTTTTCTGGCGGCCGGAGAAGGAGGAAGATGAAGATTATGAACGGAATCTGGAGAGTTTGAGTTCGCCGGTAGGGTTGTGGTGGCCGCCGGCCATGCAGGCCGGCCGGCGGTGCGTCTCAGGCGTGATGCGGTGGGTGCGACGCGTGGATGGAGGAAGTGGTGTGGAGCCCTGCATGGTCTCCACGTGTGAGGCTGAGGGAGAGAGAGGCAATGAGGTGGCGTGATGTGTGTGCAGCAATGTGGGGTCTCCTCTCCTTGCAACACGTGTTACTGCATGCTATTTATGAGACTGGGATGATCTGGGACCTTCTAGAGACTTCCAGCACACACTGGAAAAAGCTGGATTACGCTGGGAATTTGCTGGACATTGGACTTTTCCATCAATTGGGCCTGCGAGTGGAAATAAGGCCCAACACAAAAATGTTATAAAGCTCACAAAAAACTGAAAAAAACAATATTAAAAATATGCTAATTAACTAAACTAATAACCCACTAATCTGAAAATTAACTCTAAAATTCCAATTAACTCTCTAAAATCTATTAATCTTCTATAATATCTATAAAAGAAAAATAAAAACCTATTTATTTCTATAAAAGAAAACTCTATTTCCTATTTAATATCTAATATATGAAAAATCTATTTATGAAAAATCTATTTATTATTTCTATAAAATGAAGATTAAAACTATTTAAAATCTATTAATTTCTACATTACTCTTTATTGTTTAAAAATATTAAACTCCACCTAATATGCTTTAAAAAAAATGCCATTAAATTCTATTAATATTCTAAAACTATATTACCCTATATTTTTAAAAGACAATCTATATTATCCTATTTATATTCTAAAATGATTAAAAAAAACTAGTTATTTCTATAAAATTCTATATATGATTTAAAAAGAATTAAAAATATCAAAAATTCTATTAAATCCTAAAAAATGATTTAAAAGCTATTTAAACCCTAAAAAATGCTAATAAAATCCAGAAAAATCACAATAATTCCCAGAGGGACAAAATAAGCACCGAACTGATAAAAAATAATCGGTAAAAATAAACGGGCACCGAAATAACCCAAAAATCGATTCTACTGACCAAAAACACCTGAAACACGAGACGGGAGCTGTGATCCCTAATAAAATCAATACAAATGAAAAATATGCAATGTATGCAATATGCAGATGCGAATGCGGTTATGCGTCGAAACATCGAGCCAAAATGCGAGACCCGGTTGGTCAAATTTTGGGGTGCAACAGCTGCCCCTATTCAAGCGGCTTCGACCTGAGTGGGTGAAGAGCGCTCAGCCTTCAAACATTCAAGGTAGATAACGGTTGAATACAAATGGAACCCTGAAATTTGCCAACCGCAAGAATATACTGCAAAGCTGCTTGAGGAATAACTTCCAATAAACTGAAGTTTGGTTGTAACGGCAACATCTAGTCAATTTTCTGATAAATTTTCTTCTTCTTTTCAACACCTGTGTGACGCCACAAGCATTGAAATAATGCTTCATAAAGCAAACACCTTGATTCCCATCTCTCTCATGGGATCAAGTCTGGTCAACTCACAGTTCATTGTGAACTTGAGGACAATTCTCCTGGGGAATTCTGAATAGAACTGCCTGGCACCTGTTTTGACAAAGGGGGCAGCTTCAGAAGTCTGATATATGTCAATCTTTGTTGTTGTTGTTGTTGTCGTTGTTTTTTTCCGATGCTGACATAACAACCAAATGAAGAATCACTCCGCTGGGGAAGACAAGAAGCTGAACCACACAACTCTGCAGGTGAACAAATTCGAAATCCAATAGGTAACCATCTTGGTCTATGTTTCGACATGCGTATGCTTGAAATGATGCAATGTCCTATGCGACATGTAAATGCTATGCGTTTTGTTTGAAAATGCGATGCCCAGACGGCATGGGTATGCTATATGCTTGTATAAATGCTATGACTATATATGCAAATGCTAATGCAGGCTCGAGCGGCCAGAGAACACCAGGTCTGAAAACCACTTGGCAAAATAAATGCCGAAGATAAACATCAACTCTACTAGGGATGACCTGAAGTCACAGAACCATCTCAGCAAAATAAATGCTGGAGACGAGAAATCAAATCCGCTGGGGATAACTGCCCTGCTGGAGAAATGAAAAGGCAACCCTGCTTGACGACTTCACTGGGAAAAGAAAGACAACTCTGCTCGGGGATGCTTTCTTCAAACCATTGGCAACTGATTGCGCTCTGCGGGAATTGACCCAAACTGAGGTTGATTACGCGTAGCACACTGCTGGAAATGCTCCTACTATCAATCTTAATATGCTGAAGACACTCCTGATCCTACTCTGATGCGGGGTAAACTACAATCTCGATTCTTCCGGGGATAATAAGCAACTTTCATCTGCTGAAGAGTGGCAATTCTGATTTAACAACATCTGCGAGGAATTCAAACATTACTCGGAGCACTGGTATCCGTCGAGCTTCGTATCGGGGAACATGACGACATGCGAGTCATTGGGAAATACTGTGTCAGATACCTTTAGGTTTTTTGTTGTCTTTTCTGGTTTAGAATAATCATGGACTATGTACAAAGTGGAAGATATAAGAAATACTAGACGAGAACTAGCATTCAAAGGTAGACTACCAGGCGAGAACTGATAGGAAAATAGGTTAGAAAAATTGATTTGGTTTTTGAACATCAGACGGGCTTATTGGAATAACAGACTGAGGAAAAGACAACCAGGCGAGAACTGATTGAAAGCTGACGTACACCAGGCGAGAACTGGTATAACACTTGAAGAAACGGTGACCAAACGAGAATTGGTTACCAATAAACTGCACCAGGACGGGAACTGCTGCTTATAATAAACTGCACCAGGACGGGAACTGATGCTTACGGAAGGGTGGGCCAGACGAGAACTGGTTACCGGTTTGCCAGGCGAGAACTGGACTTTGGAAACGACTGGTTACTGACACGCAACAGGTTTAAACTGCAGGATAATGATCCAACGACAACAAGATCTTCTTATTTGAAAAGTTTTCGATAAGGGTATTGACATGATTCCCCGATACTCAACTCTGGCTAGGGATAAACAAGCTGGTTTGAATGACTTGCCCCTGGTACACTCAGCTGGGGATAAAAAGACTGGCTTGCACAACTTGCCCCAGTACAATGCACCTTGCACCAATCTAACTTTTGGGAATACCGGCTCTGAACAACTTGCTACGAGAATACTTCGAGAATACTTGCCCCGGTATCTGTACGACAAAAGAATTCAATCTCCAATTAAACACCTAACAACCCAGTTGATTTCAACATTCTCTGCGATGACTTGCCCCTGAATGAGCGTTCTAGCGACTCAACCCGCTCTGATTATCCATTGGAAGCATCTGCTTTCAAATCTCAGCACTCTGCATGATTGCCCCTGATTGGCTCTCGAGAAGACTCACTTCTGATCAACTACTCCTCAAATAAACTGTCCCCTGCTCAACCGGAACTTCGGGACTTGTCCTCAGATTAGCCAATACTGAACATACTGGAAGATAATGCCCCTGATTCACAAGGCTTCACCATTCTGGTTCAGACTGCTGGATTACTCAGTCTTGCTTGATTATTCTATGCTGGAATTTCTTTCATGCCAACTACTAACCTGCAATTAGAATCGTCTGTTCACGAGTGGTAATCTTAATGCAATGGTTATGCAGATTCTGAAAAATTTTGAGCTGTCACTCACTTATATGCATGTGATGATGAGTGACGAATGAACCAAGGTTCAAACGCAGTGCTTACGTGGTCAGTGAAAATACAACAAGATATGACTAGCAAGTCAAGACGGAGTCAGGTTACTCAACCTTATCGTAATGCGCTTCAGACTAACCCTACCTCAATTAGGTCTTTTAAGGGTTGTATCATGGTCGGGTTCACGGTTCGTGAAACAAAGGATATTTGGCTCAAATTTTTGATTTGTACCCACCCCGACTACGTGATGATCTCCGATCCTAAGGTTCAGTTAACCTGGCACAAGCACTCGCCTCTTCGAGAAGTATGTTGAATGGTAAGAACCACAGTTAAGGAATTCACAAGCTTTTCTTCTAGAGTGATGGTTACTCCTTCTTCGTTTTCGGTGTCTGTGTACACGACTTTGTGATTTGCTGGGGAAAATTTTCTTTTTAATCCCTTCTTTTCCATTCTTTTGTTTCCCTAATTTTTGCCTGGACTGACTCATTTTGAGTTCTTTTCGACTTTTTTCCGATTTCTTTTGAAGTCCAGCGGGATGCCCTAATTTTTGCCTAAGTATTAGCTTTCCAGCTTTTCTTTCTTTTTACTTAGCGGGCTTTCTTTCTTTCTTTCTTTTGGAACAAAGCCGTGCGACACTGGTTGTCTTGATTGCTCCGAAAGGATTGTAACTGCCTCACTTCTGATTGGTGAGGTTCGACCTTTTGAAAGGTGTAAACTGGTTGGTCCTTGAAAGACAACACTCCTCTGGGAGACTTGCATGCTCGGTCAAGCTAACTGACAACTACCCTGCCCCGGGTTAAGATGTGAGGGTTTATAAGTCCGAAAAAACTTCTACTTCCTGGCTCGAAGTGGTTAACAAGGGACTAACTCCTTATATCTCCAGTGTTTGGGGAATTTGAAACAATGCCTTGTACGTCATCGGTACGGTCTTATCTGAAAGCATACAATCGTCGGTTATGAGTTTCAGTTTCGTCATCCTCCCTCCTAACTTTGCTAGTCACAGCGAAAAAATGGAGTGAAATAAATGCAAGTGTCAGTGCAATGCAATAAATGAGCGACAGCGACATGATTAATTCAGAAAAATGCATAATCACTTTATTATTATCACCATTCGAAACATACAATGCTTAAAAGCAGGTAGTAACTAACAGAAAAAGAAACTACTAATGCAAATGATGTAAAAGCTTGAGAACTGCCACTGCTGAGGCGCCTGCCTGTCTGAACCACTGGCTTTTGCTGGGGAACACCTTCCGAATCTATGAGCTTAGACAGCTGAGCGGTTAGGGATGAACAAACAGAAATCCTTCTCGAAAGGAAATACGATCCTGATCAATCAATTGCTGTACCTTCGCCTGAAATGCTTTACAATCTTCGGTTGAATGCCCCGGTGAGCCACCATGATAACCACACTGAACGTGGGGATTATACCCAGGAGGGTACGGTTCTGGAACTGGCTTAAGAGCCTTAGGCTCCACCAAAGACTTCTGGATCAAAGATGGTAGCAGCTGGCTATACGGTATAGGCACTGGGTGAGAAGGAGCTTTCCTTCGTTCCAAGTTGTTGCGAGGTCTGTTCTGATTCTGACGCTGATTCTGATAACCTCGGCCATGAGTTCGCTGATTTGCAATGGAAGCGACATAAGGTTCCTGATATGGTGCCCCAGGCACGGCTGTCTGTTCAGTATAACAAGCCACGGGAGGTACTGATCTCTGATAAGATGATGAACCAACAAAATTCACTGATTCGCTTGGAGGATATTCAATCTTTGGCATGACTGAGTTGATCACCACTTCTTCTTCACTCTGATAGTCACAAGGGTATTCAGTTTCACCAGCTTGATCATATGAAGTAATCTGAATTTTCCCCATTCTTATGGAGTACTCAAGGCGTTCTCCTAATGCTACCACGTCAGAGAAACTTGCCGGAACTCCGAGCAATCTTTTGAAGTACGGGTATTGTAGGGAATCCACAAACATGCTTGCCAGCTCTTGGTCTAACAGCGGTGGACGCACTCTAGCAGCAAATTCTCTCCATCTCTGAGCATACCTCCTGATAGGTTCATTGATCTCTTGAGACAACTCTTGCAAATGCATGCGATAAGGAGCAATGTCTAGGTTGTAATCGTACTGCTTCAGAAAAGCTCTGGCTAAATCCATCCATGACTGAATCTGATTCCTTTCTAACTGCATATACCACCTCAAAGATGCCCCAGTCAGACTATCTTGAAAGCAATGGATCATCAACTTATCATCTCGCGCAAACGCAGTCATTCTTCGACAGAACATCATCAAATGCAGCTTTGGACAGCTATCTCCCGTGTACTTCTCAAATTTCGGCACTTTGAACTTGTAAGGCAACACCAGGTCAGGAACCAAACACATGCCTACAGCATCCAGGTTAACAGCATCTTTGGCTTTCAAAGCTTTCATTTGCTCTTCCAACACTCGGACTCTTTTACCATCGTCAAGGGCTCTTGGATTTACCATCCCAGCTGCTGGAATATCTCTTCGGTAATTCATCACAGGGAAAGCAACACCTTGATTGTTGACAAGAGGAGGACGCTCTTTCTGGGCAACAAACTGCTCATGTCGATCTCGGTTCTCAACAGAAGGCTGTACAACTTGGTCTGCAGCAACGTTGTTCACTTGCGGGAAATCTTCCATGGAATCATACAGAGGGTTGGACGCCATAGTGAACCCTGTCAAGGTGTTAGGAGACTGGAAATTGCCTTCAGACATGGCTACCAATAGTCTTCAGCTGACTTCGGCACTTGATTCTGCTCAAATCTACTCAACCCCTAGGTAAGTCTTCTGACAATCAACAGCTGCTCAATCCAAACTCCGGGTAATCACCTTCAGGAAACAAAGGCTGGATCAGAACTCTGGCTAGCTGGAGGATGATATGCAATGCAACACGGATATGCATATGATATGCAAAATGCAGCAAACAATGGGACCACAGCCCCCACACAAAATCTGAATACTGCTACGCTGCTGACGGAGACATTCTCTGAAAAGAAGACCAGAATAACGGGTAGGTTGGAAGTCAAGTTTCCTGCACAAAAAAACCCCCCCACTCACAGGTGTGGACCTATATCTGACAAGGTACGGCATCCTATGCGGTCGTCAGCGTCACAGACTTTCATGAGGAATGATACGATTCCCAGAAGGAGTGGCATCGTCATCTCATGAAAAGGCCTCACTTAGCCGACTTCCAATTGATCGGTTCCCAGAGTCGACAATCCTCACGTCTGGACTCCCCTCAGATCCTCAGGACCGGAAAGGAGCACCTCTGCGAGAACCTCGTCCGAGTGCGAATTTTCGTAGGGAACTGCGCCTGCTCAGCAGACAGGTTCGTCTACTACTTCTCCGCAACTATATCTAGGTGTATACTCATACTCGAGCCCAGGTCCGGCTTATCTCAATCATAGAATACCCGTAACAGCCCAACAGCAACAAATAAAATTGATAAATAAACACCTAATAGACAAGCAAACAAGCGCTAGGATTGACTCTCTCTTAGGGGACGTTGGATCCCACATGCATGGGGAACTATCGCAGTCCCCAGCAGAGTCGCCAGCTGTCGCTACTGCGAAAATCGGCGCCGGCTGACAGAAGAGTCGCCACCGTGCGTTATTTATCCCTCAGAGCGGGAAAGGAAACGCTCGAAGTAAACCTCGCAAAAAACGGGGAAAAGGTATGGTCATCGCAACCATAGCCTGGGTTCGGGAGTCGGTTACGCAAGGGGAAGGTATTAGCACCCCTCACGTCCGTCGTACTCGACGGGATCCACGCTTGCTTGGGTTGTCTACTGGATGCAAAACAATCTATCTACGGCTGCTAAATCTAGACGGAAGGGAATTGACTCGATAGAGCGTCGCACTCTATGCCTACGTATTCTCAAGAGAGAAAGTCAGAGTCAACGTAGTTCGGGACTACGGGGAAAATTGGCTCGCCAAGACCTCGCGTCTTGTGCCTACGTACTTCTACTGGATGGAAGATCAGAGCCTTGCGTAGTTCAGACTAACTACGGCTAAACAAACATTCTCACACAGCAGTGAGAAAAACAACTGGCTTCACAGGGTCGGGAACCTATGGGCAACACTATGGCTGAGTCTCAAATGCACTTGGGCAAGAGAGAAAAAGGGCACTCAATTAGTCGTCAGCGGGAAAGTCTCGATCGCACAGCCGCGAGAGAACAAAAGTCAGTCGTTAGTGTGCTCGCTAGGATATCGCATCCTATGCCTACATATCTTCGTCTGGTACGAAGAATCAGAGCAGCTGTAGTTCGGCTACTACGGGACCACAGCTCAAATCTCGTTTTATTAATCTCTGAAAAAATGATTACAATGGGTTGAATACTGAAATAAATCTCCTAGGAAACGCCATCCTATTCTATCCTGAAAAGTCGAATGAAAATAGCCCCCTAACAAATGGGCTTCTAAGCTATCCTAAAAGTCGTAAAATAATCCCTATGAAAATATCCCTAAAAGAAAATGCTTGAAAAATATTAAATCGAAACTTTAATATTTCTTCTCTTTTTTCTCCTTTTCTCTTTAACATATTTTTTCCATATTTCTCCAAATATTTTTTTCTCTATTTTTTCACAATGTTTTTCTCCACATTTTCCATATTTTCTCCATTTTTCTCAAATATATTTTCTTTTCACTTTTTTTCTTCTATTTTTCACCTTTTTCTTTATTTCTTTTCTTTTTCTATATTCTTTTCAAATATATTTTCTTCTTTATTTCTTCACTTTTCTTTATTTTCTTTTCCTTTTAATATTTTTCTTTTTTACAATTTCTAAAAAAGGGAAATAATAAAAAATCCAAAGAAATGGGGCTGGGGGGTATACTGAATTACAAGGGGCATAACAGAAAAAATAAACAAAAAAACAAAACTGATTGTTTGGGCCCAGCCCAATTCTCTTCCTCAAAAAAAAACGCGGGAGGGTGTGCTGGTGAAGTCTGGGTGTGTTGCCAGAAAAATTAGGGCCCAAAGCCCGTTTGCAGCCAAAAAAATGTGAGGGTAAGTGTGTCAAAAAACTTGTGATTGGGCCTGGCCCATTCTCTTCTTCCTCCTCTCCCCTGAAACCCTAACGTTTCTTCCTCTCCTTCAGCGCCGCCGCCAAAGCCTCCCCTCTCCGTCCTTTCTTCTCGTTCCTCTTCAGTTGTTGTTTGATGATCTGAAAATGCATGTATCTCCTAGTTTAGCGATTGCTCCTCTTTTCGCCATCATCGTCTATGCTGTCATTCAAGTGTTGTTTGTATTCTAAAGGGCCTCTCAGAATCTTCCCAACCCCTGATGTCTCTTGATTGCTCTTCGGCAGATGGTAGGTTTTTCTTTTCATTCTTGCTTCCCTTAGACATATCTTGATACCGATTCAAACGACCTTTCTTCTTTGTACCAGATGATTGCTGATCCATAATGTTACGAAATAGTTGAAACCCTTGGATATCTCCGTTTTTTATGCTTGCTTCGAGCTGAATGTGAACAATGCAGAAGAGAATGCTAGCAATAGGCAGCCAGCTTTCCTCGGGCGAAATTGATAGATTTGACCTAGTATCCGTTGAAGTGATAGCCGATTCTTCCTCTTCTTCGGTGGCAACAGGTATCGGAAAAACCAAAGAAGTGAGCATACAAGCCCCAATCGCGGCGGCGAAAGGAGCGTCGTCGGAGAAGACCGCTTTGCAAGAACTTTTTCTATAATCGCTTTTGAAATTGAAGTTGCGTTTGAGTTCAAGAATTTGGAAGGAGGGATGTGAATTGTTAAGAAATGGTTTGTTGAATTTGAAGAAAGGGCGTGAATGAAGAAGGATCGTAGTAGAAGAAGGAACTGTGTTCATGGTGAATTGGTTGTTGTATCTGAGTTTTCTGGCGGCCGGAGAAGGAGGAAGATGAAGATTATGAACGGAATCTGGAGAGTTTGAGTTCGCCGGTAGGGTTGTGGTGGCCGCCGGCCATGCAGGCCGGCCGGCGGTGCGTCTCAGGCGTGATGCGGTGGGTGCGACGCGTGGATGGAGGAAGTGGTGTGGAGCCCTGCATGGTCTCCACGTGTGAGGCTGAGGGAGAGAGAGGCAATGAGGTGGCGTGATGTGTGTGCAGCAATGTGGGGTCTCCTCTCCTTGCAACACGTGTTACTGCATGCTATTTATGAGACTGGGATGATCTGGGACCTTCTAGAGACTTCCAGCACACACTGGAAAAAGCTGGATTACGCTGGGAATTTGCTGGACATTGGACTTTTCCATCAATTGGGCCTGCGAGTGGAAATAAGGCCCAACACAAAAATGTTATAAAGCTCACAAAAAACTGAAAAAAAACAATATTAAAAATATGCTAATTAACTAAACTAATAACCCACTAATCTGAAAATTAACTCTAAAATTCCAATTAACTCTCTAAAATCTATTAATCTTCTATAATATCTATAAAAGAAAAATAAAAACCTATTTATTTCTATAAAAGAAAACTCTATTTCCTATTTAATATCTAATATATGAAAAATCTATTTATGAAAAATCTATTTATTATTTCTATAAAATGAAGATTAAAACTATTTAAAATCTATTAATTTCTACATTACTCTTTATTGTTTAAAAATATTAAACTCCACCTAATATGCTTTAAAAAAAATGCCATTAAATTCTATTAATATTCTAAAACTATATTACCCTATATTTTTAAAAGACAATCTATATTATCCTATTTATATTCTAAAATGATTAAAAAAAACTAGTTATTTCTATAAAATTCTATATATGATTTAAAAAGAATTAAAAATATCAAAAATTCTATTAAATCCTAAAAAATGATTTAAAAGCTATTTAAACCCTAAAAAATGCTAATAAAATCCAGAAAAATCACAATAATTCCCAGAGGGACAAAATAAGCACCGAACTGATAAAAAATAATCGGTAAAAATAAACGGGCACCGAAATAACCCAAAAATCGATTCTACTGACCAAAAACACCTGAAACACGAGACGGGAGCTGTGATCCCTAATAAAATCAATACAAATGAAAAATATGCAATGTATGCAATATGCATATGCGAATGCGGTTATGCGTCGAAACATCGAGCCAAAATGCGAGACCCGGTTGGTCAAATTTTGGGGTGCAACACCTGCAAGGCACTCCGATGCCAAAGTAAGAATGGGAGCAGAGTGAAAGCAAGAACAGAAAGTTAGAAAGAGTGTGTACCTGACCCTCTTGTGGAAGAGGGTATTTATAGAGACCCCAGCGCTGGGCCAACGGTCATTTGAGATGGGCTGGATCGAGCAAGCCCAACCCAAAAGACTGCTAGGGCTTACGTGGCGTAATGAAGACCGAAACTTGGTCTTCGCCCTAGTCCAACAGTCTGTGATCTCCGGAAGGTGGGCTTGACCTATTCTTTTGGAGGAGGGCAATTGGTTGGTGATGCGACCCCGCGGAGGGGAGCACGTGGAGAACGTGCGTGAGGCACGTTCACCCTGGTCGGAGGATACGTATCCTGGTCGAAGGATAGGTATCTCGTCGGTGGGGAACCTGTGCTGCCCGGGCCGGGCAGATGATAGGCGAGGTGTCCCCGCGGAGGGGATGCTGTAACAGGCGTGCGACGGTCTTGATGCCCATGTCCGGCAGTACGCGTGTGCTGGATGATTCCGCTCTCTGCTCGGGGAAGACAGGTGTGAGAGGGGAGTGTTCCAGCCGCGGAAGACGCGTGCCCGGGTCACGGGTTCCAGCCGGTCAGGATGGTGGCGCCTGGCCTTGGGACCGCTATTGGGCCCTAATGATAGTATAGGACTGGGCCTGGGGGACGAAGCCGAGGCCCAGTCCGGAACAGGAGCCCCCCAAGTCGAGACTCTTCGGCCAGAAAGCGAAGACTTTAGAGAGATCGAGCTGAGGTGCTCACTTCATGGGCGGAGGCCGTGAAGACTCTTCTGGCCCGTGCTGATCCGCTCGGGGTTGTGCTCGAGGAGGAGTCGGAGGGACGTGTCCGCTGGTTTCGCCACATGTCACCCTGTGGCTGGCTGAGAGGGCGGCTACCCTAGGGCACTCGAGTGCCTAGGGGGCGCTTCGTATTCAGCGCAGTGGTATAAATAGCGGGGTCCCCGTCATTTTCTCACTTTTCGTTTTCGCTATCTTTTGTGAGGGTTTTCTGATTCGAGTGAGCCGTCGTTGCTTCCGCCGTTTGCCGCCGTAGCACCCACCGTATCTCCGCCTTCATTTGTTGTTCGAAGTAAGTTCATTTTTCCTTACCTCTTTTTGCTTTCTTCTGTGTTGTAAACGGACGGTGGCGATGAATGCGCCGAGGTTGAGTGCTAAGCACCGCCGTCTAAGATAGAATTTTCCGCCGTTTAGGGCGGTGGTTTCTAGGTTTTGGTTGAGTACGTCGGGGAGACGTGCCAAAATCCGATGAACGTGTCGGGGTCGCTTTGAGGCCCCCGGGGACTGATGAACGTCCCGAGGAGGGGATTGATGAATGCCCCGAGGAGGGATAACTCCCATATGAGTGTCCGACGAGGGGGTTTGAGGGTATTCGCTCGGCGTCTGCTGCCCGCCGGTTTGACTCCGTCGCCCTTTCACTTGATCTGCGGTGGAATGGTGAATTTGATATAGCGTATCGAATTCACTGTTACCTTCTGCTTTTCAGGTGTTCATGACTACGCTCGTCCGGGGTGAGATGGCTGAAGATTCTGAACCGGACATTGCGTACTACGCGACACCGCCTAGGCCGGCCGAGGAGTGGGCGGCTGAGGAGCCGCTGTCCACGCCGTCGTTGTTTGCTGCGGATGCAAGCAGTGCTGACGCGACCGTGGAGGACCTATATGAGGGCGACCCCAAGAATTGGGTGGTCTATCGTCCCCGGGAACATCACCGCATTTGTCAGGTGTTCGGGAAGATGAGGTTCCCGATGTATGAGTTCTACTTTAAAGAAGTCGGATTTCGGTTGCCGTTCTCGGATTTCCACCTCGGGATTTTTTACTATCTGAGGCTGGCGCCTTCACAACTGCACCCCAACTCCCTGGCCTTTCTGCGGGCGTTCGAAATTGTATGCAAGTACCTGGAGGTCGGCGCCACCCTGCCGTTATTTTTTCGCCTTTTCCATCTGCAACGGCAGTCGCCGGGCGGAAGGCATGGATGGGTGTCTTTTAAACAGCCGACCAAACTGTTTCGAATGTATATGGACTCTATAAAAGACTTTAAAGGTCGGTGGTTCATTGTGAGTCCGATAACTCATCCTGCGGTGGACTCTTTGTATACTGAGGGGGAAGTGATAGTGAACGGGCAGAGAGAGCCCCGGATGCTTCCGAAGGTGCCGGTGACATGGACCTCGGAGCACTTCGGTCGTGGAACGGAGGCGTATATTTCTTTCCCGGGGACCCTTGACGAGGACGATTTGACCGCGTATATGGCGATAAAGAATTTCGTCCGGGGACTCCCGCCGGCGAAGTTGGTAACCCCGGATGGTAAATACATTGGAGGAAATAGTTATGGCCCTTACTCACTTTGATATTGTATGGTATGACCCTGCTTATGGAGGTGTGAAGATGATTCACAACATTGGAGGATTCCCCAACGTACCTCTTATTGGTACGAAGGGATGCACCAATTACAACCCTGCTTTGGCTAGCCGACAATTGGGGCACCCCATGAACGAAGTACCTGACCAAACTCTATTGGAAGGGATCTTTCTCAAGGAAGGAGAAGATCCAGACCTGAAGACTAGCATAATTTACGCGTGGAAGTATGTCAACATGGAAGGAACGACTGCTTTAGGATACCCTAATTGTACTGTTTCCGAAGATTATTTGCATTGGGTGCGAGAGAGGACTCTCGACCTCAAGATGCCTTTTCCTTTTCACGAGCCGATGGTGATGACCTTTCATAATCCTGATTGGTTTGATGTGAGTGAGATAGATCAGTTGAAGACCGCCTTGGCCGAGGTTCAGAAACTGAAGACCACTTGGAGGAACAAGTTTTTCACCCTTAAGGTAGAGAAAGAGAAATCTCAGAAGCTGCCAGAAGTAGAATCTGCAAGGAAAAGGAAGGCGCGAGGGGATTTATTTTCCCTTCACACCTCTTCAAGAGCCTTCACCAATGATGATCTTCCCCCGACTACCGTGGCTTGGAAAGAGTGTGTAGATCGACTCATTAGTGAGAAGACAAAGTTGCAGGAGCGTGTTGATCAGCTGACAGAGGAGCTCCGTGTGAAGGAAAAGCCCGTGGAATAGATTTCTAATTTTTCTTTTGCTTTTGTTTCAATGTAATAAACTCTAAAAGGAGTACTTTGCTTTATATTGTTTCTCAAGTATAAAATAAATTTTCAATTATCCTATGTTATGATACCAAAAAAACACTTTGAGTTTCTTGAAGTTTCATCTTGCATCTGCATTTTTGCATCAACATGGCATTGTTTGCATTCTAGGGTCTCACTCGTGCTTCATCTCCACAGACCTCAAGCTAAATCATCAATACAACACTCGCGCCAGCCGACGTCAAAAGATGGACCAACTAGAACAAGAAAATAAGGTACTCCGTGATGAAGTTGCAATCCTGAAGGAAAATTTAGAGAGGTTGAATGGGTTAGTTGAAGCCTTGTCCAATCAGTTCACACTCAACAATCAAGATGTTCAAAGGACCGTTATTTCTGAAGTGGTATCAGCCCCAATCCCAGTGGTGCCTACTGTTGCTGAAGTAACCTACAGCATGCCTCCAGGTTTCTCGTGGGGGATGCCTCCTCATTTCACTCTGGCCGGTTATCATCCACCCGTTCCTGAGGTCCCTTCCGCGACCACTGTTCAAGCCATTCCTGCAACTACTGATGTGATGACTACTGCACCTCCGCATGTGAATACTGCTCCATATATTCTAGATGAACCAATTTTGCATGGGTCCCCAAGCAAAACTGTGGGATTTGAGGAAAGAATGGATGGTTTTCAAGACCAGTTTGCTGATATCCAGAAAGAATTGAAAGCCCTTCGCGGGAAGGATTTGTTTGGAAAGAGTGCTTCTGACCTGTGTTTGGTTCCGAATGTCAAAGTCCCACCGAAATTTAAGGTTCCTGATTTTGAGAAGTACAAAGGAAACACTTGTCCTCAGAGTTACCTCATTATGTATGCAAGAAAGATGTTCGCACAAACTGATGATGATCAATTGCTCATTCATTATTTTCAAGACAGTTTGACAGGCGTTGCGCTCAAATGGTACATGGGGTTGGATAGTGCGAAGATTCGAACTTTCAACTATCTAGGAGGAGCTTTCATCAGGCAGTATAAGTATAATGTAAACATGGCTCCTGACCGAGATCAGTTGAAAGCTATGACGCAGAAGGACAAAGAGAACTTTAAGGAATATGCCCAACGTTGGCGTGAGTTGGCCGCGCAGGTTACACCACCATTAGAGGAAAAGGAGATGACTAAGATTTTTCTGAAAACTCTAGGACCTTTCTTTTATGAGAAAATGGTAGCAAGTGCACCCAGTGACTTCACTGAGATGGTAAATATGAGAATGCGTTTGGAAGAGGGGGTCCGTGAAGGATGATTGGCTAAAGAGGAGAGTTCTCCTAACAATACTAAGAAGTATGGGAGTAGTTTCGTGAAGAAAAAGGAGCAGTGTGTAAACAACGTGCAAGAAGGAAGGCTCAGAAGGAGGTATTCACCGTCATATCAGGTTGCAGCGGTATCACCAGTATTCAATGCTTCAGCTTATCAACCACAGTTTCCGCAACCATATCAGCAATCTCAGTCCCCTAGGGTTCAACAACCATATTCTTAGCAGAACCGGTCGTTCAACAATCAGGGTCGTGTGTCCAGAAAGATAAATTTTGATCTCATTCCTATAAAGTATGCTGACTTGTTTCCAGCTCTTATTCAAAAGGGTCATATTCAGACAAAAGTTCCACCTGAGGTTCCCGCGAACCCCCTCTTTCATATAGATCTGACAGATTTTGTCCTTACCATCAGGGAGCTCCAGGTCATGACATTGAGAGTTATTTTGGTATGAAAACAGACGTCCAGAGACTCATCAAGTGCGGAATCCAATCTTTTAAGGATTCCAATCCTAACGTGCAAGACAATTCGTTACATCCGCACGGCTCGCCCTCTGTCAATATGATTCAATATTATGATCAGGAAGTTTCGAGTTGAAAAGTTGAAGAAGTATATGTTATAGTGCCTCACTTTAAGGAAGTGGAGCGTATTGAAATCACTTATGATAGTAGAAAATCGGTTGTTACTCCTTTGGTGATCAACGTGCCTGGACCCATCCCTTACACTTCTAGTAAGGCTATCCCATACAGATACAATGCCACGATGTCGGAAAATGGAAAGGAGGTACCTTTGCCTACTATGCCTTCAGTGGTTACATCGCGGACGTTAGCAAAGTAACAAGAAGTGGTCGAGTTTACCCGTTTGTACCGTCAAGAGATAAAGGGGTCTCATTTGAACAGTCAGGTGCAAAAGATCCAATTTTGGAACAATCTGGTGGATCCGATTTGTCCAAACCGGATGAATTTCTGAAGGTGATCAAGAGAAGTGAATATAAGGTTGTAGATCAGATTTTACAAACCCCGTCGAAGATTTATGTGTTGCAATTACTGATGAGTTCTGAGGCTCACAGGAAAGCACTCCAGAAGATATTAGAACAAGCGTATGTTGAACAAGATGTAACAATGGAGCAGTTTGATAACATCATTGTTAATATTACTTCGTGCGACAATCTGGGTTTTAATGAGGACAATCTCCTAGAGGAAGGAAGGAAACATAACATGGCGCTGCATATTTCTGTGAACTATGGGAATGATTCTCTGTCCATTGTGTTGGTTGATATTGGATCCTCTCTGAATGTGATGCCTAGAACCACTTTGTCTAAACTATCTTATCAGGGACCGCCCATGAGACTGAGTCAGGTTATCGTCAAAGCTTTTGATGGATCTAGGAAGACAGTAATCGGTGAGGTAGATCTTCCAATGACCATTAGTTTGCAGACGTTTATGATCATGTTAGAATGATAACCTTTTATAATAAACTTTTATTACCTTCACAATTAATCTAATAAGTTGTTTTAAAAAAAATTGAACCATTTCTATTTTAAATATAATAAACTCCTTTTAGGATCCTTTTAATTTATAACATTTTTATCAAATCAATCTCACCAAGGATATACTATAACTCTTAAATAAATTCAACTATTTTCTTACAAACCCATTCACATAAGACTAAATTACAACTTTTTTTCTTAAACTAAGCAATTCGCCTAAAATCAATCCCATAACTTAACCATCATGCACGCTCCAATCCCTCGCATCGACTTACGCTTCACTTATTTACATACCCCACTTTCACTCACTTAGCGCTTTCATGCGTTTGTGTATGGATTTATTTTTCTGTTTTTACTTTACCCGCAATTTATCATTACCGCATTTATTTATATCGCATTGCATAGCATCCAAAGGAAGAAACTGCGCATGACCTAAATAATTGTGCATATGCATGATCATATTGCATCATAATCCCCTTGATCCTTGATCCCATTCAAGTCGATCACTTAAGATAGACCCTACCCCATAGGAAGGACCTTTTTTCTTTTATCTTTTACAACATAGGAAAACAATTCAACAACTCAATATATAAACATATTAGAGAATGAGATGTTAATCATCTTAAGCGAGATAAAACTTCTGCACCACATCAATACATCCCTATAACCCGTGGTGGCCTAGTCAAGTAATCTCCCTTAGAATGACAACTCATCTTTTCTCCTATAATCAGTAAACCAACTACCCTTATACCGTAGGAAATTTGACCATAGTCAAATAACTCCTCAAACCCTTTAGGGGAACTACATATACTCTGATTCCATTCCCGTCAGGATATGTAGGCATAAGATGTGATATCTTATCGAGTATACTTAGAATCAAACCATTAGGTCTTTTATCCTTAAGCAGATAATCCATAGCAATAAACAACATTAAAACAAGAGGTTCTTGTAGAATACTACAAAAACTTAGGATGTTAGCACCTTCCCTAAGTTTAACCGACCCTCGAACCTATAACTCTCTTAACCTTTGCATTTGCATTGCATCATGGGTAATTCGATCTTTTTCCCTTCCTTTGGACAAATTAAAGACCGGTTGCACATGAATTAAGATTCAAGTTAATCAATAGCTTGACATCCAAATTTCACTGCGACAGATCTCTCTTTTTACGCCTTACCTATCAAATGTATATGATTTCCAGTGAAAGGTACATTATGTCATTCTTCTTAAAGATATTATTCTTATGGAGACTTCCTAAGGTTATACAATATTTTCACTAAGATAATATAATAGAATAAAAAGTGTTTGACGTTAAAATAAATGTAAGTATAACGTACACATATAAATATTTATGTTATAACAAAATTCACAATAAACATAAAAAGAAAACCCTTTAAAATATAACCCTAAGCTAAACTTGAACTCTCCACTAAAGATGATTGAAGGCTAAGAACCTCTTAATGGGATCGAGCTATATTTCTTATGATCATCATTCCAAGACATCATTATGTACATCTTTATTTGTATTGTAATTTTGTACATCGTAAAGAGAATGATTATCACTGGAAAAGCATCGTGTATACACTTGTTTCAAGGATACTATGTCATAGTATGATGGATAATTGAGAAAAATAGCATTACTTAGTTTGTGACCGACCGTTCTCTAGTTAGCGAACGTTTTTACCTGTCTAACAGGATCAAATAATTAATATAAAAATTTCCAACATTACAAATACTATTGTATTTATTACCAATGGATAGATAGAAAACTGAATGAAAAATAGTTAACGGTTAGTTTAAAAAATTAATGGTAATTTTTTATAATCTTATAAACAGATTACTAATTATATTATAATTTTCATTCACAACTAGTCTAATTTTGAACTATTAATTTTATTTTATTTTAAATTTTTTTTCTACACATTTTTTTGTCAATGGATCTCAATCAACATAGCTCTTAGTCTAATTTTATACAAAATGGTGGTAGTCCTCCTTCTATTCCAAATCAACAAAACAACCTGTAGAAGAAATATGTTGTATATTTCATTATATTTGGAACTCTTACATTGTGAGGTATAAATATAATACATAAGTTGTACACTAAATTGTTAATAAACAGAGAAATAATTTCCTATAATTGTTACTACCTAAATAAGGAAATAACAACTGCCTAAATAAGAAAATAACAATAATAGATAATAAATCTATTTACACCACTGTCTTGTAACAGCTTGACAAATCTGAATCAAATGATTATGATTTGATATGTGCTAATCTTCAACACTCCCCCTCAATCTGGGTGGTAGATATCTATCATACCCAGATTGGATTTGATATTTTCATAAGTATTCCTTGGAAGAGCTTTGGTTAAGATATCTGCAGTTTGCTTGCATGATGGGACATGATCAATACTTATAATCTTATGATCAATTTTTTCTTTAATGAAGTGTCGTTCAATTTCCACATGTTTTGTTCTATCATGTTGGACTGGATTCTTTGCAATGCTTATAGCAGCTTTGTTATCACATAGTAACCTTACAGAGTAGTTGACATGAATTTTGATTTCATCTAGCATGCTCTTAAGCCACATTCCTTCACAAATACCTAGGGCCATAGCTCTAAATTATGCTTCCGCACTACTCCTCGCCACTACAGATTGTTCTTATGTCTCCAAGTTACTAGGTTCCCCCACACAAATGAACAATAGCCTGTAGTCGGTTTTCTGTCTGTGGAGCATCCTGCCCAGTCTGAATTTGTATAAACTTCAATGTCCCTATTTGAATTCCTCTTGAAGTGGAGGCCTCGTCTTGGTGTGCCTTTGAGGTATTGGAGGATTCTATTCGCCATTTTCATGTTAGACTCGATTGGATTTGACATGTAGCGACTAGCCAAGCTTACAGCAAACCCAATGTCGGGCCTAGTGTGAGATAGATAGATTAGTTTCCCAACTAGACTTTGATATCTATCTTTGTCAGCTAGTGGACTTTCATATTATCTTCCTTTAATTTGTTATATTGGTGTATTAGCTGCCTTGCACCCAAGCATTCCAGTTTCTTGAAGTAAGTCAAAGGTGTATTTCCTTTGTGATACATAGATACCATCCTTTGTTCGAGCAACTTCCATCCCTAAAAAATACTTAAGTTGTCCCAAGTCCTTAACTTCAAATTCCTTTGCCAAGAGTCCCTTTAAATGATCAATTTGATCATAATAATTTCCTGTAATAACGATATCATCAAAATAAACAATAAACAAAGCTACCTTTCCTTCCATGGAGTGTTTAATAAATATAGTGTGATCTGATTGACATTGGTTGAACCCGTTTTTATTGACAACTCGATTCAATCTATCAAACCATGCCCTTGGAGTCTGCTTAAGTCCATAAAGGGATTTTCGGAGCCTGCACACCATATTTGTGGTGCTAGATGATTCAAGTCCAGGAGGAATTTTCATATAAACTTCCTCTTCTAGGTCACCATTTAAGAAGGCATTGTTGATGTCTAGTTGATGGAGTGGCCAATCTAAATTTGCAGTCAAAGAGAGAATAACTCTAACCGAGTTTAGTTTGGCCACCGATGCAAAAGTATCTTCATAGTCTACTCCATATGATTGAGTAAATCCCTTTGCTACATATCGAGCTTTGTACCGAATTACACTCCCATCTGCATTATACTTCATGGAGAATATCCATTTGCATCCTACCGGCTTCTTCCCTGCAGGTAGGCTTGTGATCTCCCAAGTGCCAGTCTTAATTAAGGCATGAACCTCTTCAGTTACGGATGCTGCCCATTTAAAATTTTGGAGTGCCTCATGGATGTTGCTTGGAATATGTGTATTGTCAAGAGCTGTTAAAAAAGTCTTGTAACTCTGGGACAGTTTTCCATAAGATACAAATCTTTCAATGGGATGTTTAGTACACGATCTTACATTTTTTTCTCAAAGCAATAGGAATATCAATATCATCAACATTCACAGAGTTATGAGCAGTGTTACCTGGGGGAACGCCATTTCCTAGAGTCTTGGAGGTCTCTTGGTTCTGCCTTGGAGTTGTGCAGGACTCTATTACCTTCTTGCTCTTCTTGGAGTACACTTTCATGTTGTTTCCTGGTGCAGTTTCTGTTGTAGGGGTTGTTGTTTCTACTGCAATTTCCTCTGCATTTTCTGACGTAGTTTCTTCTAGTCCACGTGTAGGTTATGTAGTTCTATTGCGTTTTCATTTGGTTCAAGTGTAGGTTTTGATGCCTCAACAGTGAGTTTGGGTTCAATTAGCTCAAGTTCCAAAAGTTGGGATTCTACCACTTTAATTGGATATGTGTTCTCCCCCTGAATGCCAACTTTGGGGTAATATGGTTGATTCTCAAAAAAATTTACATCCATGGTGTGGCAGGATTTTTTGTTTTGAGGTGAATAACATTTGTATCCCTTTTGGTGAGGAGAGTAGCCGAGGAATATACATTTAATGGATTTTAGGTCAAGTTTATTACGTTGGGGATCAAGATTATGGACAAAGGTTGTGCATCCAAATATTTTCAAAGGAATAGATGTAAGGATACGATTGGTTGGGTATAAGGTTTAGAGAGTGGAGTAAGGCGTCTGAAAGTTAAGGATCTGGGAAGGCATTATGTTTATTAGATAGGTTGCAAAGAGGACAGCTTCTCCCTAAAACTGGTTAGGTACATTTGTAGCAAGCATGAGAGACCGGGTTATTTCTAGAAGGTGTTTATTCTTTCTCTCGGAAACCCCGTTCTACTGAGGTGTATCCACACATGAGGTTTGGTGTATTATTCCATGTTGCATAAAGTATGAGCTTAGTACATAATTATAGTACTCACGGCCATTATCACTCCTAAGCACTCTAATTTTGCTTTGAAATTGTGTTCGCACCATGGTATGGAAACATTCAAATATCCTACCAACTTTCGATTTGTCTTTCATAAGGTAGAGTCAAGTGATATATGTATGGTCATCAATGAAGGTGACAAACCATCTTGATCCAGTTACATTTTTGACCTGTGATGGTCCACATACATCACTATGAATAAGATAAAAAGGTTGGGAAGGTTTATAGGGTTTAGGTGGGTGGGGGTGCATGTATGTTTGGACAATTGACAAATTTCACATTGAAAACAACTTCTGATTTTTATTGAATAATTTATGAAGCATTTCTTTCATGTACATAAAATTTGGGTGGCCTAGTTTATAGTGCCACAGCATTGCAGAATTTTCACTACATGTAGAAACTACAGTGCAAGAGGTTGCCTCGGATTCTGGTTTAGATGCTTCATCCTGAAGGATATAGAATCCAGCATATTCTATAGCATTGCCAATCGTCCTCCCCGACTCCAAAATCTGAAATTCACACAGATTAGGAAAGAATTTAGTGATGCACTTCAAATCCTTTGTAAGTTTACTGATGGACAGCAAGTTATAGTCAAGTTTAGGCACATAAAGTACTGAACTAAGAGTAATATTGTGTGAAATAATGACTGAACCTTTACCCATGACCTTAGAAAGGGTACCATCAGCAATTCGAACAGTCGAATCATTTTGACATCGAGAAAAGCTATCAAAGACATTCAAATCTCCAGTCGTATGATCAGATGCTCCTGAGTCAATAATCCATGAATTTTGTTTTCTCCTGCTAGTGTTTAGAGCATGCAAAAAATTACCTTTTTATGCCACAGTAGTTGTACCAATTGTTTGTTTAAGCATTTTTTGTAAGGCTTCCATTTGCTCCTTGTTGAATGGTGATAATTGAGAATTTACCTTAGATGTGTTCCCTCTGTTGTCCCGGTTTTTGGTCCATGATGGCTTTCCATGAATGATCTAGCATGTGTCCTTGGTATGACCCGGTTTCTTGCAGTAGTCACACCAAGGCCGGGTTTTCTTTTGGAAAGAACGTTGATCTCCCCTTGCTGCTATTGTAGATCCTTCTATAGATGAGGCTGCATTGGATTTTCCAAGCATCACTTTTCTCATGCTCTCCTCTCTTCGTATTTCCGAAAATGCTTCTCGAATTTTTGGAAGAGTTTTGGTTCCAAGGATTCTCCCACAAACTTCATCAAGTTTTGTGTTCAAACCTAATAGAAATTTGTAGACTTTATCTTTCTCCACTAATTCTTTGTACTTCTTTTTATCATCTGTACAGCTCCATTCAACTTCATCATATACATTCAATTGTTGCCAGTGACGATTGAGAGTATTAAAATACTTTGTGAGTGAGCGGTCATCTTGACGTAAACCATAGAGTATGCTCTTTATTTCAAAGATTGCAGATGTATTGTCGATATTAGAGTAAGTTTCCTTTACGGCATCCCACGTCTCTTTGGCAGTGCCATAATACATGAAATTTTTCCAATTTCATTTGTCATGGTGTTTAGTAGCCATGACATTACTAGAATGTTTTCTAATTGTCATTTTTCGATGTTGAAATCCCCCTTTTGTGGACACTTGGAGTCTCCTGTGATATAACCTTCCTTCCCTTTTTCTTGAAGGTAGATTTTGACCAAGCGCACCCATTAATTGTAATTATGGCCATTCAATTTGTGACCAGTGATAGGAAGAGCATGTCCTTCAGCCAAATTGTTGGCTGAATTTTCTGATTTAGTATCTGCCACGGGTGGTGCTCAAGGTTTAGGGATGGTTCAGATCTAGTGCTCTGATACCATATAGAAGAAATATGTTGTATATTTTATTATATTTGGAACTCTTACATTGTGAGGTATAAATAGAATACATAAGTTGTACACTAATTTGTTAATAAACAGAGAAATAATTTTCTATAATTGTTGCTACCTAAATAAGGAAATAACAACTACCTAAATAAGAAAATAACACTAATAGATAATAAATCTATTTACACCACTGTCTTGTAACAGATTGACAAATCTGAATTAAATGATTATGATTTGATATGTGTTAATCTTCAACACAACCCATACTTTGAAAATGCATCTTTTTTCTCAAATTCGCATCATAATCCAAATTTTCAAAACGCTCAATTTATCGCAAATCCACAAAATAATCCACAATTTAAAAATTACTCATATTATACACCACTTTGTCCATATCAACTATTTATATCTCAATCAACTAACCTCACTATGCTTCATGAGACTCAAATAGGTAGTAGTGGTGCGCGATCAAATGATCAAGAACGTGAGGGTGGGGACTATGCTTACATTGAGGGTGAAAAAGTTGAGATAGAGAGAAAAAAAGGTTGATGCAAAGATCAAAAGTGTTGAGGAAAGATTAAAGATGAATGATGTGCAAATACTTTTAAAAGATAGATCAAATATGAATACAAGACAACTGCAAGCTCGTGAATTATTATGCGACATGATTAGAGAAAAATATGAACTTAATTAATATGATTATGTATTTTTATTGTATTTTGTGTTAGTATTTTTTTTAATGATTATTTTTTGTAATGTATTTTTTAATATATATTTATTTTATTTTAAATGTATAATTTTTAAATGTATTTTGATATATTTGAATTAAATTGTTTCAATTATTTTTTTATATAATATAAATGTTGGGTATATTGTGAGATTTGATGAAATTTATTTTAGAATTTTTAATGAGTTGTATTGACTTTTAGAAAATCTATTTGAGTTGTTTAGAAAATATAAAAGTATAATATAATATAAAAAAAATGGTGTGAATCTCATTTAAAGAGTCAAAGTGAAAGTTGATGAAAGTGGATACTCTAAGAACTTGGGGGCATTCAATTTGGTCCACCATAATAGTAGAGAATAATGAATGATCTATATATAATAGTTGAGGACTATGGTGTCTGAGCTACTGGTCGGAAACGGCAATCATGACAAGTAAAGAATAAGAGGTTTCTGTGAGAGGATAAATACAATGTATATTTAACACTTCAAGAATACACCAAGAAATAGAAGAAAAAGAAAGGAAAAATTGGTAAAGGTCCTAAAACAGAATCATTTGAGGATTTTAATGCGGTGGTGGCAATTTTAGACACACTTGTTGCGATAAAAGGTATTCAGCCATGATTTTTCTTCGTAGGTTTTGTAGAGGAGATGGAGAAGAGTATTACAATGATAGTTTTTTCGAAAAACAACTTGTGATGGTGATTGTGAAATTTTAAAAACTATGATTTAAAATAATAAGTCTCATTGAAAGATAGAAGAAAAGGATAGGGTGAATAATACAAATGTTTGTTTGATCAAAGGTGACAGGAAATGTGTTGGTGAGTTTCTTGAAATAGTGTTCAAGGGGTTAAAAAGTTTTGTTCGGGTCATTAGAGTGGCCACGAGATAAGGAGTAAAAGAGAAGTCTTAGTACTCTATCAATATGCTTATTCAAATATACTTAACAAAGTACAACAAAATAGAAAGTACGTGAACTTAACAAAGTCTTAGTACTCTATCAATATACTTATTCAAATAGAGATTAGTTATCTCTAAATTCCTCTTTATGGTTTGAAGTTGAACCTATAATATTTGTTAATGAGAAGGATTTTTTTTTCAAACAAAATACGCTCTTAAATACTCAATGTGGAATGCCTGCATGAGCTATGTTCGAAATATCAATAGGGACATAAGGCTGACACATCGTACCCGATAATAATTTGAGAACAATACTTGAATAAAATCACATATGTTAGTGCCTGTATGAGTCTATCGTGTCAATGTTAAACCCTAGCGTGTGTCTAACACCGAAATGTTTATTCTACGAATGAGATTAACTTTGATCATTGAAGTTGAAAAAGGACATAAAGAATAAACTTCATTTCAAGATGGAGAAGATCACTATACTCACAACCACAATATGACCAATATGATCATGTAAGAAATATTTCAGAGAGTAACAGAAACAATTTACCAAAAATGAATGTGAAAATGAAATACAAACTCAGCTAAGCTTTTTCTTCTCCAGAATCCAGTATTGGACTCTGCTGATATATTCCTCATTTATTTTCCTATACAACTGGCATAATTTGGTGTAGCACTTCAAAATAAATCTATCAATGTAATCTTCATATCTTTCATAGAGTGCAGGTAAAGTAAGAAGAATAAAGAGACCTGCCACATAGTCAAAAACACAACAACAAATTAATTTTTTTTCTTTAAAAATTTGCCAATGCAAAATTGATTCTAAGGGCATGTTTGGAAACACAATTTAATTAACTGATTTTCTAATAATTGCGTATAGTATAAGTGTGCATGTATAAGCTATAAAGCTAGTTTGATCAACTAATGCTGAGAAACTTACTGGTGTATGCCAAGGTAAGAAAATCAGTGAAACCGCCAACAACAGAAATTAACCATAGGTATGCAGCTACTTTCAGAAACAGCCTTGAGTCCTTACCGAGGGCGATATCATGAGAAACTGAAAACAGATTATTAACTCTGGTTTGGATAAAAGCTGCCATTTCATTTGTGATTTCATCTGACAGATGCAACTGTGGTAGAGGTGGAGCAGGTCTGTAAAATACACAATAGTTTATCATGCTTTTGTAAATGTTATTGATTAATGTAAAGCATTAACTATTAACAATTGTTCAGTCACCCAAGTCATGTTCCAGATGTTTCGTTATGTCGAGTCATGAAGAGAACCGGGTGAATCATTATGCAAGGAAGACTACAAGGAGTCGGTCCCTATTACGCAATGACTCAGATGGAATTGGACATCATCTTCCCCCAAATTTAAGGCGTGAAAGGTTATTTAGAGTCTACATTAGGTTGTGAACCAAATGGCTATAGACCAAGTAAACCAAAAAAATACTACATTAAACTAACTCAGTTGATAACTGTACAAGAACATCAGGTGTGGAGATGCGGATTCGAGCCAGCGACATCTCACTTGTTCACCTTTAAATGGTGAATTCCAGCCACTAGGCTACTTGACCAAAATAATAAACTAAACCCTAAAGCTTACCTAAGCCAATCCAAACAAGTCCTTAAGGGTTCAATTCAAGAAGATCCAATCCAAGTCAAAGTATATAGTAAAAAGAAACATAAATTTGAGAGTATTGAATATACCTATTGAGAATTGCTGCTGATTTAGCCCAAAGAAAAAGAATAACAACAAGAAGGAGAAGAACACTAGAAACAAGAGACAAAAGTGTATAACCAGATCTCTCAAACACAACAAATGCAGCTAATGTCACCAACAATATCATCACAGTTTGATTCTTCCTTCTCCATAGTATCAAGTCTGCAACTGCATTGAAAAATCACATTCATTCAAAATCAAATTCAAGGTCATGGATCATTCTTTTCAAAATTGAACATAAACAAAACAAGAATGAAAATTTAAATGAAATAATAGATAAAGTTAAGAAATCTAAGCACAAAAAATGAGAAATTTGTGTTACCTTGACCAGCTCCAAGGATCTGATGAAGAGTTCTTTCTCTGTTGAATAATCGGTGAGATGAATCCATTTTAGATGAGGAAAAAGAAGAAAGGATCAGTGTTACTGAAAAGAAGAGAAGGAGGAAAATTAGTGAAATGTGTTTTTTTTAATTAATTTTGGAACATAGTTTTGTTTTTTCCCTCTTTTTTTTTAGTTTTTCTTTTATTATTATTGTTATGAATTTTTGGTAAAAGTGGTCCCTGAATTATGTAATTTATAGGGAGAGTTTTATTTTCCAGCCTAAAAAGTGGAGTGTCACTTTGCTTTTCAACTCTATTATGCCAACCTACAATTTTTCAAGGATTTAACATTAGCCTGAAATTTTATATTAAAAATTGAATATAATAATTATTTTAAATATATTTCATTTATTAAAATAACATTTTTATTTTTATTTTAAATAGTATAGTAGCTAGAATGAAATTGTTAATAGTAAAAAAAATGTCAGTGATATTTCTACCTAATTGAACCTACTTAACAATATAAAATGATGTTAAGAACTTTAGCTCCGTGGTGAATATCATTTTAAGAAAAAGATATTTATTTTAAAATAAATTTCATCTCATTTAATAATTGTTTTTTTTTAATTGTGTCTCTTAATTATAATGGATAAATCCAACACATTAATAAGGTTAGATTAATTTAATAATGACAATATTATTACATTTTTTAATTCATTTGCAAAAACAGTAAACAATTGTCATTTTAATACCGAGGAGTATTTTTAGAACAAAATAGGACAAAAAAACACTTGAAAAAAGATTATTTCAAAGATGAAGTCATTTTAGGAATTTTTTTTTACAATAACCACTTTTATAATTTAATTACTATCGGCGACTTGGTTGAAACACATTTTCTATTTTTTCTCTTTCACCAATTCAAACTATTTTTTCTCTTTCGTCAATCCAAACGGTGACTTGGCTGAAACTCATTTTCCATTTCTTCTATTTCGCCAATCCAAACGGCGACTGATTTTTGAAACATGGTTGGTTTAGGGATTTGTTTGAAAATAAGGTTTAAATGGTAATTAAACTATAAAAAGTGATTATTGTAAAAAAAAATCTCATTTTAGTACAATAAGAACAAATATTTTCAAAGATGAAGACGTTTGTTTTTCTTTGTCATTGATATCAAACTTTCGGTTTCGGTGGATGAGCTTAAAATATTAAGCCTTTTCTAGGGTAGGGGTAGGAGATTGTTAATTGGATCTCTTTACTTTGTTGATGGATAAAATGTGGAAAATGCATTGTGAATTAGGCAAAAATAGTGGATGTGATATCAAGTCCGGTTTTTTTACGAGGCATTTCCAAATAATTAATTCATACATATTTTACCAAATATGAAAGTGAATATTAAAAAAAACTTTACAGTTACATGGAAATGATCAAGGGTTTTAAAAAACAGTATCAAAAGTTGATAATATCATAATCAGATTAACATGTTGAAGGGTTTTCCTTACAGTATAAAATAAATCGTGCAATCCATGTGGGAATGTGTATTATACTGCACAGCACCATGACTTCAAGCCACTGATGTATGTTTTGAACAACTAAACTGATATAGATTATTATCCTCGATTGCAAAAACAAACCAGATGCAAATAAAACCACACTACTCTCAACTCAGAGAGTGTTCTCTTTATTCTGGTGTTCCCTGTGAGAGTTATCGCCGCCGAAAGAAGACACGACTTGTTGATCATTTTTATCATTCAGAAGAGTACCGGCTTCAATAGCTTCCACATGTTTGTTGCTTTCATCACTGGGAGGTACACTAGCTTCAATGGCTTCCACTTCTATGCTCTTTTGCTTGTCATTATTTTGAGGATTACTGGCTTCAGCAATATTGGTCACAATTGGGGTTGAATCCATCAGACTAGCTGCTATAGCCGCCTTTAGATCCTCATCTTCCATGTCCGAAAACAATTCAGCTTCCTCGCGTGAAAGATACTGATTCGAATATTGTTGCCTTTCCACAACTCTTTCTTGTTGTGGAGCCTGCTGTACTGAGTTACAAGATTTAGTTATTCTCTCAGCATCTTCCGGTAAAAGCCATTGGCCGAAACCGTTGGAAGCTTCAGCCGAAGAGATGGGAAACTCTTTTGGAAAATTTCCTCTCACCAGGAATATGCTCCATCCGGAGCCTTTCAAAGAGTCGAGATAGGCTGCAAGGTAAAACTTGGAGAGGTGCTGTGGAGCTGCATAGAGACTGTCAAAATTATACCACTCTCCATTCACTTTGCGGATACAAAACCAATGATCTTGCAAATGACAAATGAAAGCATTTTCCAGCTCAGGATCAACCTGGGCCGGCTCGGCAACGGGAGAATCAAGAGGAATGACTTGTAGGTCCCACACCTCCAAAGCCTTTTGTAAAACCTACAAGAAAGGCTTTGCACAATTAAGTTAACTCATAAAATTGCATCGGATCAAAGTCCTACATTGCCTGCCAGAAAAATATTGGATGTATGCAACAAACATCTCAATAAACATAAACCACTGTTTACTTTAAACTAATAATGTTTTTATTAGAATCTGAATCATACAGGGCACTGAAGGCATGGCAACATGCATAAATATAATTGTAAAATTGTTAACTTCAATAACAGATGAAAATACATAAAACAGTGATAGAACTCGGATTTTGAATCCAGACGCTGTATAATGTATCAGCTGTGTAGAAAATAAGATTAGCATTCGTCTATTTATTGTATAGATCAGTTAATTAATGATATCTTATAAATAGAGATAAAATTATATGTAATTATTCTACTTGTTGATTTTAAGCCCCTAAAAAGAGAGCCGGTGTTGTGTAGTAGGCACAGTTTCACAATATTGTGTATGTGTCTCTTATTCAAGATCGCATCTAGATCCTAAAGTGAGGCAACCCTTAACCGTGTTTAATTGGTCAATCCTCTGTCTATTGATGTCAAACAATTTTCAAAAAGTGTTATCTTTTTAGTTTTTGCTCTCCATTATCATGGCACCAAATTAAAATTGTTCCATTCCTTGCCACCAGAATTTTTTTTGTCATTTTTCAAGGAAAACCCTATCCATTGCTTACTCATTGCCTGTTTAATCTCTCGACCTACAGAACCCCAAAAACTCCGGCTGCAAATACTATTTCACGAACCCTCCCACAGTCTTTCTCCACCTCTCCAAATACTATTTCACGAACCCTCCCACAGTCTTTCTCCACCTCTCCACCACGCCTCCTCTACATGCCACCGACAACCATAGCACATACAACTTACATACAACTTACAAGCACGTTTGGTAACCTTCGATAAGCTTTTCCAAAGTCATTGTCTCCTCCCTGCTCTGATTCTATACCAGATCTCCATATTTCTTTCGAACCATGAGTACCTAGGTTTCAGTGCAAACAACCCCTTATCTCTTTTTTTGGACATAATTTCTCCCATGTCAAGACCAATGGTTCCATCGACGCTCTGGATGCTTCCAAGACTGAGATGACTGTTTTCACCTACTTTCATTTCTACCCAAGGTCTACGAAATGAATAATGGAAGTGTGGTTGAATTGACTTAAAACTGCGGTTGAACCTAACACAACCATATAAAGCCGGCTTGTATAGTGAAGATTGTCCCCACATAAACATATGTTCCGGCCAATATATTGTCTAATGTGAAACTCTTAACATATACTCTCACACCCAGTCCAATTGAGTTTGATGTGTGGATATAAATGGTAGGTGGTCTGAAAACCTGATAGCATATGGCCAAACAGATCTTGAACGAGGTTCTTATAACAACTTAGAATTGATGGTTGAACCTAACTCAACCTTACAAAATCGACTTATAATGTGAAGATTACTCCAACTTATAAACATGTGTTCATACTATATATTGTTCGGTCGATGTGGAACTTATAACAAATGGCCTTCTTTGGGGACTCTTGTTTTGTGCACGTCTAACAAGGTGTGGACGACATTGATAATCTAGATTGTACGACCATCTAAACAATCTAATTCACCATCTAGACTAGCAAGATGACTTACAGCATGAAGCTTGATTTTAGGTATAGAACCATAAGCATATGTTTTCCTTCCCATGTCTCCATCTTTTATTTATTTGAGCTTGGCTTATTTTTCCTTCTTAAAAGATGAACCATTCACATGCTACTGGATATGATTTACTTACAAGGAAGCATCTGGCCTTTCTCTGGATATGATTTCCTTACAAGGAAGTATCTGGCCTTTCTCCAGCTCTGCTCCCATTTCACGTGCTACTAGATACGGTTCCCTCTAATGTTGCATCATAATGTGGAATCAAAATCTTTAGGGTCTGACATAATGATACAAATTCCCCAATTACAAAGATAAAACATAATGGTATAAATTTCATATTATCACATGCCCTTCTAAAATCCCTTCCTTATTATTATCCTTCATAACCTAACCCTCCAAAACTTACAAATCACTAACTCACTAAACTCCTTATATATCCTTTCTCGCCTTTGTTCATTCGAAACCCATTTGAAATCTTACAAGGTTTAACCATGAGGAATTAGGTACAAATACAAGAACAATCTAACTATATGTTGCATACTATGGGTACTAGAGCAAGAATATCTAGATCTGCACATGCTAGCCAAAGGCCCCAAAAATCTCTTTCAAATTATCACATGCCCTCCTAATAAGTTCTAATCCCTTCTTATGTCTATACATTATAGCCTAATCATCCAAAACTCACAAATCACACTCACTAAACTCATACATCTTGTGTGGTTTAGCTATGAGGGTATTGGGTGTAAATACAAGGAACAATCTAGTATATATGTTGCACACTATGGAGGAACTAGCAAAAAAGTCAAGTAACAACAAAACTCAGTAAATGGAAAGGGAAAGAAAGTCAAGGGAAAACAAAACAAGGGAGAAAGAAGAGGACCAGCCCCTGGTAAAAGAGAAAAAGTAAAAAGGAAAAAGTCAGTTTCAAAGATCACCCAATGGGTAACATGGTAGAGGCAAAAAAGACTGTGGGGGAGGGGGAGTCACAAGGGAGATAAAGAGGGATATAGACTCTGACCACTATAGAAGCCATGGGTTATAAAAGGCCATTGGAACCCTATGATGACTGAACAATTTGAGGTCATCCACATAGTGGGATGGGGCTTCAACAATGAAAAAGTGTTTGATCTTTGGCATGCTATTCAAGGTTCACTCGTCTAAGAGCTACTAGGCAATGGTACTCATATGATGACAGTCGCTTATCAACGAGGAATTACGTTGCAATTCTGTAGCCTAAGGATTGATGTCTAACCCATGAAGAGAAAGGAGTATGAACAAGAATCTGCTTATAATACAGTATGTTAGTTTAAATCCCTATTGGTACCAAGCCCGTCCCAAATTCCCAGGCATAATGCTAGTAGGATAGTCCGACATCATTTTTGTTTCAGTAGGTCTCTTTTATTTGGTGGCCCTAGATGTTATTTAGATACTTCAAATATTCTGATGCACTACACATTCATATTGTATGTGTACATCATGTATTTGGAAGCTTCTAGTTACATATTGCTATCAGGTGTTTGATACTTTGTGATGTTGGAAATACAAAGCTATCTTAGATGATTGTGGCACAAATCATAGAGATTTTCCTAATCATTTCAAAAGCTTAGCAAATGGGCCCTTAATGGTATTATGAGTAAATTATTTCTCATAAAGGTTCATGGAATATATACAGAATTCCTATATACTAATTAAGGAATTCCTATAATAATTAAGGAAATAGTAAATATGCTGTTCTAATTGCATATCTCTAGAGTTAAAGAAATTTTCCTAATCATATCAATTTGTATATAAATAAGAAAGATATTACAAATTCCCTAAATCAATTTCTTTAAATACTGCAAGATTTCCACAGTATGTTTGGGTAAAAGGATTCAAGAGGGAAGGGAAAAGGATGTCAGTATATCCATTTATCTCAATTATTCAATTATGTTGTATACTATATCGCCGCTATAGCAAAATAGCATAGTGGGGTAGGGTTCAGAGCGACGATATTGGTCTGCAAGCTGCAGACGACAAAAGTGGTTGTAGCGGCCAAACTGATATCGCAGCTGTTATTGCGTCCTCTATTAGAATTTTGTTTTTTCTAACTCTTATTTTTTTAAGGGTATAAATTTCAATCCTAACCCCTTGAAGAGTAATGTTATGTTCTTGCTCTCAAATAATCGCTCTTCTCATCTTCCTAGTATTAATTCAATTTTGTTTTATTCTTCTTCTCTCTTTAAGTTTTATTACTCTATACTTTAGATTCTTTAACTATTAAATATGTTGATCTCTTTCATTTTTGAGTAGTAGAGTTTTTAGTCTTTGCAATAGCAGTTATCCCACTATCCACTATATAGCATTTTAAGGGGTCGGTGCTACGCAACGCTATCCAAGATTAACAACACAACTATTTGTTTAATAGTGCAATTACAAAACATGAGTGAAAACAAAATGGGTCACTAACCAGTTCCCTTACTAAACATATTATAACAACCATAACTATTTATGAAGTATATTGCATTATAACAGAACTCCAGCCAAACCAAAACTCATTTTCAAACTATTTTTTTAATAGTACGGATTACAAAGCATGCGTGAAAACAAAAGACATCCGTATCTCGCATGGATAACTTACTAGTTTCCTCGCTAAATACAAAACTTATAAAAACCAGCTACGACGTATGCGTATCTCACATGGGTAACTAACTAATTCCCTCACTATATACAAATCTCATAAAAATCATCTATGACATATATGATGTTACAATTCAACTCCAGCCAAATCAAAACACACTCACACTAACGACACAATGAAACATGCTTGTATCAGCCATGCACATGCACAGCAAGAGAATGAAAAACAAAATTACTCGTCAAAAACAAAACTTACGGACCGTTTCCATTCATTACAGCCCTAACAAACAACGCAAAAGTCTCAAAATAAGAAAAAGATAACAGTATCATACCATGAATTTTAGTTGTTGACTTGTTTCCAATACTCAACTTTAATTTCATCAACACAAAAGAAATGCAACACAGATAGTGTTTTCCTTACCCAATGGACGACAGGCATGCAAAAAGCAAAAGCAAAAGCATCACTATAGAATGTGTTATCCCAGAGTGTTGGCACACCACACACCCTATCTATCATTTGGGTCACACCTCAATAATTTATTAATAAAGATTGGGGCACACATCACAGATATAACTAGAGACAACAACAACAACAACTACAACAACATCAACAACAACAACACCAACCAAGCCTTATCTCACAAAGTGGGATCAGCTACATGGATCAAATGTAGCCATAATGTTCTATCCATAGCCAGGATCATGCTTCTATCCAAAGAGATATAACTACGGACATTCTTTTTAAATAATAGAAATCTTCGAATAATCACCATGCGAGCAGAACTTGAAAAACAACTATTTTCCACTACAATTGACAACAAACACCTTAAAATAATGAAAAGTTTAAGTTAACTTCTCTCAAGGACCAATCAGGATCCGTACAAACTACAAACCCTAAAGTTTAAAGAGAACTTGCATAGTTACTTACAAATTACACACCAACAATCTCAACATACATCAAAATAATAATAATAAAAATCCCTAATAGAATGAATAAGAATTAAGAAAAGAGAATTAGGGTAGAAAGAAAAGGAACCTGGATGCTGAAATCACCGTCAAGAGAAACATTATGTGAAAACAAATCACCGGCGGGGGAGTGAGCAGGAAGCATCATCATCTGCCTCTCTCTGCAATCGAGATCGGAAGCGAGTGCAGCCAAGTCGAATTCAGAGAAAAACGGACCTTGAAGAACAGTGTTGACGCAATGGACAGCACAAAGCTTTGATTCCTGTACCTCGTGATACAACATGCCTCCATTGCTTATTCCATCCATCATCGTTTTCGAATTGAATCGAATTGATTTCACAGCATCAAAAACGAACTAAACCCTAATGATATTATATAATGAATTAACAGTTTGTTCTTATTCTTTTCTTGCGTTTTGGATTGGGCTATTTGTGTTGTGTGATATAGAAGATGAGCAATTGAGATTTTTTGTAAAGAAATCGGGCTCTTAATTAACGGATAAGTTTGATTAATTACTACATAAATAGTTGTCTTATCGACGTAAATTGTCGGTTTTATTACCTTTTATTTTTTTTTGTTTTGGGATTTCGGTTTCGTATCGTCGCTGTATTTGGTGGGGTGGTGATGCGTTAGGTGGTGTCGTCCTGCATTGCCGCGTGTCAATTTTTTAACAGAAACATTAAAATAATCGCAGGCATTTTTTGGAAAAGAAATAACAAATGTCATAAATCCAGGGTGGCAAAATGATGAATGGAATGGAGATGGATTTCATCGTTAACGAATGGATTAAAATAATCTATTAGTTCATTAATAATCTACTAAAATTTTTTTAAAATTATCCAATCTAATTCATCCATTAAGAATAAATAAATTTTTTTATTTATTCATCAATCCAACATTTTTTAATTTTATAAAAATAAATAAATTTTTTTATTTTGTAAAAATACATAAATTTTTTTATTTTTAAAATTCGATTTTATTTTATTTTTTAAAAATTTATTTTTGTATTTTAAAAAAAATTATAAAGTCAGTTTTTTATATTTTTTATAATTTAAAAAAGTCGGTTTTTTTCGAAAAAATTTGTTTTTGTATTAAAAAAAAATTGTTTTTTGTTTCAAAAAAATTCATTTTTTTCTTTAAAAAACATTTTTTAAAAAAAATCGATTTTTTTTCGAAAAACAAATCAGTTTTTTATTTTGGATTTTGTCTTAATGGATCCTATTGCCAACGTTAAAATCTACTGTGTAAGAATCAAATATGAAATTTATTACTCTCGTATTATATATATATATATATATATATATATATATATATATATATATATATATATATATATATATATATATATATATATATATATATATATATATATATATATATATATATATATATATGCGGAAATAAGTTTTTTTAATTTATTTTACATTATTGTCTTTAAATTTAATCTAATTTATTGATTAAATTAGTATTTTTACTTATAATAATTCGATTAAATATAATTTAGAAGTTGTATAGTAAATTATAAAAACTTATTTTTGAAGTAAGTGAATTCTCATTATATATATATATATATATATATATATATATATATATATATATATATATATAATTGATATACACTGACAGTGTAAATAATTTTTATACTGTCAGTTAATTATAATCGTTGATTTGTTTGAAATGTTTGATTTTAATTTTAACCACTTGAAAAGTAATACTAACGGATGATTGTGATACATTGACTGTGTAAAAACTTTTACACGGACAGTACATAACAATTAATATCTCTCTCTCTCTCTCTCTCTATCTATATATATATATATATATATATATATATATATATATATATATATATATATATATATATATATATATATATATATATATATATATATATATATATATATAATATTTGTCATGTCCAATAAACATAAATATATGATAGAATGAAGTTAAGATATGTTAGGTGATATATATATATATATATATATATATATATATATATATATATATATATATATATATATATATATATATATATATATATATATATATATATATATATATATATATATATATATATATATATATATATATATATATATATATATATATATATATATATATAATATTTGTTATGTCCAATAAACATAAATATATGATAGAATGAAGTTAAGATATGTTGGGTGATATATATATATATATATATATATATATATATATATATATATATATATATATATATATATATATATATATATATATATATATATATATATATATATATATATATATATATATATATATATATATATATATAAAATGAGAATCCACTTACTTCAAAAATATGTTTTTATAATTTACTATACAACTTCTAAATTATATTTAATCGAATTATTATAAGTAAAAATACTAATTTAATCAATAAATTAGATTAAATTTAAAGACAATAATGTAAAATAAATTAAAAAAACTTATTTCCGCATATATATATATATATATATATATATATATATATATATATATATATATATATATATATATATATATATATATATATATATATATATATATATATATATATATATATATATATATATATATATATATATATATATATATATATATATATATATATATATATATATACACACATATATATATATATATATATATATATATATATATATATATATATATATATATATATATATATATATATATATATATATATATATATATATATATATATATATATATATATATATAATATTTGTTATGTCCAATAAACATAAATATATGATAGAATGAAGTTAAGATATGTTGGGTGTAGTGGATCACACTTTCGGTTTGATAGAAAATAGTGGATTTACAAGGTTAGTTTTTTAACGTTCAATTAGTGAATGAATGAAAAGTAGTTTGAGAGTTTGAATGAACTGAATACGTAAAATTGCACGATTTTTTTTATATAGTAAGGGTTGTTAAAGTTGTTTGTGGCAATTCGGCCCCATGTGCGGATTGTCGCTTGTTTAGATTCATTAGTGAGGGATGTGATGGAGAGCGTGATTGTGTGTCTTTTGTGTGTATTTTTCTTCAACATTTGTTATTGGGCCTCCTTCATAAGTCTTGTAGTTGCCCCAAAGCCCTTGTGTTCTACATCGTATAACGAGGATTTTATCGGGTTCTCTTCAGGTTGGCCTATGATAGAAGAAAATAAAGAGCCTTAATGGGATGTCGATGAATTTTGGGAAGAGATGAATTAAATGTCTTCCTCGTGATTAACAATGATTCGCGTGTATATCTCAATGTGGCCCTACGTCTGGTGGTAAGAATTCCTTATAGTACTAGGGTATTCGAGAGTTCTTGGATAATGTGTGATGAGATCTTGATTATTTGTGGTGTGGTTCACAACTCTCAACGCCAAGGATCGTAACGTTCACCATTCTAATGGGATATACAAGGAGTTATGGGGTTACCATGTTCCCATTTTCCCCATTTATGAATCTTTTGAGTTTTTCTCGATGTGTCTACAACCTCGTATATCCTCTCCAATCTCCTTCCATCAGCAATTAATTTCAACTTATTTGCGCCACCTCTTCTAGTAAAGCCTACAACGCGTGGGTCATTAAGTTCGTCATTTTTAAGGTAACATTAAAGTCTAAACTTCTCTTTTTCTATACTTGCTTACTTTGGTAACGTTTATGGAGAAAGAAGTTATTAATTTTGGGAAATGCTAATGAGTTCCCCTAGGGAATTGATTAAGAGATTAAAATGGTAAGTTAAGCATTATTTAAGAGATTGAAAATACATATTTTTTTCTAAACATATGTGTATCCAATGCCCTGAAAAGAGAAATAATCGAACTTTTTAAAGAATATTGTGTGTATTGAATGAACTGAATATAACATACTTTCCTTATTTGAAATTTTTAGTCAGTGCCCCACGGGCACTGTTTTGCATGACCCATTAATTTTTAGTCTTTTTTGTTTTGTATTTTGGTGATTCTCTTGTTATAGATGACTTTGGTGGGGTGCAAAGTTTGTTTTTGTGTTGACCTTGTGCTTTTCCAACGATCATTTCTTTCATGTGTTGACAAATTCTTTTGACATAAATAACTCTTACACAACTTTGCATCATTGAAATTGAACAAGACAATTTTGAAGTTGAATAGGTAAATGAAATTAAGAGATGATTAACAATCAACAAATAAAATCACAAATTAGAAAAGATAATGAAGAAATCAATAATTAAAGAATAACATGAATTATAAAATTAAAGAAGAAATAGCAGATTTTGAATTATGTTGTCTCTTTTATTTTTCTGTCTATTTTCTCTTCAAAAATAGACATGGTAAGAGATTAAAAGAGTGTTTGTTTGATGGAATGAAATCGTATTAACGGAAATGTGAAATTGAGAATTCCACATTCTCATATGTTTGTAAAGAAATTATTTTTGAATTTCTTTTTATTAAAATTTCTAATTATTGTAAGCAAAAAGGGTGCAATAGCATCCTAGAAAGATATATTAAGTATAAAAACGATTACAAAAGAGCAAAAGAGAAAAACAAAAAAAACTAACGGACATGACCCTAGAAGTTTACAAATCTATATTCAGGGAAGCCTAACTTGGTTCTAAAGAAATGATCATTAATTTCTCTAGGTATTATGTCCCACCAAATGAAATTGGACGCTTGAAGACCCATGTTTTCAAGGCCATCCTTGCAACCATTCATTTTCTGAAAGATGTGAGAAGCTATAAATTGCATATAGCTAGAAAGATGTAAGCAATTGAGCCATCTTATTCTCAAATCCCAAGGAACCATAGTTGGATTTTTAAAGGCCAAGAAGACAAACTTTGAATTGTGAGGACAAGTTGTCTCAATACTTGTTTTAATGATGTCAAAACATATCTAGTTAGTAATGTTTACTTTGGACGGTATCATCGTGTCGTATATGCATTTTTTGTTCTCTCGTGTCAAGCATTTATCAAAAACATGTGTCTATTCATATGAGAAGCATTACATGTGTTCCATGTGAGTTTGATTATGTTGGTAAATTTAGATATGCATTAGAAGTACTTAGAAATAGCAAGACATGTCAAAATTAGCATTTTTTGCAAGTTCTGAACCTTTGAGTCGGCTCAAAGCCCTGCTTAGGTCGACTCATACAGAGTTAATTTTAATGATTTGCTCTCAGGAGAGCTCGCGCCGACCCTCCTGCTTGATTAGTTTTAGTAACTAACCAAAAGGCAGTTTAATATGCATATCAAGAGGATTAGGAGTGACAATGGGACAAAGTTTACTAACTATGACTTAAACTGCTTCATTCAAAAAGAATGGATTATGCATGAAACTTCTTGTGTTGGCACACCTCAACAGAATGAACGTGTGAAACTCAAGTATAGACAAATTTTGAACATAACACGAGCCTTATGTTTTCAATAAAATTTCCCATTGCATTTTTAGGGAGATTGTATATTAACAACAACATATCTAATCAATAGAACCCCTACAGTGGCAAATAAGGGAGTCACTACATATGAGTTACTTTTTAAGAGAGCATTGAACTATGAGCACTTGAGAACTTTTAGCTGCTTGTGCTACAAGAAAAATTACTCAAAAGGAATTAGTAAATTTGATCCCAGAGATAAAATATGTATTTGTATTGGTTATCCACAAGGACAAAAAGAATGGAAGGTTTACAATCCAAAGGCTTCTGAATGCTTGATATCAGGAGATGTAGTGTTTTATGAGCATGTCTTTCCTTACCAAGTGCAAGACAATAATGGGTCTACTAATTTTAGAAATAACTCATTAAGTAATAATAACCTCAGTGATGAGCCTTCACTCTATAGTGATTCAGAATTGAAAGTACCAAACATTGAGGAAATTCCTCATAATGACCAAATATCAGGTCCTATTGAAAGTTTACCCATTAAGAAGTCTGAATACACAAGTCAAATTGAGGGTGAGCCTGTAGTGCAAGAACATGTATCCATAGATGAAGCGATTGATGAAGTCACCAATCATTCTCAAAAAGAACCATCAAGTGAAATTAAGAAGAAGTCTCAAACGAGGGGGGAGCCTTAAAACATGCCACGCATAAGACGACCTCCAATTTATCTAAAAGACTATGATTGCAGTAGATTAAACATAAACCTTAAGTGTGTGGCATCAATTCCAGAGTCATCTTTAGGTATCACATATCCCATCTCAAAATTTTTAAAATATGAAAAGTTTTCACAAAAGCATTGAGCTTACCTTGTAGTTATCACTACTGGCAAAGAACTCAACCATACACCTAAGCAGTCAAGCACACAGTTTGGATGGAGGTTATGGTTCAAGAAATCCAGGATCTAAAAGACAATGAGACATAGGAACTAACTCATTTACCGCAAGGAAGAAAATTGATAGGATATAGATGGGAGTACAAAATCAAACATAAAGCTACATGTGAGATTGAAAAGTGCAATTCCATATTAGTTGTTAAAGGTTATACATAAATAGAAGGCGAGGACTTCAATGAAACTTTTCCACCTGTGGCCAAAATGACCATAATCAGATGCTTGTTAATAGTTGCAGTGGCGAAAGGATGGTTATTATCAATGCCTTATTGCATGGATAATTAATAAAAGAAGTATATATGAGTCCTTCACAAGAATATAAAATTCCAAACAAAGATTTGGTATGTAGGTTAATGAAGTCATTGTATGGCTTGAAACGAGCATCTAGAAATTGGTATAGCAAGTTACCTTAACTTTTCATAAAATGTGGTTTCCAAGACAACCAGCATCATCATAATCTATTTACTTATTTACATGGATTAAATTTTCTTGTTGTTTTTATCTATGTTACTTACTTGATCCTTCAGTAATGACCTTGAGGCATGTGATTAATTCAAGCAATATCACATTCAATGTTTCCATATGAAGGATCTTGGTTCTCTTAAATACGTCTTAGGCCTAGAGCTGGCATGAAGGTCAGAAGGGATATTCCTTTGTCAAAAAAAATACACCTTAGAAATTATACAATAATTTGGAATGTTTGGTTGTAAGCCTTTTTTGTTTCCATTGGAACAAAATCATAAACTTGTTTTGGCCAATGGACCTCCACTCTTAGAACCATCAAGGTATAGGAGATTAGTTGGATGCCTGGTGTACTTAACTATCATTAGGTCTGAATTAACCTACTTAATTCATATTTTAATTTAGCTCATGCAAACTCCATTCCAAGACCATTGGGACGCTTTTATGTGAGTCTTATGATATCTTTGAAATTCTGGTATGCAGATTTCATATGTTTTAAGAAAACATTGATCTCTGCCAACACTGAACAAGGGAATCCCATAACCAATTTAAATTTCTTTAAATTATTCCAATGTCATGGCCGATGTCATGATGTATGTTGTAACATCAGCAAGCTGACAGACCTATTTATCTAACCATTTAAACTGTGCAGAAGTGTAAATGTCGAAAGATAAATAATATAATGAATTGTTAACCCAGTTCGGTGCAACATCACCTACATCTGGGGGCTACCAAAGCCAAGAAGGAAATCCACTATTAGAAGAATCAATTCAAAGTCAAACCTCCAGTTTGCTCTTCTCACTTAATCTCTACCCAATGCAATTTTAGCCTAGAGACACTCTAGTACCTGAGTATACACACTCACTTCCCACTATCACACAACAGTGATACCAGTACAATTCAATACAGAATTACAGACTTTAGAAGAGACACTTCAAAGTCACAAAGCTTGATTTTGCTTCGCAACTTTAATCAAGGACACACACTCTTGCTTCACAACTTTGAGTGAGATAATGAACTTAACAGTTCATACACAATAACCAGAGAAATTATACAACACATAATTGCTTGGCACACAAGGAATCCTAAGACTCCTAGACACGTGAAGAACAAACCTCTTCACTAATTATGTCTACCACAATGTATCAAAAGATACAAAGGGTGACTTACACACAAGGGACTCTCAACCCTAGACCTTTACTTTACACTCTGATTATTCTTCATGTGAGTGCTTACTTTTCCCTTACTTCTGCTCCTCCTTTTATAACACTGCAGACTAGGCTTAGGCTGGTCGCAAGTAACAAACATTAGGTTTAACAATGTAACCTAATTTCCACAATTCAAGGTGTTTTCAAATTAGGTCACAACAGCTTCATGTTATGTCCAGCCCTGACTAGAATCTCGCCTGAGATTACTAAGAAGTCATAACAGATTTCCTGAATTGTAGCCTGAGATATTTCAGGTATCATAACAGGGGAAAAAATAGCCCTGCACGCCTGATGTCATACGACCCATGCTGTGACATCCAGTTGTGACATCCAACTCAGCTATTAAAATAGCTAAGTACACTTACCCTATCCTGCAGGAAAGTTGTTGGATTCACTTCACTTAGCTCTCAGCTTTACCAGCTCAAGCTGCTCACACACATCTGCTAGTTGTCACTACATATGTTACAAAAACTCAGAGTAACATTCTGGGTTACTCCCTCTCAAACTGAAGCACTTATCAGTTGAGTCACATCCTGCACATACAGCAGTTACATATCTTGAGTACCTTGCTTGGTTACTCCCCCTCAAACTTACGCACCTATCAGTTGAGTTATAGATTGCACAACCTGCAGTCACTTACCATCATCCAGCCTATTTGGATGTTACAACATCAGGGATAACATCTTGAGTTCACATACATTACTAAGCCTAACACTCTGACTTGTTAGCTCAGACTTCAGCAACCTCACTTGCTTCTGGAATGACCAGTGCTACTCCCCTTACAGGGATGCACCAAATTCACAATCTGCACAACCTGGCAGATACACACAATTCAGCATACATTCATAGCAAAACACTCCACAGCAGTTCTATCACCACAGCAGATGGAGATGTTATAGCCTCCTGCTAGCTCCTACTGCACCATCAGTGCAGACTCATGTTTTGCCAGAATTTAGCCAATCATAGAACCATGGAAGCATGGAACTAACAATCTCCCCCTTCGGAAAATTTTGGCTAAAACAACCAAACACACAATCCTCTGCAACAACCAGCCTCACAACTATCATGCTCCCCCTTAATAGTTGTAATTTGCAAGGATCTACCAAACACTACTCTTTTCTTTTAGAGTAGCAACATATAACACTTTACTCCCCCTTGGTTTAGTCAAAACTTGACAAAAAATTGGAGTAAAGGTACATACACTCCTCTAAGCTTCTTGGCCTCTAATAAAGACTGCACCACTTCAGCACCAATCCATTGGCAAGGATTTAAACCCCTCTGCTGAACTCATCATAGCCAGAGCTGAACCATTGCTGCTTGAGAGTACACCTTGAACAGTCTTGAGACTTGCCTTGTCTGAAGCTGCACCTTCAGGAAAGACACTCTTGTCTTCCCTCAATTAAAGGATAATCAATTAAATACTTGTCACAAGTAACAATTGATCTTAAATCCCCAACTTGAGACACAAATTCTGTGGAGAAAAATAAATTCTCCCAGACACAAACCAATGTTGTTTCCTAGGTCAGGCATCACAGACCTAGTTCAAACCAACATTAGTGGCCCAAGTACACAAGCTTGCCTGAGAACTAGCAACCTATGCACAGGACTCCACGCCAGCTGCTACTCATCAGACAGGTACACATCTTCCCCTGTCATGCATAAACATTACTCCCCCTACAGGAGAGAACCCAACCATATGAAGATTTCCCCCAATATCTTCATATTCACACACTGGAAGCACATGCATCTCTGCACCCCTTGATTCACAACCCATATTGGAACCAATATCAGAAGCATTTGCAGGATTATTATCTAGAAGATTTCTCAGATTTCAGCTTTTACAAAACAATCTCCAAGATGTCAAAGTGAAAATCCTTTCTTATGCACAAAGTCAAGGTTGCTGATGTCTTGATCTTCATCTTCATTTTACTCCCAACAATGCTTGTGCAAGTCTGATTTGATCCATTTGCACTTACTGACAGACCCAACAGGAATACACTGTCATGTTCACCATGAGCTGGAGCAGTATCTCAATGTCACAATATCTTGTGTGACATTCCACCTTCACAAAATTCAAGTTGTTTGAACCCACAAACAATCTTGATACATAGTTGCACTCTTGCAGCAACAGATCCTGGATAGAAGTATAACTCCCCAAATTAAGGGTACCCAGTGCACATGAATGGAAAACATAAGACGCATCTTCATGTCTTTAAGAACTCATTCTCTGTCAAACCCATATGTTGAACGCATTCACATACACGATGCTTGAACCACAAGCAATTAGTACACCCATCAAACAGAAGTTCTCCCCTCATCTTTGGTAACAGCTGCTCCAAGATCATTACATCATCTCTCATGACAAACTCCATGCTCATAGAGAGAGAAGGCGCCAAACTGATCCACCTCTTTCTAGAGTTACTTGTAGCAAAAGAGACCACTTATCCACAAGTGTTCTGGTCTTAGATTGAGTACAAGATAGACACCGCATGATCCAAGACATTTTTTCCTCATCATTCTCCCGTTTGATAAGTTAGACCATTCTTGATTCACCTAAGGACTTTATCATATCATAATGCACTCAATCCATGATCCACTCTCATACCTTTACATCATACTCCAAGACAGTCCTTTTACCTTATCATTCTCCCGTATGACAAGATAGAGTACTTCTTAGCCAAGAAGTGAACCACACGTTTCACCAGAAATCTTCACAAATCATATGGTTCATATCACAGGCATACCATCCCATGGTTCTTTATGTGCCCATACTAGACTTACTGCTGCCGAGTAATCCAACTGAAGATCTTAAGAGAACACATTTACACCAGCTTTGATCAGCTTGATCAACTACAACCCCGAAAGAGGGTAATCTTCCATACACAACTTAGGGCTTCTACCACAAGCTCTAGTATATGAACAGAACCAGATCCTCCTTTGGTCTTCAACCAACTACTCTTCTGCACAAGAGTAATTTGTTTCAAGCATGAACAGACCCAGAACCTTCTTTGGTCTTCAAACAACCACCCTTTTGCACAAGAGTAATGTTCTTCAGGCACCCTTCTGAAATAACCACCTGCCACTATTTGGTTAACTCAGCTTCTTGCATAGCTCCACCCGGCCAACTTTGATCTTCAAGTCTCAAATTTTTCTTGCTTCAAAGCAAGGCATCTACTCCTTCACACAACTCCCATAAACTGCATGATATGAAGCATTAATCCTATTCATACCTGTGAAGATCCACTTATCTTCAAATGATGTGCCTCAACATCACTTGAGGCCTTGAAGCTTATGCTTGGTGTCACAACATCGGTTAAGACATCCTGTGGTGAATTCAGTTTCTTCATACTACCACTTAGAAAAACTTCATCACTCTATCAGACCAAGAGTACACAGACTTGATGTTGAGTAGACAACCTCTATTCTGCTCCAGTGAACCACACCAAATGCTTTGAATTTCATTTTCTTCAACATCTCCTCTTTAGAAAAATCAAACTTGCCACGACTTGATTCTTCAGAGAAGAAGAAAATCTTTACAAAATGACTCCCACTTTCCTTAAGTAGAGACTTCTTTTAGGACTTCAAGGATAGCTGCCCCTTATCCTTTTCCTCCAGGATGAGCAAGGTTACATGCTCCTAAGTACTTAGATCAGAAATAAGCTTATCCAAGCAATGCTATCATCAGCACCATTTTCTAGACCAGTTTCTTGCCAGGAAACTTTCTAGATAAAGATCTCACTTGCTGCACTCCACTTCTCCTAGATCCAAAGAATTATCTTCATCAGCAATACATTCTAGCCTTAGTTTGTTTTGCCAAGAACCTTACTAGAATAAATACAGATTCAGTCATATCTCCTTTGATCTAGAGACTCACTTCTTGAGTCAACAGAATTCTGCATAATCTCTGTTGATGGAATGTCACAACATCTGGTTGAACATCAGATACTTGAAGTAGACCAAGCAAATCAGGGGCTTGACACTTGTGTTACACCTGATGAGACAACCTGATCATCAACTAAGGATAATCCATTAAATACTTGAGAATATCTCAAATAGTGATGAATCTTAAATCCTTATAATAACCTCTTATCTGAACTTCATGGATAACCAATTAAATAAGTGTGTAGACCACACATAGCAACTGATCTTAAATCCATTCAACTTGTTGAGAAGATCACTTGATAGATATATACACTTCAGTAATACCATAAGTATTCTTTAGTATAGGTATCTCAACCTGCCTATGACTCCCTCTTGATAATAGAGTTCTACTCTTGCCTTGAATAATCACGAGGTCAACATATAATACCAACCAACTCTCTTCAGTCCGTTGCTCCCGACGTTGGAATGACTAGAGCTTTGTTGATATCTTTAAAAACACATGACCTTCAAAGTTCTTTCATCAGAAAAATATGCAGTGGGAATATTTGAAAGAACATCTTTAACATGCCCTAACTAAGATGTCAGACCATCTTATAGGACATCACACAAGAGTATTTACTAGGTCATAGAAACTCCTATATCATAGGGCACAACAACATGTACAAACTCCTTTGCAGCCTCCTTCAATACTCCATAAGCAGCAGCTCAAACATTTAGCAAGTTTAGCAACTCAACTGTAGCTTCTCCTTGTTCAAAACACCTGAAAGTATCTCCCAAGATCTCATCCAGAACAGTCAGGATGCCTGCTCTGATACCAATTGAAATTCTGGTATGAAGATTTCATATGTTTTAAAAAAACATTGATCTCTTCCAATACTGAACAAGGGCAGCCCATGACCAATTTAAATTTCTTTAAATTGTTCCAATGTCATGGTCGATGTCATGATGTTTGCTGTAACATCAGCAGGCTGGTAGACCTATTTATCTAACCATTTAAACTGTGCAAAATTGTAAATGCTGAAAAATAAATAATACAATGAATTGTTAACCCAGTTTGGTGCAATATCACCTACATCTGGGGGCTACCAAGCCAGGAAGGAAATCCACTATTAGCATAATCAATTCAAAGTCAAACCTCCAATTTGCTCTTCTCACTTAATCTCTACCCAATGCAATTTTAGCCTAGAGACGCTCTAGTACCTGAGTATACCCACTCACTTCCCACTATCACACAATAGTGATACCAGTACAATTCAATACAGAATTACAGACTTTAGAAGAGACACTTCAAAGTCATAAAGCTTGATTTTGCTTCGCAACTTTAATCAAGGACACACACTCTTGCTTCACAGCTTTGAGTGAGATAATGAACTTAACAGTTCATACACAATAACTAGAGAAATTATACAACACACAATTGCTTGGCACACAAGGAATCCTAAGACTCCTAGACACGTGAAGAACAAACCTCTTCACTAATTATGTCTACCACAATGTATCAAAAGATACAAAGGGTGACTTACACACAAGGGACTCTCAACCCTAGACCTTTACTTTACACTCTGATTATTCTTGATGTGAGTGCTTACTTTTCCCTTACTTCTGCTCCTCGTTTTATAACACTGCAGACTAGGCTTAGGCTGGTCGCAAGTAACAAACATTAGGTTTAACAAAGTAACCTAATTTCCACAATTCAAGGTGCTGTCAAATTAGGTCACAGCAGCTTCATGTTATGTCCAGCCCTGACTAGAGTCTCGCCTGAGATTACTAAGAAGTCATAACAGATTTCATGAATTATAGCCTGAGATATTTCAGGTATCATAACAAAAAAAACAGCCCTGCACGCCTGATGTCATACGGCCCATGCTGTGACATCCAGTTGTGACATCCAACTCAGCTATTAAAATAGCTAAGTACACTTACCCTATCCGGCAGGAAAGTTGTTGGATTCACTTCACTTAGCTCTCAGTTTTACCAGCTAAAGCTTCTCACACACATCTGCTAGTTGTCACTACAAATGTTACAAAAACTCAAAGTATCATTTTGGGTTACTCCCTCTCAAACTGAAGCACTTATCAGTTGAGTCACATCCTGCACATACAGCAGTTACATATCTTGTGTATCTTGCTTGGTTACTCCCCCTCAAACGGACGCACCTATCAGTTGAGTTACAGCCTGCAAAACCTGCAGTCACTTACCATCATCCAGCCTGTTTGGATGTTACAACATCATGGATAACATCCTGAGTTCACATACATTACTAAGCCTAACACTCTAACTTGTTAGCTTAGACTTCAGCAACCTTACTTGCTTGTGGACTGACCAGTGCTACTCCCCTTGCAGGGATGCACCAAATTCAAAATCTGCACAACCTGGCAGATACACACAATTCAGCATACATTTATAGCAAAACACTTCACATCAGTTCTGTCACCACAGCAGATGGAGATGTTATAGCCTCCTGCTAGCTCCTACTGCACCATCAGTGCAGACTCATGTTTTGCCAGAATTTAGCCAATCATAGAACCATGGAAGCATGTAACTAGCAATCTTAAATCTTGTTCTGGTCAAGGTATCATTATTCCACAATGTAATGATCTACAACTAGTTTGCTACTATGACTCAATTTGGGCATTGTGTCCCATTACCATAAATTTCATATCAGGTTATCTAATGAAACTTTTCAATGATAAAAATATCATGGAAAACAAAGAAATAAGCCACAGTCTCTCGATCCTCAAGTGAGGTTGAATATCGTGTAATGGCACATGCCACAAGTGAAATACTATGGCTACGTAATTTGTTAGAGACTTTGCAAGTTCCATGCATCAAACCTACACCTTTGCATTGTGGCAATCAATTAACTCTTCATTTAGCTGCAAATCCAGTATTTCATGAGAGGACAAAGCATATTGTATTTGCTAGCATTTTATCAGGGAATATATGCAGTTAGGTGTTATTATAAGCATAACTTATTTGCCCACCAAACAACAAAATGCTGACACTTTTACTAAGTTCTTAGAAGTTAAAGTTTTTCAAGACCTCATGTTCAAGTTGGTTGTTCATAATCCTCATCGTCCAACTTGAGGGGAGTATTAGATCAAAAAAAATTATAGTTTGTTAGAGTTTTTCAGGATTGTTATTAGTTTGTTATTATTTTTGTAAGGTTGATTCTATTTTCAAGGATTGTTATTAGTTTGTTAGGGTTGATCCTACTTTCAAGATCTGAAAGATAAATAATCATCCTATATATAAAGGCATGTCATGTATCATCAAGAACAATAAGAATACAACATATTTTCAAGTTAATTTTCTATTAATTTCCATACCAAGAGGAATCAAAGATGAGGGTTGAGATACTATATTTCCAATGAACATATGTTTGTTATTGAATCTCCTTTATTTCCTAGCAAACCAAATCGCACTAACCGAGTTAATGATAGATGAGATAATTGGTAACTTGCATTGGGGCGCCTAAGATCTATTGAGAATGTTCAATAAGTCTTCAATAGAGTTGACAGTTAAATGAATGTTAAGCACATTAGTCAGCCACCTCCAAATGTTACAGAGAAAGAATATTCAAAAAAGAGGTGTTTAATAGTTTCTTCATGTTTGAGGCACAAGTTACACATTGATGGGGAGTGAAAAACTTTATTCATGATGGAATCATCAACGGGCATCCTGAGGTGAGCCAGTCTCCAAAACAAATAATACCCCGAAGAAGGGATAGCCAAATTCCAAATAAAGGATCCTCACTTAAAATATTAAGAAATAGGAGTCTTAAAGAAGTAAGCATCCTTCAGAGATAGGTCTCCCTTAATAGAATGAGTCCAAATTCTTTTATCTTATCCCTCAAAAATAGGTAAGGTATCAGTCATGATTATGGAAAGAAGGGCATGGAATTTAGTTTAAAGAAGAAGAGGAATGTATAATCTTTTATCCTTAATATAATCCTTGACTTTTGAAACCAATTGATTATGAAGTTTGGCTGGAATGTTAAGTAATAGGCGAGAGGAGGCCCAAACCAACTATAATTAAAAAATTGATTTGGTATTCTTTACCAATAATCCAGGAAGAGTTATGAACATAATCATTATAGGCACTCTTTAAACCACTCCAAATTGAAGAAAAAACATGATGATTTATATGTTTGTCATTCCTAAGAACTTTGTGCTCGTGAGAATTTAAAAGCTCCCACATTATTTTAGATTAAAAGTGTCATTGAGGACCTGCAATGACATAATACCCAACCCACCTTCAACAACAATTTTGCAACAAGTTGTTCAGGAAACTATAACAAGCTTTCTAGAGTTTATGTCTCCACTCAAAACAAAATTTATAATCCAACTTTCAATGTCTTTAAGAAGAGATGAAGGCCAAAAGTGAACTAGAAAGCAATGAAGGAGCATATTATGAATGATTGTATTGACACCAAGATCAGTCTACTGGTCATAGATAAGAGTGAGGTCTTCCAAACAACCAACTTAGTTTTAATTCTATCCACTAAAAATTGGAAATGACAAGCTTTAGGCTTGCTCCTTTAAACACGGGCACACCAAGATAGAGAAAAGGAAGAGAGCCAACAGAGAAACAAAGTTTGTTGACAGTTTTCACTAGTTTCATGTCGATTTAGTTAATAGAAGTTCGACAAATGAATGCATGGTTGGCAGAGGTCTTCATCATGGAGATCCTTTATCTCCGTTTTTATTTGTAATCGTAGCAGAGGGTTTAGATGGCTTGGTGATGAGGCTCATGAAGTGCGAGATTTCACAGGCTTTGCAATCAACGAGTCATGTATGGTGGACATACTTCAATTTGTCGATGACACATTACTAATTGGAGAAGGTTATTGGAATCATACCTAGGCTTTGAAATCGGTTCTTAGAGGTTTTGAAGTTATTCCAGGGCTTGGAGTTAATTTTATGATAAGAAAATTGATTGGAATCAACACCAAATCACACTTCTTGGATGTTGCTGCCAATTTTATTTCTTGCAAGTTAAAAGTCTTAGATTTTAACTTTTTTGGAGTTCCCATCGGTTTAAAATCTAGAAGGATATCTACTTGGGAATTTTTGATCAAGAAGATGAAGGCAAGGTTATCTAATTGGATGGGTAGATTGTTAAATCTTGGTGGTCGCATAACACTGTTAAAATCAGTTTGGAGTAGCCTGCCCATTTTCATTCTTTCTTTTTATAAAGCTCCTGCGCAGGTTTGCAGAATTATTACCAAGTTGCAAAACAGTTTCCTTTAGGGAGGGGCTAGTAGTAGAAGGAAGATCCATTGGGTTTCTTGAGAAAATATTTGTCTTCCACTACAACAAGGAGGCCTTGGTTTGAAGACGGTAGAGGAATTCAATATTTATTTTCTCTTGAAATGGAGGTGGTGAATATTGGAAGGTAAGAAGACTATGAGGTCCGACATTCTTAGATAAAGATACAATGTTTTGTCTCATCATTTAACTGCCTTGACCAGCAATTACATATCCAAATCTTATTCAACATGGTGGAAAGATATTTCCACTTTGGAGAAAGAAACCTGGCTGGAGTTTTTATAGAGAATTGCAGGTTCAAATTAGGGGGAGGCTCATTTATCCCTTTCTGGTCTACGGTTTGGTTAGGAGGAATTAGATTGTAAGATTTTTTTCCTGACTTGTACTGTATCAATTTGTTGAAGAAGGCTATTGTGGAATACATGGGTAATTGGCATCGTGATAGATACACTTGGGGAGATCTCGGAAGTCCTGCAAATTCATCTTCTTTTGTGTTGTCTAGACAATTAGAGTTAAAGGCTTTGTTATCTTCTGTCAAGCCCAAAATTGGTAATGTTGACAGATTGACTTGGAATCGTGATGAGCTCGTCGGTTATTTGGCGAAATCTGGTTATGATTTATTGTGTTCTTGTATGATTTCTGCAAGTGCTTACAGCGATTCACGATTTTGCTTTGAGATTTTGTAGAAATCTTCGATTTCGTTTAATAATAAGGTGTTCGATTAGAGGTTCTTTTTGAATTGACTTCCTTCTAAAGATAATCTTAGGTACACAAGTGTTTTGAAGCCAAATCAGACCTCGTGTCTGTTATGCACAAATGAATCTGAATCTACTTTCCATATTTTCTTTCTTTGTTCTATCACGAGGAAGGTGTGACGGGATGTTTCGGATTGGATAGGGTTATAGGGATTTATTTGTGTTGATGTTTATAGTAACTTTATGCATTGGACTGCCTATTAAAACAAGAAGAAAGTTAAAAAAGATAATGTTGGGTTGATTTAGTTTGCAGTCTGTTGGAGTATTTGGAGATTGAGGAATGAAATGATATTCAGAGAAGAAGGTTGCAATGTGTCTGGTCTAATTTGGAAAATTAAAATTTTGGTTTGGAGGTAGTCCTCAATAGGAGATATTATTCAATCCAAATGTAATTTTATGAGTTTTGCAATGACCCTTTGTATTTCCACGATTAAATTTCATTTAGCTTAATCTCTCTCTTTTTTTATTTTCGGATAATAATTCATATGTTGTGAATTGGGTGTCTTTAAACAAAATATAAACAGTTCTTTATGATGAAGAAACACACAAGGGTTAGGGTTAACAAGGTAAAACAACAAGGAACAACAAGGATTAGTTATAAACTTCTATTCTTTCCTTACTCTTAGAACAATATTACAAGTATACGAGAATAACAAAATAACCTCTCTCTCTCTCTCTCTCGTGAAATTAGGATTTTAACTTCCTATTTTTCCTTATGCCAAGATTGAGAAACTAGCATCCTATTTATAAGAAAAATAGCACACAAACCTAATGGTTTTTTTTTAACAATTACCCATTATAATCTAACTTAGGGTACAAGCTAACTTAAACAATTGGGTTTACAAGCAAGGCCCAATTCAACATGATAACAACCCTATCAATATTGACTAATGCATGTTAGAACAAACTTCAACTACAACACGCATTACTCCGACAACAGCATGCGAACATACTTCGACCTCATGCTTAATTCTTGTCGAACCAGAAGCTACCCTTCGACCATACTAGAGTTTGATCCAATATCTCACAAATCTCCAACTTGGATCTAACTCTATAATGCAGCTTTATCAACTGCATACAGTGGAAAAACTTGCAATTAGGTAACGTCTTGGTGATCATATCAGCAACATTATGATATATCGAAACCTTCAGCACTTGGACTTCTCCATGCTTGATTACCCTCTGACAAAATGAAGTCTCACATCAATGAGTTTGATTCGCTCATGATAGGCTGAATTTTTTGACATGTGTATTGCACTTTGACTATTACATTTAACAGTGATAACTCGACCTTGAAGTTTTAACTCCTTTGCAAAACCTTCAAGCCATAATGCTTCCTTCACAACTTCAGCTAGGGAAATATATTCCGCTTCAGTGATTGATAAGGCAACAACTTTCTGAAATGTTGCTTTCCAACTGATTGTTGTCCCAAACAAAGTGAACACATCCAGAAATAGATTTTCTGGAATACATACAACCTGCATAATTAGAGTCGACATATCCTTTGATTGCTGCTTTACTATCTTCACCCAAGGCTCCACCATTAACTAGGGCTCTATTCAGAGACTCATTTATGTACCTTAAAATCCAATTCAATGCTTGCCAGTAAGCCTTTCTAGGATTCGCCATGTACTTGCTTACAAGACTTACTGCATATGCTATGTCAGACCTAGTACAGACCATAAAATACATCAAAGAACCCACTATATTAGCATATAGAATGTTATTCATATAAGTTATTTCAACATCAGTGTTGAGACACTGATCTATACTCATCTTGAATTAAGGATTTGTCGGAGTCACAACAGGCTTTGAACTCAACATACCAAACTTTTCGAGAACCTTCCGTAGGTATGCCTCTTGAGTTAAGCATAATTTCGACTGATCTCTTCGAATGTCAATCCCAAGAATCTTGGACGCAACTCTCAGATCCTTCATGTTGATCTCTTTATTGAGTTCATACTTCATCCTCATTACATCTTCAACATTGTTGCTTGCTATTAGAATATCATCTACATAGAGCAACAAAATAAAAAATGAATTACCCAGTCCAAATATGAAGTAAACATAGTGGTCGAACTGACTTCTGATGAAACTTATGCATGCCATGAACTTTTCTAATCTCATATTCCACTGTTGAGGAGATTGTTTTAGTCCATATAAGGATCTATTCAGCTTGCACACATATTCTTCCTTCCCTTTTTTGACATACCCTTCAGGTTGCCTCATCAGGACTGTTTCATCTAAATCACCATACAATAACGTAGTCTTCACATCCATTTGTTCTAGTTTAAGGTCGAACTGTGCCAAAATGGCAAGAAAAATTCGAATGGATGTGTGCTTCATAACAGGAGAGAACGTATTGTTGAAGTCAACGACACTCCTTCGATTCCTTCCTTAACTTTGAAAATCCATTTACAACTGACTAACCTGGCTATAGCAGGTTTCTCGATCAGTTCCCAAGTATTGTTATCATGACGAGATTTCATCTCATCATCCATGGTCTTCATCCATTCAGTCTTCTTTCGACTCCTCATAACTTCCTTATAATCTCTAGGTTCTTCGTCTAGAACCTCACTTGCAGAGATTAAGGCATAAGCTATAAGATTTGCATACCCAAGTCTCTGAGGTGGCTTGATGACTCTCTTTGACCCATCTCTTGCTAGCAGGTAGTCAATATCAGTCTCCTCATCTTCGACAACATCTTTTACGTCTTCTTCGACTTCATCTAGGGTACGCAATTCAACATCAACATGTTCAACCTCAACAGAAACCTCTCCTTGTTCCAGCTCTTTGTCAGCATCATCAGTTTTCTTGAAATCCATCTCTGATTCATTGAAAACTACATCTCGACTGGTGACACACCTCTTTTGACCTGGATCTAGGCATCATAGCCTATAAAATTTTACTCCTTCAGGGTATCCCATAAACATGCATTTTAGAGCTCTATGTTCAACCTTGTCTTGCCTAATATGAGCATAGGCCACACAACCAAATACTCTCAATATGTCGAGACTAGATGGATGTCCCGACCAATATTCTTCAGGTGTCTTCATTCCCAAGGCAGTCGAGGGACATCTATTTATCAAGTATGCTGCTATCAAAACAGCTTCTACCCAAAACACCTTCTTCAATCCAGCACTAACTAACATGCATATAACCCTTTCAAGGATTGTTCGATTGAAACTCTCAGCTAAGCCAGTTTGTTGAGGAGTACCTGCTACAGTCTTACGCCTTGCAATCCTAGACTCAACACAGTAACTGTCGAACATTTTGTTGCAGAATTCAAGGCCATTGTGGGTTCTCAACCTCTTAACCTTTCTTTCAGTTTGAGTTTCGAACAAAATCTTCCAACTTTTGAAATTCTCAAAAGTTTCATCCTACGTCTTCTGAATGAATACCCATAGCTTTCAAGAATAGTCATCAATGATGGATAGAAAATACCTTGCACCTGAGTGTGAAGTATTTCTTGCTGGCCCCCAAAGATCAGCATGAGTTTAATCCAGGGATTCATGTGTTCTTTATTTTGCTTTGTTAAACTTCGCCCTATAGGATTTACCAAATACACAAGATTCACAAAAACATATCACTTCGACCCCTTCATGACTTTTAGGATAGTTTTCTCTCCTTGAAAAACATATCCCTTTTTGTCGAATTCACCAAGAGAAATCAAATTTCTCTTCAAGTCAAGTACATACCTGACTTCAGTCAATAACCATATTGACGCATCATGGAGCTTGAATCTCACAAATTCAATACCTGCAATTTTGCAATATTTATTGTTTCCCAGCATCACAAATCCACCATTTTGATTATATAACTCCTCGAACAATTCTCTGTTTGGAGTCATGTGCCAAGTGCAACCTGAATCCATAATCCACTATTTTATCGAGTCGCCGCTTGAAATCATAAGAACATCAGATGAGTCAAAGTCATCTTGAACAGTGGTTGCGTTTCTATTACCTCCATGATCTTCTAGGCGTTCGGAGCACACCTTTCTTGTGTGACCCTCTTTACAGTGGTAACATCGAATACCATATATTTTGCCACTATAAGACTTCTGTTGATTTTTATCTTTCTTCTTGTCGAACTTACCATTCTTTCGCAAGTATTTTCCCTTAACAGCCAAACCTTCACCCACCGTTGAAGGTTTATGCTCCTTTCGTTCGTTCAAGTCCTTAGAATACAAGGCTGGTTGAACTTCTTCAAAGGTCAGAGACTCTCTTCCATTCAAGAGATTTCCTTCGAAGTGAGCATGTGTTCTGGGCAAAGCACACAACAACAACATTGCTTGATCTCCATCATCGATCATCACATCAATATTTTTAAGATCAAATATCATCTTGTTGAAGATATCCAACTGCTCAGCCAACACATTGTCTTCACTCGTCTTGAATGAATACAGAGCTTGCTTTAGGTAGAGTCGACTCACCAAAGATTTGGTCATGTACAAACTTTCAAGTTTCACCCATAATCCTGACGTTGTAGTCTCCTTTGGTACCTTCCGGAAAACCTTATCACCAAGGCTCAATAATATTGCGCTGTGGGATTTCCCAATCATGCCCGTCTTTTCTTTTGTCGTTAAAGCAGCGCCCATGACTACCTCTCCCTTTAACGCTTCCAAACAACTTTGTTGAGCTAGTAGGGCTTTCATCTTCAAGCGCCAAAGATCGAAGTCCTTCACTCCGATGAACTTTTCAATCTCATACTTTATTAAAGGCATCTACTCCACGCTCACCGCACCAATTTGTTGTGAATCAGATGTCTTTAAACAAAAAATAAACAATTTATTTATGATCAAGAAACACACAATGGTTAGAGTTAACAAAGAAAACAAGGTAAAACAACAAGAAACAACAAGGATTGGTTATAAACGGTTATTCTTTTCTTACTCTTAGAACAAGATTACAAGTATACAAGAATAACAAAATAACATCTCTCTCATGAAATTAAGATTTTATCTTCATATTTTTCCTTATGTCAGGATTGAGAAACTAACATCCTATTTATAAGAAAAATAACACACTAACCTAATGGGCTTTTTAACAATTACCCATTACAAACTAACTTAGGGTACAAGCTAATTTAAACAATTGTGCTTACAAGAAAGACCCAATTCAACATGATAACAACCCTAGCAATATTGACTAATGCATGTTAGAATTAACTTTGACTACAACACGCATTACTCCGACAGCAGCATGTGAATATACTTCGACTTCATGCTTAATTTTTATCGAACCAGAAACTATCATTCGACCATACTAAAATTTGATCTAATATTTCACACTATCTTTTATAATCGGATTAAAATACTCTTAATACTCTTTGATTGAAATCATTACTTAAAAAAATTCTCTAAATAACATGCTAATCGACTATTCTTACAAATGACAAACATCATGCAAAATTGTGGATTACGTGCCAGATAGGGAAGTTTGAATTTTATCACGCAATAAATCTTCTAACCTACCATTCAAACATTTTATTTTCATTTATCTTGCTAATATATTCATCCTTAAAAAATGAGTACATATAAAAATAAGCAAATCATATAGCGTGAGTTAATGTTTATTGTTGTTTAAGTATTACTAAGTTTCTTCTTGTTTTATAATACTTATTGTAATATTTTTGGATGAGTAACTTTAATCGGTGACTTTTGTTTTTAACTATATTAATTAATTAAGAAATTGCTTTGTACATATTAGGTTTATACAATGCGGTGCAGCTAATATAATCCTAGGTTAATAGATTATTTTCTAATTTATCTTTATAAATATTTATATAACATGATTTAAAATCAATTTGTATTTGATTTTCTAAAAAATATATTTTTTAAATGTTTAAAAAATGATTTTTTTATCACAATATATTAAAAAGAGGATTGTATTTATACTTTAAAGTCCTGAATGTAAACTCTTTTTCTCCTTCGTAGGATGCAAATTAAATTTCTTGAAAATGGATATAAATTTTTTAAAAATGAGTATGCTAAATATCATAAATATAATGCTACTATCCACAGTATATATTTATGAATTCGAAGTACTGCTATCAGCTGTGCAGATTTAGTCTTTTGCAAATTAACTATATCAAACTCATTCTACAATTTATTTTGATTATATGAATAATATCAAAATATATATATAATTTATGAAATATAAAATTTTAAAAGATTTATTTTAACTCTGATAGATATAAATTATGTTTATAAATTTACTAAATATAATTATAGATTTTTTTATAAAATATCTATTCTCAACTTAGAAATTTAACATGATTATATATATATATATATATATATATATATATATATATATATATATATATATATATATATATATATATATATATATATATATATATATATATATATATATATATATATATATATATATATATATATATATTTAATAAAATTAGAAGAACATAATTGAAAGTATTTATTTATTTATTTTATTTTTATTTTTATATCAGGTCAATGATTTTGGTTAATTTAAATTTGCAATTTTTGAATAGGCCTTTGTAGGGAACAGTTGCATTTAGAGATATTATAGGAACATTTTAATCTATAAATATTTGAAAGGGAAGGACAAATGAATTGTGGTTACAAGGTTACTTTTTTCAAAAGTCAAAGCCGTTCATACAAAATACCACTGCCTTAACTCTGAGGTGAGGTGAGGAATCTGCTTAACTGTGAGGTGGGAAATCATGTTACTTTTTCAAAAGTCAAAACTATTCACACAAAATACCACTGTCTTAACTATGAGATGGGGAATCATGTTAGTTTTTTCAAAAGTCAAAGCTATTGATACAAACCACCACTGCCTTAACTATGAGGCGGGGAATCGTGTAATACTTTAAAAGTTAAAATAAAGACTCATTCATTAAATTGTTATAATAGATTTCACATAGTTACAAACAAATCAAATAATTAATACATACTCACAAATTTCTACCCTCCAAAATACAAAAAAGTTACAAATTATTCTACATATACAAAGATACAACCCTAATAAAAAAACCTCTATAATAAGTCACTTGATTTGCTCAAAAAATCCACCACAAATATTAAGATATTTGTGTGCTACCCAATAAATAAATCATTCTCTTTTTTCTAAATAAAATCTATTATGTTAAAAATAATAATGAATTTATATAATAGGTAAATTTGTTTTAAGTTTAAAAATAACAAATCTTTTAAAATTGTTTTTAAATTTCCTATTTATTTTTGTATGTCTATGCAATGATACATTATTCATAAATAAAAATAAAAAAAAGTTAATTTTATGATAGTAAGTTAGAAATAAGAAAAAATATTTGATTTGTGATCTATGAATTGGTGTTGCATTTGTAACTGAATATGCCTGAGATTAGACCATTTGATATTTTTTTACCTTTTTTTAATATCTAGCATTCCTTGTTATGGTGTGTTGAGTTTTAAAATTTAATATCTAGCATTCCTTGTTATGGTGTGTTGAGTTTTAAAATAATGTTCTTTTTGAGAAATTGATTCTTAGTAATTCATCATGCATGTGCTTATTCGTTGGTTCTTAGTAATTGATTAAAATTTTAAATTTGTATCAAGGTTTTAACTGTCTTCTTCTTGGAAGATGAAAGTTCTACAAACTATTGGAGTTTAAATTCTTAATTCTTGGATTAGGGACTTTAGTTCTGAATCTGAGTCTTCTACTTGTCATCCTTAACATTTTATACTGTCTAGCTTTTATTTAAGTTTTCATGAACTGTGGACCGGTAAACCGTGAAAAGTCAGAATGGGTGGAAATCAGGCAACGAAAAGGTACAAGACCTGTAAACACAGGCTTTGTTTGGAATACTAGACGGGGGGAAACAATGATGGGGAGAGTCACTATCTTCGTGTTTCACCACGGGGTTTCCTGATAACTGTGACGTTAAAGACTTCTTTGAGGTGTTTAAGAAATTCAGATTGGTGACTGAAGTGTTCATCTCATCAAAACTGGATAAACTTGGGGAAATGTACAATTTCATTGGCTTTAGAAAAGTGTGCAGAATGTGAGAGTAATGGCCGCTAAAGTAGATAGCATTAGGGGTGGCAAAATGGATGGATTAGATGGATATGGATTGGATTGTTAATGGATGGATCAAAACAATTCATTAATTCATTAACATTTCATTAACTCTCTTAATAAAAATATAATCCAATCCATCCATTAAGAGATAAAATTCGTCCAATCTATCCATTAACATATTTCTAATGGATGGATATCCATCCATCCAAAAAATTAATTTAAAAATTCTTAATTATTTTTTAAATTTCATAAAAACATAATTTAAATATTTTGAATTATTTTTTAAATTTCATAAAAAAACTTAAATTTTACAACAAAAAAAATTAATATTCTTAATTATTTTTTAAATTTCATAAAAAAATTAAATTTTACAAAAAAATCATATTCTGAATTATTTTTTAAATTTCATAAAAATAATTAATATTCTCAATTATTTTTTAAATTTCTTTAAAAACTTTAAACTTCACAAAAAAATTAATATTCTTAATCATTTTTTTTTAAATATTCTTAACTATATTTTTAGTTATTCTGAATTGTAAAAAAAAATATTCTCTTGATCAGTGCATTTTTATGCACATTCTCCTATATTTTTACTTAGGCATTTCTTTACTTTATTTTGATTATTATTATGTTTTATTATGTTTTTATATTTTATTTCATTTTTAGCTTTATTTTATTTTCGCACTTTATTTTTCAGCTTTAACAGTCTGCACGGAAACGATCATAACTCGAGTTTCGGAAATCCGTTTGAGGCGTTCTAAAAATCGTCGGAAAGCTAAGAGAGAGAGCTACGACTTTTGTGTTGGAGTCAAAGTCAGATTCAGAATATATTTTCTCAAAATATTCGTTGAAGTTACAACATTAGGAATTTGTTTTAGTTTTGGGTCATGTTTTGGGTCTGAGTTATATTTTCGACCCAGTTGGATTTTGACCGGATCCATTGTTTGTCTTTTTAAGGAGAACTCGTGTTACTGTTCACATTAGTCAATTTTCACAAAAAAAAATAGAGAAAAACGTTGAGAAGAACTCATGGAGAACTAATACCTCCGGGCAAATCCTGCTATGTACGATTTCAACACTATGAGGTTATTATTATATCAATTTACACGCAAATCCTGCTGTCTTTTTAAAATTCGATTTTATTTTATTTTTGAAAATTTCATTTTTGTATTTTAAATAAAATTATGAAGTCGGTTTTTTGTATTTTTTGTATTTTAAAAAAGTCAGTTTTTTTTCGGGAAAATTTGTTTTTTTATTAAAAAAAAATCATAATTTTCCCGAAAAAATCATAATTTGGTATTAGTTCTCCATCAGTTTTTTATTTTGGAAAAAAAATTGATTTTTCACAAAAAAAATTGATTTTTTTCAGAAAAAAAAATGATTTTTTTCAGAAAAAAAAATGATTTTTTTTCAGAAAAAAAAAATTGATTTTTTAAAAAAAAAAATTACAGTTTTTTTATTGTAAAAAACAATTTTTTTCTTTTAAAAAATTTATTTTTATTTAGATTTTAAAAAATCTATTTTTAATTATTTAAAAAAAAATATAACAAAAATAAAAATAATCCATTGGATTCTCAAAATATGTTGGATGGATTGAATCCATCCATGTATATAAATGGATGGATTTAATCCAATCCATTAACTTATTTTTTATAGGGTGGATGGATTGGATGAATTTTTTGATGGATGAATTGGATGGATTTTGTCTTAATGGATCCTATTGCCACCTCTAGATAGCATACACATTCAAAAGAAGAAAATCAACGCGAATGTTTCAAGATTCCAACGGGGAGATTATTCAGCCATTAATCAGGAGAGGCTACTTCATGTTCATATTGACCGACTATAGCAACTTTAATTTCTAAGTTTGGAGCACTTTAATTTAATTTCGAGCAATTGTTTCCTACGGTTTTACTGCATTATTTCAAACTTTCTGCAATTTATTTCAAATTCAAAGTTGTACCAAATTGAAAGTCTCCCTTCGGAGCATTATTTAATTAATATTTCTTCTTTTATACACTCTACAAATTCTTTTTATTTGCTTGTTTCCATTATGTATGCCATGAAATTATGCTCTTTATTTATTGTTTTTAACATGTCAGGTTAAGTTAGTTGAGTCTGAAATGTAAATGTAAGGATTGTCATGCCGACGGTACTCTAATAAATGGTATGTTGAATAATTGTAATGAGAATTATTTTGATTTCTAAAAATTTTGTTTTTAAATTAAAGATTGTTTGCTACAAAAGTAGAAACACAAAGATAGCATTTATGTACCTACGAGATCGTATCTGACATATAAACTCGACCGATAGATTCAGATATCCATACGAAAGCATAAAAATAATCATAATATAACGAGAGAATATTTAGGAGTTTTAGAATTTTTGTATAGAATTTTTTGCTTGTAAAACTCATTGTTCTACTACAAAAGTAGAGACATGAAATATTGTTTACGACTCGAAAAAGCAAAATCAGTATTAGACTTAGAAAAATCTTATTTTTTAATTACTAAATACGCGAAAGTGATATTTAATTAAATATGAAATTACGATTTTCAACATGTAATTTGCACCACACGAAAGCGGACAATTACGAGTCTAAGACCCGATAACGGACACGTGAAAGCGGACAATGCCTTTAACTAGTTTTTCTAGCAAAAAAATCTCGTTATAATAAATTGTGCAATTCCTAAGTGTAACACAGGTAAATGAAAATCATGTTTTGACCTCTTGTTATTTAAATTGAACAAATCATGTTAATTTTAATATTTGCACAAAACAAACCATACGCATAGCCATAGGTTAACAAAGTGATAACAATAGCAGTACTTGTCAATTGGTCTCTGTGGAATTTGACATCTTATATACTAAAATCGATAAATTCGTGCACTTGCAGCCGCATCACATGGCATATGATATCTACTTCATGTCATATGTCGATCATTGTCAGACACGCCCCTTGGATGCGATAGTCTTCTACTTCGACCAGTTTGCATGTAGGTCATGAATGATGTATACACATTTACTTGACTGAGTCATGCAGAAATTTTGGTATATGAAGGGTATTCTTAGAGCCCATAATGTGTTTGTTCCTCCCACTGTAACCTGAGGAGATGATATTATACTTGAGACGTTATATAATCATTTGGTCCCAACAGATGTACGTCGTGTTTCAACTCCTCAGCTAGGACTACAATATATGGTTACATTCAATGATTTATAGAGTATCACCTAGGCCTGCTTATCGAGAGATATTAGAATAGGAGCATACTAGGACGAACAATATCGTTAATGTATTGTCGACATGTAAGCGTATTGTGACCACTAGGAGAGCGGGCATAGAGGGTGGAGAGTTTCAGCAAGGCACTCATGGGACGGACATTATACATACCATCATGATAGTTGAGGCACAATATGTTGTCTAGGAAAACTGGAGGTCAGATATGTCCAGTAGTTGTCTTTTTCTTTGTATTTTGATTCTAACATTTTGATAATCTGTATTATAGTTTGTAATTTGTGAAGAATGATGTTTAATTATTTGAACAAATAATGTATAATTGTAACATTCTTACAACCATTTTGACTTAATGTATGATATTTTAATTAAATCTTTATTAAAAATGTCAATTTTGATTTAATCTTGATTAAATAGGTTTGTCCTAATTCTAATATCTAAACACGCGAAGGACATTTTTGAATTTCATAAATAGCTGATAATTTCATGAGATGGAAAGAACAGTTCCCTCCTATTTATTGTCCATAAGCATATGCATGTCTTACACTAAAATAAAGCATGTTGAAGTGGAAAAGCACTTCAAAAACAATTATTAGATTTGTACATCTTGTGTAGCAACCAAATGTTAAGTAGCCGAGTAGTAGATATTATTTGTAAGATTTGAGCAGCTTCAAAAGAGCATTATGCTCCACACTGATGTCATCCTCCACGATGAACACTACATTATGCTCTAAAAGAGCATGATGACTAGGTTGCAATAAATATTCTTAGGAGTCATCGAAATTGTCAGGACCAAGCACATCATGACCACTTCGTTTTGAAGCAAAAGAGACGTGTGTTTCAACAATATTTGTAGATATAACTTCTCTTTTATTACATAATAATAATAATAATATAAATTTAATTGGTATGCACTGATTTTACACTGTAAATCAATTACTCTTATATATCTCATTACATTAGATTGTAAATTTTAAATTAACGGTACGATATGACAGATTAATAATATATTTCTATTATATGACAGTGTAAATACATATCAATTAAACTTTAATAATATAGGAGTGCTAATTATTTGAAATAGTAAAAAATAAAGAAAATTATATATTAAAAATAAATTTGAAGTACAAAATAGAGCAGATATTACATTATAATAGAATTGAGCATCGAAAATATATATATTATTGAGAGGAGAGAAACAAAAATATTAGAATAGTAAATTATAAGAATAAATTTAACTCAAAAGCAACGAATATGTCAAAATGGTAATTCATTACTCCGGTTCTATTTGTAACAGAAAATTTAAATAATCAATATATTTGCATGGTATAATGTACCGGCTATATTGATTATCTAATACATCTAAAAATTAATTTTCTCTTATATATAAAATCATAGAAAGTGTTTTTTAGATAACAGAGTTGAAGTCCAAAGAAAAAAGATTATATAGCATTCAATTTAGAGGTAGAAATTTCAATACAATTGACTAACAAAAGAAAAGAAATTTGAGCTGGAACTCGCACATAAAATATAAAATTAAAACCTAGAAAAAATCTCATGTTAACTAGTGTAACTGCACAAGTATTCGACTCACAGTAGTTATGACAAATCTGCACCTCTCAGACTATGACAAATTTGCACCTTTCAATCAAGTTTGAGCAATTGTTCAATTTGTTGTATCAATCGTGTTTCAATTATACTACAATATTCAAAATCAAAAATATTTTGAACAGCCCATTTACATTATGTAATCTGAATAAAGCTCAACTATTTGAAATTCAAACTCTTTTGTTAATTTTAATCCATCTAACACACCTCAAAATTAAACAATATATGCATTACAAGAACTCGAATATCTTGTGAAACCTCTCGTACAACCTCTTAAAAGACCATCACATTCGACCATCAAATCATTCTTACTAGCACCGTCTTCATTCAATCTCACTCAATCCAAATGAGGAAGAGTCCACCTTATTTGCTGAATCTCTCAAGTCAATTTCATCTTCCTACCATAGAGCTCTACTGCCAAAAAGTAAACATGACGCCACATAATTTTAGATCTCAAAAAATTCTTATTGTTATTCCTTATTCTTTCATATCTAAAGTACATGATAAGAGATTGTCCAAAGTTCTACCCACGACGAATCTCCAATAATACAAAAATTCAAAAACAATAATTTTCACGCACTCCTTTTTTTTTATATAAATAGTTTATCCACCCACTCTTTAATATTATTAGTAAAAAAAGAGCCTCACATATTCAATTTAAATCCAACTTCACCATATTTGTTCAAATAACAAAACCAAAAATTTAGTCTCAATAAATTTCACATTGACTATAAAAAAATTCTTTTAATTACATTTTATTTTCTTATTATTGGTCATTATCCTTAATAAATAAGGAGGTGAGAGTTTAAAGCACTGAAAATTAAATAGTCATTCTCTATTGGCTTATGTAAAACTTAAATTATATAAAAAAATAAGTTATTGTTGTGGATCGGATACCTTATGACAAAGTATAAACGGTTTCTTAATGATCAAGAAACACAAGGGTTAGGGTTAGTAAACAAGAAAACAATAAGGATTGGTTATTAAACTGCTATTCTTTCCTTTCTCTTAGAACAAGATTACAAGTATACAAGAATAACAAAATAACCTCTCTCTCTTGAAATTAGGATTTTATCTTCCTATTTTTCCTTATACCAAGATTGGGAAACTAGTATCCTATTTATAAGAAAAAATAGCACACTGACCTAATGGGCTTTTTAACAATTACCCATTACAAGTTAACTTAGGGTACAAGCTAACTTAAACAATTGGGCTTACAAGTAAGGTCCAATTCAACATGCTAACAACCCTAGCAATATTGACTAATGTATGTTATAACAAACTTTTACTACAACACGCATTACTTGCGAACAGACTTCAACCATACTAGAGTTCGATCCAACATCTCACAAATCTCCACCTTGGATTTAACTCTATAACATCAAGAAACTAGCTTTCTTCATGCAGCTTTATTAACTGCATATAGTGGAAAAACTTGCAACTGGGCAACGTCTTGGTGATCATATCAGCAGCATTATGATTTGTCGAAACCTTTAGCACTTGGACTTCTCCACGCTCGATTATCCCTCTGATGAAATGCAGCCTCACATCAATGTGCTTGGTTCGCTCATGATAGGCTGAATTCTTTGACAGGTGTATTGCACTTTGACTATCACATTTAACAGTGATAACTCGACCTTGAAGTTTTAGCTCCTTTGCAAAACCTTCAAGCCACAATGCTTCCTTCACAGCTTCAGTTAGGGCAATATACTCCACTTCAGTGGTTGATAAGGCAACGACCTTCTAAAGTGTTGCTTTCCAACTGATTGTTGTCCCAAACATAGTGAACACATATCCAAAAATATATTTTCTGAAATCCATACAACCTGCATAATCAGAGTCGACATATCCTTCGATTGTTGCTTTACTATCTTCACCCAAGGCTCCACCATAAATTAGGACTCTATTCAAAGACCCATTTATGTACCTGAAAATCCACTCCAATGCTTGCCAGTGAGCCTTTCCAGGATTTGCCATGTACCTGCTTACAAGACTTACTGCATATGCTATGTCGGGTCTAGTACATACCATAGCATACATCAAAGAACTTACTATGTTAGCATATGAAATGCTATTCATATACGTTCTTTCAACATCAGTGTTGGGACACTAATCTATACTCAGCTTAAATTGAGGGTTTGTCGGAGTCACGACAGGCTTTGAATTCGACATACCAAACTTTTCAAGAAGCTTCCGTAGGTATGCCTCTTGAGATAAGCATAATTTTGACTGCTTTCTATCTCTCCGGATGTCAATCCCAAAAATCCTGGACGCAGCTCCCAGATCCTTCATGTCGAACTCTTTATTAAGTTCAGCCTTCACCCTCATTACCTCTTCGACATTGTTGCTTGCTATTATAATATCATCCACATAGAGCAGCAAAATAGCAAATGAATTACCCGGTCGAAATCTGAAGTAAACACAGTGGTCGAACTGACTTCTGATGAAACTTATGTGTGCCATGAACTTGTCGAATCTCCTATTCCACTATCGAGGAGATTGCTTCAGAACATATAAAAATCTCTTCAGTTTGCACACATAATCTTCCTTCCCCCTTTCGACATATCTTTCAGGTTGCCTCATCAGGATTGTTTCATCTAGATCACCATACAAGAATGCAGTATTTACATCCATCTGTTCCAGTTCAAGGTCGAACTGGGCCACCATGGCAAGCAACATTCGAATGGATCTGTGCTTCACAACAGGAGAGAACACATCATTGAAGTCGATACCTTCTTTCTGAGTGAACCCCCTAGCAACTAATCTTGCCTTGTATCTTTTCGACGTCACTCATTTCAAGACTTCCTTCGACCCCTTCATGACTCTTAGGATACTTTTCTCTCATTGAAACACGTATCATTTTCTGTCGAATTCACCAAGAGAAATCAAATTTCTCTTCAAGTCAGGTACGTACCTGACTTCAGTCAATAACCTTATTGACTCATCATGGAGCTTGAATCTCACAGATCCAATACCTGCAATTATGCAAGATTTGTTATTTTTCAGCAGCACAGATCCACCATCTTGATCACATAGCTCCTCGAACAATTCTCTGTTTGGAGTCATGTGCCAAGTGCAACTTGAATCCATAATCCACTCTTTTCTCGAGTCGCCACTTGAAACCACAAGAACATCAGATGAGTCGAAGTCATCTTGAACAATGGTTGCATTGTCATTACCTCCATGATCTTTCAGACGTTCAGGGCACACCTTTCTTATGTGACCTTCCTTCTTACAGTGATAACATCGAATACTATATGTTTCGCCACTATAAGACTTCTGTTGACTTTTACCTTTCTTCTTGTCGAACTTACCATCCTTTCGCAAGAATTTTCCCTTAACGGCCAAACCTTCGCCCACCGTCGAAGGTTTTTGCTCCTTTCGTTCGTTCAAGTCCTTAGAATATAAAGCTGATTGAACTTCTTCAAAGGTCAGGGACTCCCTTCCATACAAGAGAGTTTCTTTGAAGTGAGCATGTGTTCTGGGCAAAGCACAGAGCAGCAACAATGCTTGATCTTCATCATCGATCTTCACATCAATATTTTCAAGATCAAGAATCAGCTTGTTGAACATATCCAACTGCTCAGCCAACATTTTGTCTTCACTCATCTTGAATGAATATAAAGCTTGCTTCAGGTAGAGTCGATTCACCAGAGATTTGGTCATATACAAACTTTCAAGTTTCACCCACAATCTCGATGTTGTAGTCTCCTTTGATACCTGTTGAAGAACCTTATCACCAAGGCTCAACAATATTGCGCTGTGGGCTTTCTCGATCATGCCCGTCTTTTCTTTTGTCGTTAATGCAGCGTCCATGGCTGTCTCACCCTTCAACGCTTCCAAACAACCCTGCTGTATCAGTAGGGCTTTCATCTTCAAGCGCCACAGACCGAAGTCGTTCACTCCGATGAACTTTTCAATCTCATACTTTGTTGAAGGCATCTTCTCCACGCTCACCGCACCAATTTGTTGTGAATCGGATACCTTATGAAAAAGTATAAACGGTTTCTTAATGATCAAGAAACACAAGGGTTAGGGTTAGTAAACAAGAAAACAACAAGGATTGGTTATTAAACTGCTATTTTTTCCTTTCTCTTAGAACAAGATTACAAGTATACAAGAATAACAAAATAATCTCTCTCTCTTGAAATTAAGATTTTATCTTCCTATTTTTCCTTATACCAAGATTGGGAAACTAGTATCCTATTTATAAGAAAAAATAGCACACTAACCTAATGGGCTTTTTAACAATTACTCATTACAAGCTAACTTAGGGTACAAGCTAACTTGGTCCAATTCAACATGCTAACAACCCTAGCAATATTAACTAATGCATGTTAGAACAAACTTCGACTACACAACGCATTACTTGCAAACAGACTTCGACCATACTAGAGTATGTTGAAAAAAAATCAAAGTGACTTATAATTTAAGCTATGGGAAATATTTACAAGTATAGTTTAATTTTATTTCTTTTGAGATTATTTAAGATGCATTATTTCTTGATTATTACTATTTCTTTATAGACAATGTTAATAATTAAAAATGATTTTTTTAAAATAACTATTTTTTTCAATTTATATACTAAAATAATCATAATTTCTGAAATTATCAAAAAACTGCTTTTCAAATGAACATAAGTGTAATCATTCAAAATAGTGCATGCACTGTAAAATTATAAACGCAACTTAAGATGGCGCATGCAACACATACAATAACTACTACCTCATAAATATAAGTTGTGCCACATGCAATAACTAATATTTTATTTATAAAAGTTACTAAATAAAACAGAAGTCAGTGCATATGGCGGCGTCACATACATGCATGTGCATCTTAATTGGCGCTTCAAATTAAATCATTCAATTTTTTTAAATAAAATAAAATATCTAAAATACCACTTAGTAAATCTTTCTTCTACAAAATCATGTTAACACGTTAAAAATCTTTTTTTTTTAAAGCCAAAAACTAACGGACCTATATTCAAATCGTGATTGGCATTTGGCAAGTATTACTGCAGTGAATTTGGGGCACCTACTTAGAAAATGTAATCATTCAGACACATGCCAATTAAAAACCTATCCATCTCACATCCAGGAATACACACAAAATATAAAATTGATATTCAAAACACAAATTCAGCAAGTTCAGAAACCTGCTGCTTACAAAATTCAAATACAGGAGTTCTCACGAGACATAATAATTAAAGCATAACCATACAAATGAAAATGCACTGCCACCGTCGATCTAGAACCCAGTTCTGAGAAAAGAAGCTTCGTGACGAGGGTGCAGACTTAACACATAATCCAAAATACATGTTAACTAAACGAGATAAATAAATACTGAACACAATAAACTGTTTATCATAATAACAACAATTGACTTCCCTGGATGAACCATCCTGCACACTTCATTTCTTCTTTAATGCCGACTTTGTAATCTTAGACGCACTTGGATCCTTCTTCTCCACTCCCTTGATGACTCCAACAGCCACAGTTTGACGCATGTCTCTGACAGCAAATCGTCCGAGTGGAGGATATTCAGAGAAAGTCTCAACCACCATGGGCTTGGTGGGAATCATCTTAATAATACCAGCATCACCATTCTTTAAGAACTTGGGCTCCTTCTCAATCTCTTTACCAGAACGTCTGTCAATCTTGGTAACAAGCTCAGCAAACTTGACAGCAATGTGGGAGGTGTGGCAATCAAGAACAGGGGCATATCCATTTCCAATCTGGCCAGGGTGATTCATGATGATCACTTGAGATGTGAAATTAGCAGCCTCCTTAGCTGGGTCATCCTTGGAGTTTGATGCAACGTAACCACGCTTGAGATCCTTGACAGCAACATTCTTAACATTAAATCCAACATTGTCACCGGGAAGGGCTTCAGTGAGAGCTTCATGGTGCATCTCCACCGACTTAACTTCAGTTTGAAGTCCAGTTGGGGCAAAAGTCACCACCATTCCAGGCTTAATGATACCGGTCTCAACACGTCCCACAGGCACAGTTCCAATTCCTCCAATCTTGTAAACATCCTGAAGTGGTAAACGAAGTGGCTTGTCTGATGGCCTCTTTGGCTCAGTGATTTGGTCAAGGGCATCAAGAAGAGTTGGACCCTTGTACCAGTCAAGATTGGTAGAGCGCTCAATCATGTTGTCTCCTTCAAAACCAGATATGGGGACAAATGGAATTTTATCTGGGTTATATCCAACCTTCTTCATATAGGATGAAACTTCCTTCACAATTTCATCATACCTACTCTTCGAGTACTTTGGTGTAGTGGCATCCATCTATTTGCAATAAGTTTACAATAACAAACAATTAGTACTTATATAAATCAGTTATAACATTATAGGAAAACTCAAATGCAACTTCAAAGGGGTGAAACTGAAAACTACCTTGTTACAGCAGCAAATCATTTGCCTCACACCAAGAGTGAAAGCAAGGAGAGCATGTTCACGGGTCTGACCATCCTTAGAAATACCAGCCTCAAAACCACCAGTAGTGGAATCAATGATGAGAACAGCGCAATCAGCTTGCGATGTCCCGGTAATCATGTTCTTAATGAAATCCCTGTGACCGGGAGCATCAATGACAGTGCAGTAATACTTAGTAGTCTCAAACTTCCACAACGCAATATCAATAGTGATACCTCTTTCCCTTTCAGCCTTGAGCTTGTCAAGCACCCAAGCATACTTGAATGAACGCTTGTTCATCTCAGCGGCTTCTTTCTCAAATCTCTCAATCACACGCTTGTCAATACCTCCAAGCTTGTAGATCAAGTGACCGGTAGTAGTTGACTTCCCAGAGTCGACATGGCCAATAACCACGATGTTAATATGTACCTTTTCCTTACCCATCTCTTAAGCTTAAAATTACACAAGATCTGCCAAAAACACATAGAAAACCACCATGAACATACAGAAGATCTACCGTTTCAACACATAACAAGTAAAAATACAAGCAACAGAACTATTCTAACAAAGCAAATATGCATAATCCATATAAGAAAAAACTACAGATTTAAAAACATAAACGATTATAAGTTATAACACTATTTGGATTCAGAATAACTATTAAACAAAGGAATAAATCTCAGCAAGATTATCAATCATATCACAATGAAACAACAAATCGAAAGTAAATGATAAGAACAGCACATGAATTATAAACGAAATAGAAGAGATTTTACCTTGAAGGAAAAAGCTAGCCGCAAAGAATGAAATGAGAGTAGAGAAGGGTTACAGTATTAGGGTTTATATATAGTAGTATGAGCTGTGTATAATTATTGGGACGGAATTGCCCTCTGTTTTTCTATCTAAACCTTATTCGTTTGGCGGCCAACAATTTTAGAAGGGGGCTTGTTTTTAGGGTTGTGTCTGCACTAGCTAGGTTTAGCAGCTGAGTTGACCAAAAGTCGTCTAAATAATGATGAGAAAATGGATAGATATTGTAAATATTTAAAGATAACTTTGCTTAATATTGTCTTTTAAGTGAAAAAAAAATCAACATAATTTGAAAGAGAAGAAACAAATTTCAATCTTCTCACATATGGATAATGTATTTTATTTAGTTAATTTATTAAAAAAATATATAATTTTTTAAAATATAATATTTTTTATATATTTAAATTTAATATTGTTAATAAATTATATAGATGATTCTTGTATAAAATAAATAGAAAATAGATATGGTTTTTAAAATGTTTAAAATATGTATATTAGATTTAAATAGATAATGTCAAATTAATTTTTAAGTTAGTGTGATAATTGAATAATAAATTTAATAAAAGTTAATGTTTTAAATTTAATAAATAAATTAAATATAAATAAATTAAAATAAGTTAATGTTTTAAATATCATTAAGAGTGTTTATAAGAATAATTTTATTAAGTCAAATTTAAAAAATTTCAAATGAAATCAGAAAGTAAATAATTTAAAATTGTTCATTCACTTTATATAATGTGAATGTTAAATTGTTTATTATTAATTTTTTAAAATTTTACAAGATAGACCGTATATTTTATTAAAATTTCAAATTCATCTTTGAATTTTTCAAAAAATTGCAAATCAGTCTTTAATAATTTTTAAATTTTACAAATTGGTCTCTTTAAATTTTCAAAAATTATATATTGGTCCTTATTTTTCATATTGTAAATTTGTCTCAAAATTTTTAAAATTCATGCAAATGATCCTAAAAATTTAACAATAATTCATTTTAATACTTCATTCAAACAAAAAATAATGAATGGATTTCAATTGAATTGTTTAAAATTTTAAATTCCTTAAAAATTTATCAATTACCTCATCCAAACACAACATAAAGAGGATATCATTGTTACGCCGTGGTTATGTTGTTGCTTTTGTTTTTTTATAAGTCGAGATTATATAAATTTTAATGATATATTTTTTTAAATGATAATATTGCAATAAATTTTTACTTTATTTTAACATTTGTATACTTTATTTATTTATTTGAAAATACTGATTGAACAAAAATATTTTAACGTGGAAGGTCTTCGGTAGAACAATGAAAGTTAATAGTAGATAGAGAATTAGTGTACTTGTAAGATTAACACTCCAACATTCAATTATGGAACATTAGAACAACATTTAACATGCTAATACCCACTGTCTCGTGGATTTACTCTCTTACTATTCAACATGAATTTCACAAATTCTTAACAACAACCACAACACTCATCACATGAAATATAATGGATTATAGAGCATACAAATAACACATCATTCATAGAAGTTCATGCGCATAAGAGCAACCAATTGATTATCATGATTCTTACTAATTTATCTATGAGTTATTCAAACCCTGAGTTTCTAAAATCACAAGTTCTACCTAGAATCCACCTCTAACACAAGATGAATAAGTTATTGATGATGAAGATGAGATTATTTGATGAAGAAATGATGAAGTTCTAAACTTTTCTTCTTCTAGGGTTTCCTTCCTCCTCTTTCTCTTCTTTCTCCTCCTTCTCTCTAACTTATTATTATCTTTCTCTATATGTTATAAAATGAAAGGAAAAGAGAAGAGAAATGATATAAGGAAAATATCATTAAAGTTATTAAGACTAACTTGGTTAAATGTCCAAAATTGAAGGTATCCAAAATGTCTCTAATGCACCAATTAATAAAACCTCAGAGTCATACAATATTAAGTAAATCAACTATGAGCTCATTAGTTACTTTAATTATCTCAACAGAAAACTCTCAAAGTACACCGGAACCCAATTGATCTCAACTAATATTATTTAGAGCATTTTATTAAATACGGGGTATTGCAATACCTCTTCAAAGTTTATGTCTTATCTTTGCAAGAATCCCCTTGCAACTAATCGAGCCTTATGTTGGATTATTTCACCTTTCGGATTTGCCTTCACTTTGAACATTCACCTCAACCCAATCGACTTATTCCCGTATGATAGATAAACTAACTCCCAAGTATAGTTCTTTTTAATAGATTCCAGCTTGTCCTTCAAAGAACAAATCCATTTTGGATCACTTAAAATCTCTTCCGTTTTAACGGGTTCAAATTCTGCCATAAGTGCAAAATGATCGAACCTTTGACAATTAAAGCACTGCACCTTACATTTGTAAATCCTCTTCCTTTCACGTCTAAAGTTTCCTTGACCACTATTTTTATTGCAGCTGCTCTTACTCATTTGACAAGTCAAACACTTAGAACTTTGGGACTCTTTTTCACCAAAATTTTGAAAATTCCCTTCATTATTCATGGGTCATTTTCCTTTAGATCTCTTGTCCTTTTCGTTGAAACGAATTTGCAAAATGATATCTGCCTTTTCCTTATCATTATTTATCTCCTCCATCCTTTGCTCATGAGTTTCAAGAGAGCTTTGTAGCTCCTTAATTCTCATCGTCCCAAGATCCTTAGATTCCTAAATTTCTATGACCACATTGTCAAATCTTTATGTTAAATAACGCAAGATTTTCGTGATAACATACAGCTCCATGTTTGTTTCTCCACATGCTTTCGCTTGATTCACTAATCGAGTGAGTATCGTTATGAAATCATTTATTGTCTATTTTTCAAGTTGACATTTGTGAATTTGTAACCTCGCCACTTTCACCTGTCATTCCATGTGTATGCCTTCTACAAGATCTCCCACGTTTGCTTTGATGATTTGCAATTGTAACACCCCAAAATATGGCCTCACTTTATCCTAACCATAATTGGTTGTTATTCCTCATACACATGCATCATTCATTTCGTAAGCCATGAGATCAAGGCCCTCTGAAGAACTAGGGTTTTCTATTGGTTTTTTGTTGGGTTTCCACTTCATTGAAGATCTATTTCACTGATGCTTTCATAGATCTAGGAAACAGAATGTCATCATAGGCATCTTTTTCAAGTGTCAAGTTCATTTTCTTCAAAGTATCTCAGAAGTCTCAGTATATATCCTAAGGAGATTAAAGACTATTTAAGGTTTTAGGGAGAATAGCGTTACAAGTCGTATCTTTGTTTCCAAGGATTCGCCAAAGAATTTCCATTATAGTTTTCATCAAGTCAAGATGTTCCTGGATTATAAAGCTATGTTTGAGATTAAGTTGAAGATCAAGGTTAATGGACTCATCAAGTATATGGAGCATTTATTTTGTTCAAGAATTCGATTCAAGTTAAAGATAGAAAAAGGGTGGTAACAAAGTGAATTGGTCGAGTTTCAAAACCTAAAACCCATTTTTATCCATTATCCAAACCCATATTTAAACTAAAACCCATTCCAAATTTTCAACCTTCAAGTTTATATTATCTATGGTCATATCAAGATTTCATATACATTACAAAAGAAAAATCATTACACATTGCTAAAGCATGGAGAAAAAAGCCATTACTTAATTGCATGTTCTTAAACTTACATTCAAAATGTACAAACAAGTCTATTACAAATTCAAAGAGGCAAAGGCATCTTTGGCTTCAAAGCAACTCTTGGACTTAAGGGTACATAGTGAAACCGCAGATGGATAATATATGCGTAAGACTTTGCTCTTCCATCAATTTGTTGCAAATGAAACATTAGTAATTCCTTTACTCAGGAGTACTATTCCTCAAACCAGTTGATGCAATAAGAGTAACAAAAGTCATCATTTCTTCAAAGAATGCGAGAATTATTCCTATCTTCCGCGGCAAACCCATGAGCTTACACCATGAGGGTACGTCACGAGACTTCGCACATTCTGAATTTTTATAAATAAGAATGAATCTTATATTCGGGGAAAGTTTGTAGAGAATAATGTTGCTGATCATTCTATGATACCGACCGTCAAAAACCATGAATTTGATTACACTTCAGAAATTGATGAAATCGAGCCATACCAACTTTCTTCGCACCTATATTGTACTCCCTATGAGCTTTGGCCCAGATCATTGCCCCACACTTCGCACGTGTCAATAGGAAAAAGCTCCAGACCTTGCACAAAGAGGAAACAATATCAAACTGTCAGTCATAAAACAATGCTTCAAATAATTACCAATAAACAAGCTGCAATTTGTGCGACACGGTTCAAAGTCTATGGCATCAACTAGAAAAATTCCAGCTTCAATCATTGTGTAACACGATCTTGTTCACTGCAAATGAGGGAAGGAAATTGTGTCAAGTATCTCAGAAAAAAATTGGCGGAACGAGGAAAGAAATCCAACTGCAGGTTTGTGCATACCCAAGTTTGACAGCAAGAGGTAAATTGATTACAAGTGGTAATCTCGTATGTACAGTAGGACCAATTCAGACGTGGCCAGTCCACTGAACGTCGTAGGTGTCGTTGGAGACCCGATCCCAACCTTGGCATCAATGATGGCATCGTCAAAGCGCATTAGATTAAGGATTCATTCCGAGAATTTGGAGTTATTGAAATGCAAGAATCCTGAGAAATGTCTTGAGGTGTCTCTAAAAGATCTACACCAAAAAGATGCACGAAGAAGATGATTACATAAACATTTGAAGGAATATTTTTTCACTTTTCTAATGTCTATAATAATATCAAAAAGTTTAAAGTTGAAAGCAAATGCATCTATTTTACCAAATTCATGTGATCATCCGAATTTTTGCCACCGATCACCTAAGAAGGCTTCTGAAGAAACGCATCCAAAAAACGACATACTCCTTTATCCCGACATGAGTCTTGTCACACATGCACCAATCAAAACAACCAAACAAGTCATACATATTAATTTTTTTTAATTTTATATTTGATATATTTGTTTAATTTTCAAAACATAATAACTATATAATTTGTATATAATTTTTAAACATAAAAAATATAAATAGGTTTAAAATTTAAAACATAATAAATATATAATTAACATATAATTTTAAACATATAAATACTATATAATTTAAAACATAATAAATATATAATTGTAGGTAACCTTTGAATTTTGATATTTTTAAATCTTACGTTGTTAAATTTTTGTATTTGTTGAAAAAAAGTATATAAATTTTGTAAGGGTATAGAATGTTTGCACAACAATTTATATTTTTTCACAACAATTTATACCAAAAGACAAAGGTCTTAATAATTTTGAGTGGAGTATAGAATGTTTGCATTTCTAAATCAACGTCCTTCGTCGTTGTCGTCATCATCGGTGGAACTGTTTCCAACATTTCATCTAATGAAAAGAAACACTCTAGTTTATTTTTCAGCAACAAAGCCTCCGATAAATGTGCTACTGTGGAATACGCAGACGTTGGAGCATTTGCATAGAGAACTGAACCACTAACTAGAAGGAGATATTACTGCAGGTGAAAAGATTAGGAAAATTGAAAATAAAATACAAGAATAAGTGAAAAAGTGGCTGAGGAATTTCATCAAACAATTTCTATGTAGTCCTACTAAACTATTTTTTTCATCAGAAAATTAGATGAAGATGAAATCACTAATTCATTAATGGTCGATTTAAATAGATATGAAAGAAATGGAATTAATGGTGAAAGAAGGAGAAAAAAAAAGAAAGGAAGAAGAGAGCAAGAGAGGTGACAACAAGGTTTTGGGAAAGATAGGAGAAAGAAAAGTTGATAGGGTGGATAAAATATTATTTAATAAATTGTAAATAATAAAATATTAATAAAAAATTTCAAATCAACTAAATTAATATCAGCCGGAGTGCCATGTCTGCTGAACTTAATGGATTTTGAAAAAAATTAATGAAAATGACTAATATGATTAACGGAACTTAATTTAAGAAATTTAAAACAAAAGTGAAATATAAAATTAAATTAAAGGACTAAAAAATGTATTAAATTTTTTTTATTAATAAATCACACTTTGTTGAACAACATTGATAATACCAATTACTTCAACCACAATAAATTCAATCTTTTCAACTTTAATGGTAATGTGAAATTTTGATGGGATAAATTTGTGTCATTAATAAATATTACAAAATATTAAAAAAAATTGGTTTTTAAAAATAAATATAAAATAAAGTTATTATGAATAAATAAAAAAATGAAACGTTTATTTTTAATTTGTAACTGTGATTTATTATATTTTAAAAAAATGTGTGTACTATACCAAAATTCATATATAAATCAAAATTTGTCTTTCATTCTAAACTAACAAACTTTTTTAATAAAAGAATTATTTTTCTCTTTAAATTCTTATTATATTTTAAAAACAAATACGCAACAGATCCGTGCGAACATATAAATATCCCACTCGTTTTATAATAAGTCTAGAGATCAATTCATTTGCCATTAGCATTATTATATTTTATGATCCATACAAGATAGTTTAAATTTTACTTAAATGAAATGAAATAAAACAATAAATAAAAGAAGCAGAAACATAACTTTGTTCTGATATACATTCTCTCTATTTAACTTCTGTATAATATAATTTATTTTCAAAACGTGTACATCATATCTTTCTAGAAAAAGAAACAGAGATTTAACTTTTTATAATACATTTTTTATTTAGTCATCAAATATCTAAAATAAAAATAATTTTCCCTATACACATGCACAAATTTATAACTAATTATAATTAACACATGTTTTAATAAATTATGATTTAATTTAGTTTCTCAAAAAAATTATTTAATTTAATGAAAAAAATGGTGATGCACAAACACTATAAATTTTTTTACTCTATTCATTAATGACGATTATTCATCCCACTAAATCATACTAAAAGTTTTAAAATTATTATATAAAATAATAAAATAATATATTTTTATTAGATGATAGTATAAAATATTTTTACGATAGTGTGTTACAATCAAACCCAAATTTAATTACTAGTTTTACTTTATTATTTTAACTATATTTTTAGTTTCTATGATTTCATTAATTTAAAAGATATTTATATAGTAACAAAACTAAATATTTTTATATTGTAATTAAATAGAGATTGAATTTGAATACGTAAAACTAAAAAAATTAAGGTACATAATATTGTGATTAAATAGAGATTGAATTTGAATACATAAAACTAAAAAAATTAAGGTACATAATAAATTGAAATAATTACTATTATTCGAGTTCTTTATAGTACCCTTGATAGAATTACCTATGTGATTGTGGAACTTAGGTTGGTTTCTATAGAATCTCGAGGCATAATTTTTTGAGTCTTCAATAAACCGAGATAGACGTGTAGGGTGATTCAAGAACAAACTTATTAGAATACGCTTTAAGAAAATGTTGTGTGTGAGTTTTATGTCTGAGATAAAGTTCAATACAATTGTGTCACTTTTTTTGAATCAGAATCCTACTTGTTATGCAAAGGTTCAAGTTATAAACACCTATGTTTGTGCACAATCTTAAAAACTTTTGACGTTACTTGTGGAAAAAAAATTTTAATTCAAGTAGGGGATTGGAACATGTCGATATTTCAATATGGAGATGAATTTGAAAAAGTTCCTTAAATCCTACATTGTTAGAAAGAAAAAATAAGTGTTTTTATGTGTTAGTTGAAAAATTCCTTAGTCTCACATTGCTTAGAGTAGATACCTTGACTAACTTACTTCATTTTATAAGGAACACACATGTTTCATTCTAAAACACACCAAAAATTTGTTGAGTTTTTTCTTCCCCACTCTCTATATTATGTGTTTTTAGAGAGTTTTTCCTTCCTCACTTTATATACTCTGCTTTTATCGATATGTTGAAGCGCCAACTTCACCCATTTTCTTTCTACTCAGTTCAATTATTTGAGTATTTTCTTAAATTCTTTTTAGATAATTATTTTAATTTCTCCTTGTTTGAGTTGAGAAATTATAAAATATTAATTTTGGATTCTCTTTCGAGAATTATTTGAATCTTTCTTTATTTGAGGAATTGTTTTGAGCAATCAATTGCACATGATTGAATGCTCTTTATAGAATTAGTTGAATTTCTATTTGAGAAGTTATTGCGACTGATCTTTATACCAAATATTGGTATTTATACCATATTTGAATGATTTTTGTCATGTAAGTAGTAATCTTGCACTATAGAACCGAGTTATTTTATCCTTGAAGCATCGTGGTTAAGTGATTGCTTTGCACAATTTTAAACAATGTTACAAAATATTTTAAAGAGAGCAACTTAAAGTTTTTCAAAAACGTAAAAAAAAAACCTATCCTTCCAAATTCTTTTTTTTTTTTCCGAATATAACTCCTACAATCCATATGAACCAAGTAAGGTTATATATTGAGTTATGTTCATAAGCTTTATGTAAGACTCATACTTTTAAAAATAAATGAATTTTTAAATATAATAGTATATTAATAATAAGTTATGTTATAAAAAAAAGTGTTTGTATCAATGAGTTTTAGTTATGTTTAAAGTATTTTAAGAGTTTTATTATAATAGTGATTCACAATAAAAAAAATAAAAAAATTTATTTTCAGTCTCTTTAACTGTCGACAAATTTTTTGCGATTATTATAAAAATGAATTTCGATTTTAAATAAGTTTTAGACTTATTTAATCCTGAAATCCCTTAACTTAATTTCAGTTTTCTCTTTGGTCCCTTATATAATAACGTTACAATGTAATCCCTTAAAAATCATTTTGTTTAAAAAACTTGATCCATTCTGTTAGTTTTGTTGTGAAAATGTTAAGTATGCTGATGTGGCATGCCAACAAATATTGGAGTTCATTTGTGACTCAGCATATTACAATTTATAAACCGTGTAACATAATTTCATGTCCAATGCATTATTTTAACGTGAGGTTACTATTCATCATCTTCTTCCTCCTTCTTCATTCATATGTGAACATGTCAGTAAACTTTAATAACAAAGAAAAATCAATCACCCAAAGTTATGGGTCATTTGGATCTGTTGTGATAAGAAAGAAACGGATGGAGTGTTGGTGTGAAGAAGAGTTTGTAATGTGTACTGTTACATATTTGACTAGTGTTGTTGCACCCCAAAATTTGCCTAACCTTTTTCTTACTTGGTTTATGTTTCATTGGATTCATTCAAACATTAGCATATGCATTATATTGATATGTGTGCAGGGATCAAGAGTTGTGCCCATCAAAGGAAGGGTAACCAAGAGATCTAGAGCTATTGAAGAATGTTGTTGAAGCATGCAAGGATTGATATCCTCCTCAAAGAAGCCATGAGATCCTCAGAGAATTGGTTGAATGCAAGGGTGTGTGCCTCCTAACTTGAAAGTTGTGAGAAGTCTCCAGATGATTCTGAATCCATAGAGATGGACTTGAAGTCTTGAGATAGTTCACAAGATGTCTTGAAAGCCATTTTGAAGCCTAGAAAGGTCTTTGTATGGAGTACAAGAGGATTTGCCAAGATTGGTGCAATTAGGGTTTGTCTGGCCAACCCTAAGTCAACAGATGAATTTGAAGAAGGTTGAGACTTAGATTCAAGGCCATGTGATCATGGAAGGATGCATTGAGATGTACAAGGGATGATTCCAAGGTCAACTCATTGTGATTGAAGAGTTTGAGAAGTGCAAGAGCTAGGGTTACTATGATTGACAGTGTAAAATCCCCTAGTTTGGTGGCTATCTTCAAGACAAGATAAGTCAAGATACAAGCCTCATCTCATCTTGAGATGGTCATGAGACTTGTAGAGGATGTTCCTAGCTTTAATTTGAGTACCAGAAGTCCTTGATAGGATTTATAGAACTCAAGTTATGAGTCAGGCAAGTTATAGGTCATCAGAGGCATGTGAATTTGAAGCTTGAAAGTCAACCAACTTGCATGACACGTTTTCCCTAGAAATATGATTCTTATGAACTTTTGTCCAACATGAATGTTGTTCCTTATTCTATTAGTTTTCCAAAAAGTCCTAGAAGTCCTTGATAGGATTTGTAGAACTCAAGATATGGCTTTGACAAGTCAGGGGTATTTTGCGAAGTTATTATTATTATAGGTCATTTTGCATTATAGGTCAATTTCTCCATCTTGTACACTTCAAATGAAGTTTTGTTCAACTTGAAAGTTGTTCGAAATGGGATTTTAAGGTTAACCAAGTATCCATGAGGCATTGAAATGACCTAGGGCAAGACTTGGTTCATGGTATTTTGACAAAGAGGAAATTAAAAGGCATTTAAGTTAAAAAATTCAAATTTATTCATAAGTGATCAAGAAAATGCATATGGGTACTCATTTTGACCAGAAACATCATTTTGAGCACGTTGGAATCATTGGAAAATCAGTTTGAGGCTTAAGATCAATTCACTCACTCAATTTGAACCATTCATGTCCAAGGAGTATCGTGTAAGCTGTTGAAGCAAAGAGTGAGCCAAAACAGAGCCAGTACACGCATATTCCATTATTGAACTTTGGAGGAACTTGAAATTTTGGATCAAGATAATTGGGCCATGATTGGGCCATGTTAAGATCCAAGTCAATTCTATTTAAGTTTACAATCACATTCAGATAATTTTTTTGGGGGAATTGGTGCAGATTTCAGTTGTGGCAGTTAGAGATCAAAGCTTCCAACTCCAAATCGTGTTTTGTAATTCAGAAGGTTTCAAGGAGAATTGAGGATTCCAAGAGCGCAAGCAAGCTTCAGTGAACGTTTCTACACGTTTTGAAGCCAAGAATCAACCTGCAACTGCTTCAATTTCAAGCTTTTTGTCAGGTTAGTAAACTTCAAAATAACTCTTGATCCAAGCATTTTAGACTGAAATTAGTATGTGGTTAAGTTATAGTCATGACCTAGATCATTTTAGGATTGAAATCTTGAAGTTTAGAGATGATTTAGGTTATGGCACAATTTCTGTTTGGATTGATATCTAGATGATTCTTGAGTGTCAACATGAATTGAATAGCTTAGGTTGATCCCTGATGAATGAGGAGTAGATCCATGTCAAGAAACTGAGGTTTGGTGATGTTTGATCAGATGACATATTTTAGAATCTTGATCGGGTTTGAAAATCCAGTGAGAATTAGAGGAAATGGAGAGTGGATTTGAATTCAGGAAGAAAAACTGAGTAGAATAACATAGGTTTCTTGCACTTTGGTGAGAATTCATTGACCTGCAACTGTTTGTCTCGCCGGAGAAGACAACCGGAGGTCTTCTCCGGCCACCGTGGGATGATTCCCTCTCTTTCAGAATTTAAATGAAGAAGACAAGCCATGAACCGTTGATCCTGTTTGATTTTTGTGGACTTTGTATTCACATCTAACGCCTGAGATTTAAGCTGACCTTGACCAAGTGAGGTGTTATAACCTGAAGCGTTAGATTGTATTACTTTTTCAATAGATGATCAGGATTAGGCCATACCGTGTGTATCAGTCAACTGAGTTACACAAGAACCATGAGTAAAACGCATAGTTTAATTAAATGCGCTGGCAGCTTCACGCGTGTTGGATCTATTGGCCAGTAGACTGATTCTGTGGCTCTAATATTTTCTTGCATTTTATTTGATTTTAATTCATTTTCTATTTTCTTTTATTCATTTCATCTTGCAAAAATCATATTAAATCCATTTTTGATCAGAAAAATATTTAAAAAAATATGAGTATGATCCTCATTTAATTCTTAATTTTTCCATGTCTCTGGAATTTATTTTGGATGAGTTTTCAATTTAATTGGCATTTTTCCATTTTTGTTATTTCTTTAATTTTGGCATAGTTAGGTGTTGCTTTTGCTGATTTTTGTATGGTTGATTGGTATAGAATTAGGATGAGATTTTTTGCTGGATGTTAGTATAGATATGCATGATCCCTTAGGATTTATTTCATGATTTTTAGACAACTGTAGAATTGGTTTTGAATTAGGTTCCCATGACCTTCCATTTTAGGGTTTCCTTTTAATAACTTTTAGTTTAGGTTTTTTAGATGACCTTCCCTTTAGGTTTAGTCCCTGACTTTTCTACCATAGGTACCTAACTCACTTAGGTTCCCTTAGAAAATTTTGTAGAATTTTAGAAGTTGGTTTAGTAGTTTTCCTAGAATTAACAATTAGACTAGTTCTAGGTTGCTTCTAACATGACCTTTCATTTAGAATAATTTCAATGGTGACCCATAGCATAAGATAAATTTCCCATTCCTTTTGGATAGTGCTCTAGGCATGTAGAGGCTTCTGTAGAATTAATTGTAGAATTTTATTTGGTGTTTTAGTATCCTTTAGGTAGCTTCCTTTTAGCTTAATCAATTAGGATTAAGGAAGAGCTTTAGATTTGATCCCTCTTTCTTCAATAAACATGGATTGCCTTGATTTATTTCCATTATCATCCCATGATTCAAGGTTCCTATGTGGTAAGCCTAGTCCCTCTTGTGGAAGGACTAAAGGCCTACCACACAAGGTAAAACCTTTGAGGATGTCTATCTTAGGTAAGTGGTTGAGTGCCATGGTGGATTCCTGTGGCTTCCACCATGCTTCCCCTTATCTTGCAATGATCTTTGTGTTGATTCTCATCATCTCTTGATGGAGCAAGTTGAAACTTGAAGATGAAGATAGAGCAAGCTGAATCTTGAAGATGAAGATGGAGCAAGTTGATACTTGAAGAACTTGAAGAAGCAAGCTGAAGCTTGAAGATGGAGTTCTCTTTCCTTTCTTTCTTGATAGATAGCTTGGATGGATTGCTGCTAGAAGACTGCTTTGTTGATGCTCTACTGTGTTTGCTGTTTAGCTGCATTTTATGTGACTGTTTGGTGTGCTACATTAGAATAGGCTTCCATATAGATGATTCTAGGCCTAAGTGCATCCTTAAGGTTGAGTTTGTCTCCCTTGCTTGTATTGCATTAAGGGTTGAGGTGGTGCTCCCCTTGCTTGTCTGTTACTGTTTGGCTTTTCTTATTGGTTAAAGGTTGAGTTTGTCTCCCTTGCTTGTGTTGTGTGTTGCTTGGCTTGTTGGCTCGAGGTTGAGTTTGTCTCCCTTGCCTCTGCTTGTTTGTTTCATAGCATGCATTTTACTGTTTATGATTATCTGTTTAGCTGATGTTAGCATTTAATCTGTTTTGTCTGTTACCATTGACATGGTCCCCTAGGAATCTCACTTCCTTTGATAAGGAAATGATGATTAGACGTTAGGCTGAAGCCTTTGTACCACACTAAACATTAGGACTTGATAGTCTCCCTTTAGTTGCGATTCTCTCTTCTCATCTTCAAAGAGCTTAAGATACAGTAATAAAGGTTAATTGCTATCGTACGCTACGAGCCTTAAGCTATCTAGGAAATGGCTATTGGAGAGTTTCATTCCAATAGTCAAGATGTTTAGTGTGGTACCCTTTGGGTGACATGCGACGCATTCACTCCTAGGTCATAGTCTCTAGTGCGATAGAAATTACAAACATCCTAAAAAACACTTCTTTCGTAAAAGACTGAAAACAAACTTTTAAACCATTTTTCCCTTTTGGGTCCGTTAATCGAGGAAACTTTTCTGAAGAAAAGAGTGTCGTTAAGCTTCAGTTCTACCGCAAACAGGATTTGTCCCTAACTGCTGGAACTCTTGTTTAACCTTACTCGGGTAAAAATGATTGAACAGTCTGTGTTCCGTTTTATCCCGAACTATTTTCGCTCTGATTTCTCTGATGAGAATACGTAGGCACAAGATGCGATATCTTGGCGAGCAACCTTCCCTCCACCCGTAGTTAGTCGAACTACGTTGACTCTGATTTTCTCTGATGAGAATACGTAGGCCTAGAGCGCGACGCTCTGTCGAGTCCTTTTCTTTCTTTCTTTTTTTGATTTGAGCCAGCCTTGATAGGTAGATAGAATAAACCAATCGTCCGATAATAAACAAGCATGAATTCCATCGAATACGATGGACGTGAGGGGTGCTAATACCTCCCCCTTGCGTAACCGACCCCCGAATCCAGAGATTTGGTTGCGATGACCGGTCTTATCCCTTTTTCACGAGGTTTCTCCTGATTGTTTCCTTTCCCGTCCTGAGGGATAAATAACGATAGGTGGCGACTCTTTTGTTGTGTCGACACCTCATTTTCGCAGTAGCGACAAGTGTCAATGATGGGAAAAAGTTTTGGGGTTGTAGAAATTACAGGAATCAACTAGAGAAGGGATGTAATTTTTTCAAGTAGGTAAGAGATGAAGTTATTGATGGAAGGGATTTAAAGATTGAAAGGCAAAGAAATAAAATATTCATGTTGAAAAATTTAATTTAATTTGGCATTATTAGTTTAGGATTTAATATAGTTTTTGTAACAATGTATTTGAAATAGATCTGTGGGCAATTGAACATGTAATTTGATGTTATGAATGTAAGAATGTTTGATTTTACTTAAATGAAATGGGTTGAATGTTATAAATTTGTGTTGGATGTTTAAGCATTTCTGTTATTGTATGATATTGTTTGTCTGTAATTTGGGTTGAATGTTATAAATTTTGCTTTAACAAAAATTTTGTTTTATAACCTGTTATGGATCTATGATAACAATTTGAACAAAATATTTATTTAACAGGTATGGTATGATATTATTTTATAATTGTTCTATTATGCATTATAAAAAACAATATGATGAATCGTGTAAGTAACAAGTTGATATTGCTTTAACAAAATGTTATGGATATTACTTTAACAAAATATGTTGCACTGGTACAAAATATATTTCTTTAACAAAATATTCTGCAAAATGCCACTGATACGAAAAGGCAATATAATAGAATGTGTTCTTGACACTGGTATAGAAAGGGCAATGATATAAAAGGGAATTTGTTCTTTGCCACCAATACAACAAAGCCTAAGTTAGTGTTCACAAAAGCCTAAATAAAGTGTTCACATGACACTGAGTTACACAAACATGGAAAATCAAAAGTGGATCAAGTTTCTTCAAGTTGAGTTTGTGCAGGAAGACATGAACTAGGTTGACTTGGTGCAGGAAGACTTGAATCAGACTGACTTGGTGCAGGAAGACTTGGATCAGGCTGACATGGTGCAGGAAGACTTGCATTAGGCTGAGATGCCTTAGGATGAGTTGGACCAGACTGACTTGGTTCAGGTTGAGTGGTCTGACTTGGACCTGAATTTTTCAAGTTTCTTTGTTGTGCCCCATCATATGGCATCTACTGCACTTGATGCCAAAATTAGATTTTTTTTAGCTGAGTGTCATCCCTTATGCTCTCTGAGGCATCTTTAGTCCTCTTCTTTTTTGGCTTCCCTGGTTTCCCTTTGATTGGTGGTGGTTGTAACTCAACATAACCTTTTTTTCTCCCAAAGTGACTCCCTATTAACTGGAAAAACAACAGATGCATAACATGCTTCATACATTTGTTTCTTGTAGCACTCAGACACATAACTTTCAATCTCTAATTTTTTAGATTTCATGCAAGCATGAAAGCATGGTAAACCTGTCAGCATCCATTTTCTGCAAGAACACACCTTGGTTGACAGATTCACAGTGTATTTGTCTCCATTGTATGAGATGCGTCTCACCTCATAGTTGTACTCTCCTGCACGCCTGTTACATAAACAAGAACTCAACCACACAGCATAATCAAGAAATCTAAAACAAATAATTAGATGAATAAATACCTCACAATCCAGTTGTTTGTTTTTTCAGATTCTTTTGTTGTCTTCTCCATCTTTGTATGGTTGACTTGTAACTTTAACTGTTGAACCAGGATTGGACCTAAGTAGTTCATGTGCATAGTCATGTATTCTTTTGTATTGTTCCCTAAAAGATCCATCTACAATATCAATTACCATGGTCTTTTCCCTGTATGCAAGAGTTTTGTTGATCCCCATATTCCATTTTTGTTGGGTCTTCTCCATAATATCACTTAGCTTTAAACTAGGATTCCCCTCACATTATTTTATGTCTTAGTCCTTAGCCACTTGGATGTGAGAAAATTCACCTTGTAATCTCTACTACATATGTGTTTATCAACAATCTTCTTGAGCTGCCAACTATCTTCGTCCTCATCTCCCTCACCTTATTCAACTACAGTGGCCTCTTCATCATGCTCAATTTCAGTGCCCCCCTCACCATGTTCACTTCTAGTGGTCCCATTGTCTTCAACGTCCATATCAGGTAAAACATTTGTGGTTCCATTGTCTCTAACTTCCACATCATGTACAACATCTTTGGTCCCCTTGTCATTTATTTCTCCTCCTTCCACATCAACTTCCACATCAAGCACCTCATCCATAACACTTTCAAAGTCAGTTTCCAACTTTTCAGTGTTGTCTCCTACATCTCAACACAAGTAGTCCCCTCAAAAATGTTCTCACCTAACTCAGTTTCGGTGGCACCTATTTCCTCAACCCTATACTCAAGTGATAGTATTGGTTCCTAAATTACCTCAGGTTATAGGATATGATGTATAACATATAAATGAATTTCCTCAGTCAACACAACAATTGTATGCATCCTCCTAGTCCCATTGTCATCTTTCAACTCCACATTGCTATGACACTCCATTTGATTATAACATCAAAGGATCTCTATAGTTGGATAACCTAAGTCCTTTAACCCACCTAACACTTCAAAGTAACTCTAAAAATCAGGCTCAACCTCCCACGTTTCCTCTAACCCATTATAACCTAGTTTCGTTAACTCAACAAATTCACCCGCATGATGAACAACGCATTTAAAACGACTTTCTATGACCTAGATACAACAACTACATAAAACCCTAAATAAGAACTAAAATAAATGAAGGGGAAGAATATAAAGTTTGCATCATTCGTACCTCAAAACAGATGATGGACCTCTTTCACGCAGAATCAAACAGTACACAAACCTTATAATGAAGAACAATAAAAATGAGATTTATAGCTAACGCGGATGAAAAATCCTAAATGAAAACTAAAATAAATGAAGGGGAAGAATATGAAGTTTGCATCATTCGTACCTTAAAACAGATGATGGACCTTGTTCCTCTTTCACTCAGAATCAAATAATACATAAACCCTAAAATGAAGAAGAACAAAAATGAGAGATTCCAAACTGAAGATGAAGAATGATGAACGAAAATGTATGATAACCATACCTTGACGAACGAAAATGAAGATTGATGATAGCCATACGAGCGAAGGTGAATATGGATGTTAATGGTTGCTTCGTTAGGTTTTCCAGCAAAGAGATAACATGAAACGTTGAAGATGAAGTAAAAAGGGATAAAATGAAACGTTAAAAATTATGATGTTTCATTAATCAAAATGTCAAACCATAAATCTATGTCACGTTAAGAAAGCCAGCTGGAATGCCACCCTAGCAAAAACTAACAGAACTACACACATTTTAACAGAAAGGATCACATTGGCTAACATAATCACAATTAAAGGACCTGACACTATCAGACTAAACTGAAAATACAAATTAAGTTAAGAGACTAAAGGGTGCATTAAGCCTAAATTTTAACTAGGGAGAAGTTTTAATAAAAAAATATGTTTGGTTTATAACATGAGAGGAGAGATTTTTTAAATAATATTCACAAAAAAATGTTAATTCATAAATAACATAGATAATCAAACAGAAAATATTTGATATTTCAAATACTCTGAAATATATTAAAGTGTAAATAAAATATTGATAAATATTATAGAATCATTATATGATTAATATTTTATCATTTTGATTAATTATTATATGATTAACATTTTTAAAATTAAATTTTAAATAATATATAATTGATATCCTACAATCATATATCAATATGTAATATAACACAACGACTTATAAACAAATTAAGTTATTAAAAAAAAAAAATTAAATCATAATAACAAAAATTTAAGTGTATAAGCTTTCCTTTAGTATTCTACATTACTGAATTGAAAGTCGAAGAGACCTTTACCTAGGAGCATTATCTTTTATTCTGCCATATCCGACCAAATAGAATTTCCATGTGATCAAACATTCTTTTACATTGATTAATAGATGGTGAGCAAGTCATTTTCACTTCATTATCCTCAACATTGTATTGTTCTTCATTTTCTTTATATATCTCTACAACATTATCACCAGAGGAGTAGAGCCCTTATTAGTAGCACGATATTTTTTAAAAGCATGAGCAAACTTGTCAAAAAGTAGAACTAGAGCATAAAAATTATATTTTACATTTGGATGACTTTAAACATGAATAAGAAATATATTTTTCCCAAATAAACATAAGTAGAAATTTCAATAAAATATATATTGTATGTAAAAAATAAATATTAAAATATACTACCTTTTGCATATTCCTTCAAGAAATTTTTCATAAGACAATCTTAGAGATTTCATACCGAAGTGAACTCAAGAATCTTTATGAAGATTTTACTGGTTGATATTCACGTACAAAACAAAAATGAAGATTTAAGATAATCCCCAAACTAAACAAGAGTTTTTTATGATTTAGTTCACAACCAAACAACACCTTCTTATAAGGATACTTTACTCAAGAGATAATACATTTTTGATAAATTACAATTACACCCTCATCTAAAATAATTGTCCTCGCTAGGAATAAGAACATTCTCAAAACACTACGGCAAAACTTAAGTGAAAAGAAATGAGACATTTATAGGAAGAAAAAAAAGAGAGTGAAAAAGTAGGATCGAAGACTGTTTTTTGAGTGATTTGAAACGATATAGGAGATCTCTCTTTATAAGGAAAAGTGTGGCTATAAAATAGAAATAATTCATGGGATAATTAATTCTCATAATGGATTAGCCTAATCGTTTATTTGACCCCAAAATGAAAAAAAAAATTCATTTCATCTGTTTTCACTAATTAAGAGACTACTCCAATCGATTGTAGGCATTAGAAAGTGTAATAATCAATTATTCTTTATGTATAATTGATTATCCCTTTGAAAAATAACTTCAAAATAATTAGATAGTTCCCTTATCAATTGCTTAGATATTTAAAACATGTTAAGGTAATTTTATAAAATAAGAGGTTTCTCAAAGGTTTTTAGAGAGTGGGTGATTTTGCCTTAGTAATTACATAATTGCATATGCCTTTACAAGACTCCAGTCACTCGCACAAACACGTCTAGGCAAGCTATTACGCTTCCTATCTTTCACAACGATGAAGGTTCAAGACTTTGCATCATTATCTTTAACTTTATCATCACATAAGAACCTTGAATTTTATAGCATGATGAGACTTGATATATCTTCAAGTTGATCACCATAATCAGAGAGTTAAGAAATCAAGCCACTAGTGAACCTTTCATACTTAGAATTGAAGTCTTCACTAGAATGTTGTTGGATGAGTGTGTTGACTTCAAAAGAGATGGATTAAATGGAACCTTGAAACCTAAGTCTTCACTTGAATGTCATTTGACAACAATGTTGACTTTAAGGAGTTAGCTTGATACTTGATGCAGAAACATCTTGACCTCGTAATAGGAGCATCTTTGATTACTTGAGATATCTCAAAGATATCATGACTTTACTAGATATCATTGGATATTAAGTGTTGTCATCATCAAAACTAAATAATAACTAGGTAGGATATCACAACTTTGCTATCAATAAAATTCACCACTTAAATCACCTTGACGATACCTACAAGCATAGAGATTCATATTCTCTGTAACAACCCAATTTTCAATAATTAATTATTCGTATTAAATAATTGATTTATTTGGATTATTTTAATTATTAGAATCATTGATAGATATTTGAGAGAGAAAATATGATGGAATGAAATTGATAGAAAGAAATATAAGGAAAAGTGGAAAGAAAAGGAAAGAATAGAAACATAAGAGAAGAGAAAGATAGAGAAAGAAGAGAAAAGAGAAGGAAAAGGGAGGAAAACTTGGATTCTTCAAGATCAACTTATTGCTATCGATTTAATCAAGGTAAGGGTGTGAAATATTGTTATCTTGTCAATGTATGTGATTATGTATGAGTGGTTTGGATTTGTTGGATGTTTTCTCCATTTTTCATTTTAGGGCAGAAATGAGTTTAATCGGTAAAATCGATATTTTAACGGTTAAAAATCGAGAATAAGTTGTGTAGTTTAGTCGAAGGATGTTAGACTAAGACTATTGGAACTGGTTTGGTAGAAATCGGGTGATTGATGGGCTTCTGATGAATTTTTGACAGTTGGGGTTTTGAACATCGCAGACGCTCGCTAGCACCTTCGCTAGGCGAGCAGGGTCGCGAGTATTCGCTACAGCGAGCTGGTAGCGAATGGTCCCAGACTTCGACAGAACGGAAAAGACTCACTTTGATGGTAGCGAGTTGTTCGCTAGGCGAGGCTCTAGCGAGCCAGTAGCGAAGCCTTCCAGTAGCTTTTATTTGCCTTCGCGAGCTTGTTCGCTACAGCGAGCTGGTAGCGAGCATTCGCCATGAACTCGCTAGGCGAACATGCTAGCGAGCGTGACAGCATTTCATTTTCTTGTGTGTTCCATCCAATGTTGATTGTTTAGTTCGATTGTGTGCAATCCTTATCGGAAATGAATAATTACGTGTTGTTGTGTGATATGTTGTGGGTAGCCGTATGGCGTGAATTCTAGATTGTGGAATCGATTGTGAAATGCGGCCTTTTGGCATATGTAATGCATTGTTTAAATGATTAAAAATGCATTATGAATTTGATTGAGTTCGTTGCCGTTGGCACGATATTGTGAATGCATAATAATTGTATGCGATTGTATGGGAAGAATGCATGAGAACATATTGTGAATATGTGTGCATTGCTTGAAAACGTGGTGTTGGTTTCGTACGCACAAGGGTAGAATGCCTAATGATGTCGTTCTTAGTGGGAAACTCATTGGGGTAGAATGACTAGAAGTCATTCCTAATGAGGTATAAGTGTTGGTACGCACTAGGGTAGAATGGCTAAGATGTCGTTCCTAGTATGGAACTCATTGGGGTAGAATGACTGGTATGTCGTTTCTAATGAGGTATAATTGAGATAGTCATACTCACTGGGGTAGAATGATAAGACATCGTTCCTAGTGGAGTAATCACTGGGGTAGAATGATAAGATATCATTCCTAGTGAAATGATCACCGGGGTAGAATGACCGAGATGTTGTTCCTAGTGGGGTACAAGCGATGTATCCATAATCTCAAATTGAGATTGATGAGAATTGATGGGTTTATATGAGTCACATGGTATGAATGTGATTTTTATAGGAAAGTATGCTTGTGTATGAACTATTGAAACGAGGATTAGGGATGTGTGCATGATGAAACATGCTTGGTGATTACCCATATTTGTTTATGTATATATTGTGATGCATATGATGATTATAATGAATTGTAGTGAGAAATGTGGAATATATATATATATATATATATATATATATATATATATATATATATATATATATATATATATATATATATATATATATATATATATATATATATATATATATATATATATATATATGATTATATGCTTTGATTATTATGATAATATTTCTCACCTTTCTGCTGTTTTATAATGCTCTATGAGGCATTGCAAATTAGGATCGCCGAAGGTCTTTTTGTGAAGTATAGCTTCATTCTTTTGGTCGGTTCGCTCTGATATGTAGCACCGGGTAGTCAGGATTGTATAGCATTCTTTTGGGATACATTTTGTATATGTATCTGGTGACAAATGTTATGTAAATATGAATGATGTGATGAATCAACTGGATGATATGTATTTATATGATTACATGTTTAAAATGATTCAGTGTTTAGATTTTCCGTTTTTAATTCTGAATATTGAGATGTGGGTGTAAAGACGAAGTTCCTCTGTTGAAAGCTACCTCACTGTTACATGTCTTTTATAGAGCTGGTGTTGTATGTTAATTTCATGTATGATGTGACATATCTCTTTTATACCGTGTTTCAAATTTACTCTGATGAAATTTTAGTATGTGCTTAAATGTTTTATTTGATTATTTGGGGGTATATAAGGGGGTGTTACATTCTCCCCGTCGCCCTTTTGAAAACGAAACTGCATCTCTAAGAGAGGTGGTAAAAAAGAAAGATAAAGATTTGAGTGGTTAAACTTCCCCTTTCATGAGTAGAGAATATACTCTATTCACTGTTAGGGTATACTTGTACCCCTTTGGCATTATCAAAAAGACAAGAAAAAGATTCGAGAAACATATAAAGCATGCAGACACATAATTCACGTAAATCAAACAATATTGAACAGTTTGAAGAAGTTGCAATCTTTGAACACTCTTTCCTCCAAGTAGTAGAAGTAAAAAATGTTTCTTGTAGCATAGCATTTTGTTGAAGCAATCTTCTTGCTCTTTAGATGAGAAATCATTTGAGTGATAAGTAACTGCATATGAACTTTTGAATGTACGAATTCTTTTGGGATCCATTGATGACGAGGGATAGAAAGAGTAGCTTTGCACTCACATAAATAGAGAACATGCAAACAAAACGAGAGAAAATGAGCGCAAGATGGGATGAGATAAAATGAGAAAGGAAAACCTTTAAATAAGTATAAAATAATTGACTATTTGAGCTCTAATAGGTTATCTCAATAATGTGATCAATAGAATTGGTGTGATAGTGGGTGGATCACTAGTTCTAAATCTATAATCAATTATCCTCAAAGATTAGTCGATTATTGGGCACGAAATTTGAATATAATCCCACATATCAAAATCAAGATCTTCTATTGTTATCCCATTCTAGCTTTCCATATGATGTACCCTTCATAATCAAATAATGAGAGTTTATTCAAAGGTTGACTCTTATTAAAAGAAATGTTTGAAGACATCATTTTACCTCCTAAGATTATTAGTCCTTAACATTAGTTAGGCTGATGTCACTTGTTGAATAATAACCTCAAACACAATATAGAGTGAATTTTGATGTTCAGATTTTGAAACTTTTTAGAAAAAGTTTGATTTCAAGTTGATTGGTTCTAAGAAATGGGTAGAGGTATAGATTAAGGATTAAAATAGATAAAAGACAGAAAATAAAAAAGATAAATTTTGTAGAGATCACACAATAAATTATCCTAATTTGACCTTAAACAACGTGACACATAAAACATGTTTGGCGAATGAGAAAATGATATTTTAAGAAAAAGTAGGGATTGCACAAATTTAAGAAAATGATATTTGGGGTAACACTTACATGTGGCGCTTTAAGAGGTTAATAATTAATGACATGTTCCCTCTATCTTCGCTAGTTATCCACGTGATTAAATCGGGGATGTTAGAACGTCAATCCGATAGTTATAGGGGAATTTCAATCGTTGATAGTGGGGAACAATCACGCGTCCATGAATCATTTGAGGTGTACTAGGTTTCTGAAGTGACTTTACTCGTTTTACTGCATATTGACTTTCTTGATAAGTTTTTTTTTTCTTTCTATGTCTTTTCTCTAGAGATTCTTTTAGTGTTAAGGTTGATCATTTATACGAGAAGTTCTACTCGTTGACTTAATTTCTTACGTTTTTGACTCCATACTTGAGCCTTGAGTTTTGGCGCCTGAGGTCTTCTTCTCCTCTGTCATTTTTAGGGTTTGTTAGCGTTCCGAATTTATTCGCCCTCCTTATTCATTCTTGCATTTTCTTTTTAATTCATGAAAATTTGGTTATTTCTTTTGTGTCAACTATGAGGTTTGTTAAGGATTTTTCAGGAGTTTGGGTAAGTTCAAATATATCAGGTGTTGTCTCTGTCTTCTCCCATAGTGGTATCTTTTCTCTGGCTATGACCATTGTGAGTTCGCCCAAAATATTAAAAAAAAAAACACCCCACGTTTTCAATGTTATTTAATAAGTTTTTTATTTAATTAAGCAACTATAAAGTGGAGGTGGAGGTTTTCAATGTTATTATTTATGATTTAATTAGTTATTAATATTTTAAAAGTTAATAATTATTGTTTAAATAATTATAAATGTTATATATTATAATTTTTTGGTGAAAATTTTTTATACAAGAAATGATAGGATTATAATTTAAATATGATATTTATTTTTATTTTTCATATAAACATATTATTAAATTGTTAATTTTCTTTCTTTAAAGAACACAATCAATATATAAATTAGTTAGCAACTTTTATTTTTATTGATTAAAAAAACAATACCAATTAGTGGAGTAATTATTATTAAGTAAATAAATATAGTAAACTAATAAAAAATCAAATTGATGGGATAATTATTATTAAATAAATAAATATAACAAATTACAGAATAAATAAAATAAATATATTAATTCTAAAATAGAGTAAATAGAATAAATATATTTTGTAATTTGAATATTAAAAAAAATTAAAAACTAAAAAAAAACATGAACGAGAAGACTTCCAAAAAAAATTCCGGTGAACAAACGAAAAAATGTGAATCGAAAGAAGATTTGCAAAAAGTCTTCCGATGAAGAAATGAAAAAAATTATAACACTTTATACGAGGGTATTTTGGTACAAAAAATTTTAATGTAGGAGTATAAATATAATTGTAGGGGTATGGGATAAAATTTTCCGAATCTTATGATTCGAGACTCAAACCTCAATTGGTAGCTTTCAAATCCAGAACACTGTCCAATGCAAATGACTTTGAACCTTAGTGTTATTCAATATGAACATGATAACATTTAAAAAACATGAGGCATTGCCACAAAACATTCATACACTCCCAAGAAAGAACATAACACCAATAAATAAACACGTAAAATCCAAAATAAAATCACTATGTTCCGAAACTTGGTGCATAAAAATTTCAATTGTTCACACAAAGACACACAATTAAAGCAGAAACACAAATGAAATAGCCCTGCCACCGTCGATCTAGAACCCAGTTCTGAGAACAAAAGCTACCAGAGGAAGGTGCAGACTTCACACTTACTCTAGAAAACAAATTAACTAGACAAAAACTAAAAGTACTAAGAACAGAACATTTATAATCATAACAGTAAAACACCCCGGTTCATTTCTTTTTTATCTTATTAGCTGCTCCGGTAGGTTCCTTCTTCTCCACAGCCTTGATGACCCCAACAGCCACAGTTTGACGCATGTCTCTGACAGCAAAACGGCCAAGTGGCGGATATTGAGAGAAAGTCTCAACCACCATGGGCTTGGTTGGAACCATCTTAATAATACCAGCATCACCATTCTTTAAGAACTTGGGCTCCTTCTCAATCTCTTTGCCAGATCGACGGTCAATCTTGGTAACCAGTTCAGCAAACTTGACAGCAATGTGGGAGGTGTGGCAGTCAAGAACAGGGGCATAGCCATTTCCAATCTGGCCGGGGTGATTCATGATGATCACTTGAGATGTAAAATTAGCAGCCTCCTTAGCCGGGTCATCCTTGGAGTTTGAGGCAACGTAACCACGCTTGAGATCCTTGACAGCAACATTCTTCACATTAAATCCAACATTGTCACCCGGAAGGGCTTCAGCGAGAGCTTCATGGTGCATCTCCACAGACTTGACTTCAGTTTGCAGTCCAGTTGGCCCAAAAGTGACCACCATTCCAGGTTTTATAGTACCCGTCTCAACACGCCCCACAGGCACAGTTCCAATTCCTCCAATCTTATAGACATCCTGAAGTGGTAATCGAAGGGGCTTGTCTGATGGTCTCTTAGGCTCGTTGACATTGTCAAGGGCCTCAAGAAGGGTTGGACCCTTGTACCAGTCAAGATTTGTAGAGCGCTCAATCATGTTATCTCCCTCAAAACCAGAGATGGGAACAAATGGAATTTTGTCTGGGTTGTAGCCAACCTTCTTCAAATAGGATGCAACTTCCTTGACAATTTCATCATACCTACCCTTGGAGTACTTGGGTGTAGTGGCATCCATCTGTTCAAGATAGCAACAGATTAAATAATTATAAATTATAAATAAATAAAAAAAGTAATAAAAAACAATACCAGATGCACCTTCAAAAGGGATACAACACAACATAGAAATAAAATACCTTATTGCAGCAACAAATCATTTGCTTGACACCAAGAGTGAAAGCAAGAAGAGCATGTTCACGGGTCTGGCCATCCTTGGAAATACCAGCTTCAAAACCACCAGTAGTGGAATCAATGATGAGAACAGCACAATCAGCTTGAGATGTTCCGGTAATCATGTTCTTAATGAAATCCCTGTGGCCGGGAGCATCAATGACAGTGCAGTAGTACTTAGTTGTCTCAAACTTCCACAAAGCAATGTCAATAGTGATACCTCTTTCCCTCTCAGCCTTAAGCTTGTCAAGCACCCAAGCATACTTAAATGAACGCTTGTTCATCTCAGCAGCTTCTTTCTCAAATCTCTCAATGACACGCTTGTCAATACCTCCAAGCTTGTAGATCAAGTGACCAGTGGTAGTTGACTTCCCAGAGTCGACATGGCCAATGACAACAATGTTAATATGAACTTTTTCTTTTGCCATAAGATCACAAAAAAGATCTGCCAAATTCAACAAAGGAAACACTAAGTAAGTATGACAAAAAAGATGGCAACAAAGGAAACACTAAGTAAGTATGATCCCAATTCCCAAAGAGAACACAAATACAAAACCTAGATAAAAACTACTTATTCACAAATTCCAGCTCCAGCTAGATTGAAGTAGAATAACAAATCAGAAAACAATAGATAAGTATGATATCGATAAAAAAAAAAATCTAGATGAAAACAATTTATGCACAAATTTCAGTTAGATTTCAATAGAATAACAAAAACAAAACCCTAGATGAAATAGAACAAGAAATCACCAAAAACAAAACCAAAGCAACATCTAATAATCATATGCAATAACATGTGTAATGCAATAAACTATGAATCGAGGAGATAGGTATGACGACAATACAAAACCCTAGATGAGAAGTGCTTATTCACAAATTCCAGCTAGATTGAAACAGAATAACAAATTGATCACAATACAAAACCCTGGATGAAAACTACCGTACTTATTCACATATTCCCAATTGAACAAAGAAAACAATACATAATAATGATCCCAATTCCCAAAGAGAAAAAACCTACTATCAAAAGCACAGCGACCAAAAATATAACCATTCAACAAAGAAAACAATAGCAAAGTAAGATCCCAATACAAAACCCTAGATGAAAACTAGTTATGCACAAATTTCAGCTAGATTTCAATAGAATAAGAAATCAGCAGAAACAAAAACAAATCAACAAGTATTTATCATATGCAAACAAATCGTGTAACGCAATAAAGTATGAATCGACGAGGTAAGAAACGAAAAAGAAGGTTACCGAATGAAGAGAATGCAACGCAAGGAAGAGAATGAGAGCAGAGAGGAATGTTATGGTTTAAGAAAAAGCGTTTAAGGGTTTATAAACAACTCCAATAGTAACAAATTAAAGATTTAAATCAAATCAAATTAAGGATTCAAATCTTTTAAGATTGTGTAGAAAAAAACCGTAAATATATTTTTTATTTCATCAAATTATTATGATTCTTTTTAATCATTAAAAAAAAAACTGTCCTATTAACAAATAATGATAATTCTAAAAGGATTATTTGAATTTATTATGTGCTTTAGTATTTTTTTAGTTTAATGTATTCGAATATAATCTTTTGTTTTATTACTACTACATAAATATAAATTGGTTTAATTTTATTATTTATATTATTGTTTTTTGAGGTAGGTGAGACATTCCTTTCTCATGTGCCCATAACCTTCACACTCATGGCACTGGCCCTGAATCTCTCTACCTTAGTTAGATTTATCATCAGATTTATCTCTGTCAGAAGACATGTTCTTGGCATAAGGTTTAGACTTATGATCTATTTTTTTGATCAGTTTGTTAAACTGTCTTCTTGGCATAAGGTTTAGACTTATGATCTATTTTTTTGATCAGTTTGTTAAACTGTCTTCCAAACAAGACTATTGCTTCTGACAGATTCTCCTCATTTTCACCATTGTCTTTCTCTGAGTTATCTGCAGTATTTGAAACAAGAGCTATGTTTTTTCTCTTCTTTTCCACAGTTTCACACATTCTCGTCTCAAAGGTTTGTAGAGAGCCTATGAATTCATCAACTTTCATGTTGTTGATGTTTTGAGCCTCTTCCAAAATAATAATAATAATATTATTAGTGTCATGTTAATGACAACACACTCTTTAAGTATTTTAAATAAAAAAAATATCTTTTATAAAAAATCAAATATCTTAATATTCGATTTATTGAATACACATCTTTCTAAAAATAACTAATCTTTTTAAACTCTTAAAATATATCTCTAAGATACTCATTAACATTTCCCTTAAAATATATTATAATAAATATGAATTTGCTTTCTATCTATTATAATAATAATAAATTTAATTATTATTAATTTTACATTTTAACCCTGCTTAATTTAATTAGACACCTAATTTCAAGTCTCTAATTGTCATTTTTGTTATTAATATTTTACTTTAATGAATATAACCGACTTCATTAATTATCTACTATCAATATAAGAAATTTAATGATCAACCATTACTATATTTAAATTGTGAGCATGGTTAACATACAAGTTTTTTTTTTTTTTTTGTATATTCTAGCTTGTTTGGATGAAATATTTTAATTAAAAAAATAATTTTTTGAGTCAATTTAAAATGATTTGACTAAAATCTATTATTTAGATAAAGATTATAAAAAATTGTTAAAATGATATAAATTTATGAAGTATTTTATTTAAGTTAAATTTAAAGAATTTCAAATGACATCAAAAAATAAAGAATTTGAAAATATTCATTCACTCTCTATAATACAAATGTTAAACTGTTTATTATTATTTTCAAACTTTGCACTATGGTCCTCATATTTTATGAAAGTTTCAAATTCACTCCTAAATTTTTCAAAAAATTGCAAATAAGTCCCTTAAAAATTTTAATTAGTCCCTCATATTTTTAAACTTTGCACTATGGTCCTCATAGAGCTTGAACTGACAAATCCAATTCCTGCAATCCTGCATGCTTTTTTGTTTTCTAGCAGCATTGATCCACCATCTTGGTCACATAATTTCTCAAACACGTATTTGTTTGGAGTCACGTGTCAAGTACAACATGAATTTATAATCCACTTCATGCTAGAGTCGTTGCTTGAAACCATCATGACATTAGATGATTCATAACCATATTGCATAATGGTTACATTGTCCTTATCCTTTCCACCATGATTATTCAGACGTCTAGGGAATGTCTTTCTTATATGACCCTCCTTCTTACAATGAAAATACCTAAATAGCAGGAGCATTACCATCATAATAAATATGTGTAACTTTACCTTTCTTCTCAAACTTACCATCTTTCTTCAAGAATTTCCCCTTAACGGACAAACCTTCACCAACAGAAGATGACTTGTGCTTCTTTTGTTCGTTCAAATTCTTAGAGTACAATGCTTACTGAGCTACTTCAAAGGTTAATGAATCTCTTATGTACAAGAGAGTTTCTCTGAAGTGAGCATGAAATATTGGTAAAACACACAACAATAATAACATTTGATCTTCATCATCAATCTTGACCTCAATATTTTCAAGATCAACAACTAACTTGTTGAACATATCCAACTGCTCAGGCAAGACTTTGTGTTCACTCATCTATGATAAAAACAAAGCTTGCTTCAAGTAGAGGCGATTGACCAAATATTTGGTCATATACAAACTTTCGAGTTTTCTCCATACACCCGCTGTTGTTTTCTCCTTTGAAACCTGTCGAAGAACCTTATCACCAAGGCTTAATATGATGGTGTCGTGGGTTTTCTCGATCATCGTCGTTTTCTCCTTCTTTGTTAGGGAAATATCCATCTTTTTCATATCCTTTAAATGCTTCTAAAAAAACCATGTTGAATTAGTAGGGCTTGCATCTTCGTGCGCCAGAAATCGAAATCATTCACATGGTTAAATTTCTTAATCTCATACTTTATTGATGACATCTTCTTATCTATGCTCACCACACCAATTTATTGTGAAACGATTCTCAATAAAACATAGTATGATTGCTTTCTTGATTAATAAGAAACCCATAAAGGAAGAGAAAAAAAGACAAGAAAAGAGAAAGTATAATTTAAAGTGGTTAAAAAATCTGGATTCTTGGTTCAGTTACACATTATGGAACAATGTTTACAATTGAATCTCAACCACGCCATTTTCTCCCTGTGATTAGATTTATCAGGGATTGAAGGAGGTGTGGTGACTAGAATGTTATTTATAAGAAAACTATACCTTAGCTTTCAATTATCATACTTAATAATTGGCCCATCAGACTGATCTGATTTAACATGCTAACTTAAACAACAAACTAACATATTTCTGCATGCAATAACAAACTTCGACTATGACATAGACATCTTCGACTGTTGCCGAACCATGAAGTTAACCTTGTCGAGCCTAAAGTTTGATCTAAATATCACATCCACATACCCATTTAAGCATACGAACACATAACATAAACTTTTTTTTAGTGTCAAATAATTTTTCAACATCAACGTATAGAACACCTGGTTGAAGAACTTACAACACATTATCATCTAATACATTATGCGGGTTTACAATATTCGGGTACATCCTACCTACAACCATTTAAAACAACTAGAGTTCATGCAACCATTTCAAACACCCGAAAGTTAACATCTATATGAAGTTTAAAAGATTCATAGTGATATCACCAGACAAATTCATTAATGCATAAAAAATTAGGCCGTGCTTCAATAAAAAGAAATACATATGAGCATTACATGTAATTTAATACGACTATGTTGTTTATGACGTCGAAAAAACAATTTAACTGTGTTTCCAAACACAATTATTCCATAAGAAATATGTTTGAGTCTGATTTGAGATAAGGGAAATTAGGCATTCGTGGCCAAAATATGTCGTTGAGGTTTCAACCCTATAGGGTAATTGGATAGTGAGAACTCTAATGACTGTGGAGCATTCATAAGAAATTATGGGAATTGGAGGCGTAAATATGATACGAGATTGAACATATATCCATGAATTTTAAAGGTTTTAGGCATAATCTTAAAACGGTGATTAGATGGTTTAATTGTGTTAAAGTTGTAAATTTACTTGAGATAATTAAAGTATTGGATGAGTTGTAATTTTATGAGAGTTTGGGTTTTTACGGAATCAAATTCGAAGATTCGGAAGGCCTCCAACGATGAAAAACACAGAAAATTCTGCATGTTATCTGTCACGACTGTTCATGTTTTCGGTCGAAATCGTTTTGGACGTAACTTTTGATCCGTAAGTCCATTTTGGTTCCCGTTGGACATGTCGGAAAGCTAAGAGAATTGGTTGCCCAATATTTTTATATCTAATATTTTTGGGAAGTCAATTGTGTATATGTTCTATTAATAAATTGTTGCACTGCTTGCTGCCGGTTGTGAAATTATTGGTGGATAATTTATTGAATACTTGTGTGTATGCTTGTGCAGTGCTATTTTGATGCTTTGATGCTGTGATTTTCTTAATGAATTATCATGAGTATGACTGTGATTCCTATGTGATTAATACAAGATTGTATGATGATTCCTATGAGTAATTGGGATGATTTATGATGTTGATTCCATGAGTTTTCATGATTATATGATGACATGACTATTATGATGATTTTTATGAATGATGATGCAACTAATAAGTTTATCACGAGGATGATATTGACGTGTGCATCATGCATTCATATGCATCTGGACTTCAGTTCAGGACCTTGACTTTTGTGGCTTCAGTCCCATTGTGCGGATGTGAGGTATTTTGTTGTGTTATGGTTCTCGTGTAGAATCGATCCTACTGTTGTGGATCTATGGAGGATTGATGGCACAATGTCCATCGAATTTTGTTGATTAGTACCACATGCATGAGTCTTGTTGCATTTTCATTTATGTGACATTTTGATGTAATTTATTATGTTGTGGCATTGATGTTCCTTGATGATTACGATGATTTTGAATATGAAAATGACGTCATTTTATATGTTGATTCCTATATTGATTATTATGAATCGTTTTACTCACCCTACCTGTTTGAATGTTTCCTCCATGTGGGTAACATGCAGATGACCATGTTTAGTCGTGGGTGTCGTCGAGGACTTTTGAAGTTTTTGAGTCGTTGGTCATTGTGGTTGACTTAAAGGGTCTTGCTCTGATAGTGTAACATCGGGTTGGGGTCTTTGAATTAAACTATATTTTATTGAGTTTTTTTTATGTTGATTTCCTTGCGGTAAGAGGGAAACTTTGGATTTGCCTTTTGAATTCCGCTGTCATTTGAGCACTTTTGAGTAGTTTTGATAAAACATGTTGCTTACGGAGCATTGACCTTGATTTGAATTTATTGAGAAATGTACGCCATTTGAGGTGATTTTATAGTGTTTAAAATTTTACTCTAATAAATTCGATTGTTTTGCCATAATATTCGTGGGGTAGAAAAGAGTGTTACATTAGTGGTATCAGAGCAAGTTGGTCTGTCCCGCCAAGTTGTCTAATGTTATTTGTTCCCTAGTATGCGACATGTGTGTGAAAACACTGTCGGTACATGTTTGTTTTTTAATCTTTGTCTGCATAAGTGAGAATGGAACAAGTGGGGGAAAAGCTTATGCTTCTAAAGGATGCTTCAAGTGTGGAGTGGTGGCTCAGTGTGTCGATGAACGCTCTTATAGTTTGGTAAAGATGGTTTATACCCCATCATGATTTTCGGATGTCTATTGACAAATTGAGGAACCGATCACCCTTAATCTCTTGTTAATAATAGACAGAGCCATATTGGATAGAATAGACATGTCTTGCAAACTTAGATGGCATGTACAGTGAATTGTTTTGAGTTAAGCTAAGTACTTACAGATTGTTTTGGTGAGTCGGTGCAGGATGGTGCTGAGGTGTTTATTTTGATGGAAACTTTGAGTGTTAATAAAGTGGGGAAGTTGGTGGTGTGCCAATTATTTGTGATTATCCAAAAGTTTTTCCTAATCAGATAAGTGATTTACCGCCGGAACATGAAGTGGAGTTTACAATTGACCTAGTTCTTGGAACTAGTTTGGTAGCGATGACTCAATATTGTATGTCCACACCGAAATCAAAGGAGTTGAAGAATCAACTTGAAGATCTACTTGGGAAGAGATTCATATGTCCGAGTGTGTCACCGTGGGGTGCACCAATTTTGTTGGTTAAGAAGAAAGAATGTTTTATGAGGCTTTGTATAGACAATAAACAATTGAACAAGGTGACTATCAAGAATAAGTATCCACTTCCAAGAATTGATGATTTGATGCACTACGCCCAAAAAGATGTCCTATTAACAAATAATGATGATTCTAAAGGGACTATTTGAATTTATTATGTGCTTTAATATTTTTTAGTTTAATGTATTCGAATTTAAAATAAATATAATTTGAAAGAAGATTTATTATCATTATCAAGTTAATTTGTTGTTATTTGATAGGTGTTGGATTATTACTATAAAATATTTAGAAAATGGTAATAAATTAATTAATTTGCTCTATAAAAACTAGAGATGACAAAAAGGATTGGGTCCGCAGGACTCGCCCATTTAACTCACCATTTTTTATGGGTTGGAGTGAGGTTTTCGCCTCAGTGTCTTAAGTTGAGCCACCTCGCCTAACCCACTTTTAAAACGGGCCGAGGGAGGGGTGGGCCGATTTTGCCCACACACTTTTTGTTAATTTTTTTTTACTTTAAATTAAAACAATATTAACATGGTATGTAGTAATTGGTCTTTGCTTTGTTCTTTTTTCTTTCAAATAACCACAAACACCTCATTTTAAAGATATTAATTGATCTTTGTTTCGTTCTTCATTTTCACTCGTAATAAGAAAAGTCTTTATTGCAAAACATAGAGAATATTCTTTTATATTTTCTATTACTCGCTGTCATTGGAGTCGGGTTCTAAATCTATAAGGTTTTACATATAGGGGTTTGTTTCTCATTATGATAATAAAGTTTTGATTTTTAGGGTTTTAGTGTGTTTGTTTTAAGTTTTTGGTATTATAGTTGCATTATTTATTTATGTTAAAGAATATGACATTTGCGTTAAGACTTGTAAAGTCTTTACTATGTAATGTTAAAATTTGTCGGTCTCTTTTCTAATGATTAACAATTTTGTAAATTATGTAGTAACTTAAATTGTAAAAAAAAAAATGGCGGACCGGTCCGCCAACTCGTTACTAAACACGTCGGACTTGACTTTTAAGTTCGAACGTCTAAGTTGGTCTGCCCCGTCCTACCCTGCTTTTAGACGGACTTAAATGGGGTAACAGAACATGCCACCTGATTTGCCACCCTAATAAAAACAGCCAACGGGGTTTAAGTTTCGTCGGCATGCATTTTGGCTTATTTCTAAAAATAAGTTACATAATGAGTTTTAATTTTGAGTTACATAACTTTTTAAACTTAAAATTATTTTTAAACATCAAAATAAATATTTTTTAAAATTTATCTAAGCAATTCACATCATAAAATATATATATATATATATATATATATATATATATATATATATATATATATATATATATATATATATATATATATATATATATATATATATATATATATATATATATATATATATATATATATATATATATATATATATATATATATATATATATATATATATATATATATATATATATATTGTGTGTGTGCAAATTTTATGAAGTGACACGAAACATAATCAGGTAGATTTAGGTAAGAAAACATCCATAAATAATAATTTTAATGATGAAATGTTTGAACTCTTCGTGATTATGTATTCTAATTTTCACGTATGATTGAAGAAACGATTCACTATCGTTGTAAGTTAATTGGTTGTTATTTGGTAGGTGTAAGATAATAAATTAATCAATTTGCTCTATAAAAACAAATTTTAAATTATGTCGACAAGCAAGTTTTAAATTTTAAAATTTAAATTGATCAATTCGCTCTATAAAAACGGCAAACGAATTTTAAATTATGTCGGCAAGAATTTTGGCTTTTTTTATATAAAAAATCATGTCGAAAAGACAAACTAATGTTTCATGTTATATTTTAATTTGATATTAAGAATATGCAAATAAAAAAATGCACTTATTAATATATAAATGATATATTTGAAAAAATAAATCTATTAAATTTATTAACTTTTATTATTTAAAATATGTGAAAAAGATTAGGGACATGGATGACAATGAGTGGAATTTAGACAAAATACTATATTACATATTCTCATATCAAAATAAAGTTAATCACCTGTATTATATATCCATATACCATATTTTTCTTTGGACAACTCTACTTTTTTTTAAGGTGATATTTAATTCAATTAATAAAATTTATGTGTCCACCCGGACAAAACACCGCTCCATTCTAAATTAAATTAATATTTATACGACAATCATAATTTAGGGTTTGAGACAAAAGGGGAAAAAGAATATTAATGCAGAGTTTTTCTCTGGTCTCAAACTGAAATTTCTATTCAAGTTTTTATATGTAACTACATTGTTATAATGATAGGATACCTCCATATTTATAGGTTGAGATTGCTTGCACACCATCCAATCTTCAACTAACATAACTAACGCAACTAAAATAAACAAATAAAGCTAAGTTAAAATTCTGTTGAGATACACTTTTTCGACATTTCGACAATACTAAGTGTTTCGAGCTTCTGTCAAAGAACATATTTCAACACAAGGAATTACATTTTTAACACACGACTTAATTCATTATGTCTAAGTTATCTACATTCATCATAAATCTTAATTTCTCAAACACTTCGACCTGCACACCTTGTGTCATGATGTCTACAATTTGATTCTCAATTATGGAGTGTTCCAAGTTCGTCTTCTCTTTTACCACCTACTCTCGAAGATAATGGAACCTTATCTTAATGTGAATGCTTCTTCCATGTGTTATTAGATTCTTTGTCAGATTAATAGTAGACATATTGTCGATCTTTATGGTAACAACTCCATGATTCTTCCCTGTAATTTCTTCGCCCAAATTGACCATCCATGTTGCTTGGCATGCACATATGGAAATAATTACGTACTTTGCTTAACACAATGACGGTGTCATTACTGGTTCTTTTCTTGAGCTCTAAACAAATGGTGCACCACCTATCATAAACACATTGTCAGCTGTGGAATTTCTATCCTCAACATCACTACACTAATTTGAGTCGGTGTAATCCACTAGTTTGTATTCTTTACCTTCATCATCAGCTGTAGGAAATAAAATTACATAGTCGATACACTATGCCAAAACAGACCTTTAGCAGCGCTTTTTTTGACCTTTAGCAGCGCTTTAAAGCGCTGCTAAAGGTAAAGGCTGCGCTTTTTTTTTGGAAAAAGCGCTGCTAAATGCATCACTTTTAGCAGCGCTTTTTTACCCCTTTAGCAGCGCTTTTTAAAGCGCTGCCTATTCTCCCTCCCTCTCCCCCCCTTTAGCAGCGCTTTATTAAAGCGCTGTCTTAGACCCCCCCCCCCCCTTTATCAGCGCTTTATGAAAGCGTTGTCTTAGACCGCCCCCCTTTCCCCACCTATAGCAGCGCTTTTTTAGCACTTTCTCTGTCCCCTTTAGCAGCGCTTATACATAAAAGCGCTGCCTAATTTGCACGTTTTGAAAGAAAAAAAATTCCCGAATAATCACATTTTTTATATATTTTTCAATAAACCTGCTTATATTACAATCCCTGCTTATATAATTCAGCCCTTTATTTCAACACTTTGGCCTTATATACACAATTCAACACTTTGGCATTATATGCACAATTCAACATCACAAATTATACAATTCCACTTTAATATATATAATTCTCAACATCACAAATTATACAATTCTCAACTCGAATAAATTGACACCATTCCACTTTAATTTCTTCCAATCTTCATTGCTAGCCATAATATACCTGTAATTCAGAAAAACTAAAGTATCAAATGAATGACATTCAAATATGTAAATAAGATATATATATATATATATATATATATATATATATATATATATATATATATATATATATATATATATATATATATATATATATATATATATATATATATATATATATATATATATATATATATATACACACACACACACACACACACATAAGAAACGTATAAATAAGAAAAACATGGTACGTATAAATAAGAAATAATATGTTATTTTATTGAATGAGACAATATGTAATTTTACAAGTACCTTTAACATCTCTTTCTTTTCTTAGTTTGAACCTGCTTTACTTGTCTCTTAACAACACGGACGGATGGATTGATCCAAATTCCCTCGCTATGATCATTTCTAATATATGATTCGTCTGCTATAATATTCTCAGCTGGATCATCCATAACATAAGATTCATTCTCAACATCAACCTCCCCCTTTTCTCCAATGTTATCGTCAATTACCTTGTTGGAAAAAAGAACTATAGACCATTTCGTACTTGTCGGATCAGTGACATAGAACACTTGTTTAGCTTGCGTGGCTAGAATAAAAGGCCCATCTTTGTACCCCACCTTATTAAGATCCACTTGCAAAAAACCTGACTTATCCATTCATATGCCACTATTATTTTCAACCCACTTGCATCCAAAGATAGGAATCTGAAACTTCTCATAATCAAACACCCAAATGCGCTCGATTACCCCAAAATACGAGGAAATGTGCATTGATTCGGCAAGCACGGTGACACCACTATTTTGCATTGTACTTTTATCATCTTGCTCCTTGGTATAAAATGTGTATCCATTAATTGCGTATGCGCTATAAGAAAACACATGCAAACTTGGATCATATGCTAAACATCTCAACCTTTCTGTTATTGAAGCGGGATCAGAATAAAACTTTGAAAAAATATGCTCTTTGAACCATGTTATAAAACTTTGATTGTGCTCACGTACTATCCAATTTTCATTTCTATTCAGATTTAAACCTCGGAGAACGTCCTTGTGCAATTTAACGTACTGCTCAACCTCAATGCCATTGTGCAGAACATACAAATGCACTTGCTCACGTTCATCCCTTGAAACTGTCACAACTTTATTTCCAATTAACTGTTTACCTACTACTTTTTCAACAACATCAGATTTTGGAAGGCCAATGGATTGAACGTTGGACAAATATTAAGTACAAAACTCAATAGCTTCTTCAACAATGTATCGTTCAACAATACATCCCTCTGGTCGACTTCGGTTTTTCACACACCCTTTCAATATTTTCATATAACGTTCAACAGGGTATATCCATCTCATATAGGCAGGTCCACACAGTTGTGTCTCTTTCACAAGATGCACAACTAGATGTACCATTATGTCAAAGAATGACGGAGGAAAATAAGTTTCAAGCTCACACAAAGTAATAATTATTTCTTTTTGCAATGCTGGTAAGATCGCAGGATCGATCACCTTACTACAAATAGATCTGGAAAAAAAACACAATTTTGTTATTGCGCCTCTCACTTTTTCTGGCAAAATAGAACGTATACCTATTGGTAGAAAGTGTTCCATAAGAACATGGCAATCATGTGTCTTTAAACTCTTTAACTTTAGGTCTTTCATAGAAACAAGTCTTCTAATATCTGAAGAGTATCCTTCTGGAACTTTAACTTCACTCAGAAACTTACACATTATCTTTTTCTCCTTTCTAGACAAAGTATATGCAGCAGGTGGTAGATATGTGCGATTTCCTTTCTTCTGGGGTCCTAATTCATTTCTTATTCCCATTGCTACCAAGTCTTTTCTTGCTTTAAGGCCATCCTTAGACTTTCCTTGTATATTGAGTAACGTACCAATAACACTTTCAAATACATTTTTTTCAATATGCATAACATCAAGAAAATGTCGTACATACAACGACTTCCAATACGGCAACTCAAACAAAATTGACCTCTTCTTCCACCCACGCGTGGTAAGCGTATGAGCAAAAGGCTTGCCAAACTTAGTACTCACATCTTTCACCTTTGCAAAAATTTGTTCGCCGGTCAATGTAGGTGGAGCTCTACGTTGTTCTGAATTTCCATTGAATGCTTGTCTCCACCCACGGTACTGATGATTAGAATTTAAGAATCTACGATGACCAAGAAAGACATTCTTCTGACCAAATTCCAACCACGTCCAATCTGTGTTTTCTTCACAGATAGGACACGCACATTGACCTTTAATGCTTTACCCCGATAGATTTCCGTATGCTGGGAAATCATTAATTGTGCCAAACAACATGGCCCTCAAATTAAAACTTTCTTTCCTATATCCATTGATCAGTGCATTTTAATGTACCTTCCTCTATGTTTAGACTTAGGCATTTCTACCATTTAGTTTATTTAATTTCCTATTTTATAATGTTTTTACAATTTATTTTATTTTAAGCTTTATTTAATTTTCGTTTGTTATTTTTCAGCATTAATAGCTTTTAGTGAAAAATTCATAACTGGAGCTACAGGAATCGGATTGAGGCATTCTACCAGTCGTTGGAAAGCTAAGAAAGAGATATACAACTTTCATGTTTCACAAAGGAGCTGATTCGGATTTCTTGAGTCTCGAATAATTCGTTGAAGTTTCTGACTTGTGACAATGTAGTTTTCCTTGCGGGCCTAGTTTAGGTTTCTGGCTCAGTTATTTTCTATTTAAAGTTGTTGTTGTGATGCAAAACGGGGACCTAGTTTATTTTTTTCGAATTTTTTCCTTTGTTTTATAGTTTTCATGGAGAACTAATACCTCCGGGCAAATCCTGCTGTGTACGGTTTCAACACTTTGTGGTTATTATTATGTCAATTTACTCTGATTCCTTTCAATCCTTTTCTATGAAGTCATCTGCTTAATTTGATTACAATTGTTTGCTTAATTCAATTGTTGTTCATAGGATAGAATTGGTTAAATTCGATTGTATGCATGTTCCTAAATTTAATTGCGTATTATCGTTTGCTTAATTCGTTAATTCGTCATATTCTTAACCGTTTGCTTAATTCGGTAAACAGGAACATAATTCATTTGATGTTGATAAGCGCTTGTCTGATTAATATCATAATCGAATAGGATTGGTACCGCTTAGGGATTGATGTTATAATAACCGATGATAAGTCGGAACCTGAATCAGTAGGATTAACCGTTTTAGTTTATCTGATAATCACTTTTTTTTAATCATTTTTTTTCTTATTTTATAAATCAAAACTTAAAACCCCCATAAACATTTTCTTTAGTTGGTTGAAATAATACAAGAATCCTTGTGAGAACGATATTTCGAGTCATTTGTCGCTATATTACATTTTTATCAAAACTACTCGTTTATGATCCGCGAGCGACCGCAGATCAAATTGGCGTCGTTGTCGGGGATTCTTATTAATTTTAGCCAAATGTAAAATTTTAATTTTAGAGTTTTTGTTTTTTTTGTTTTTTGTTTTTTGTTTTTGTGTGTAATTTTCAGGGTTGCAGTACAGTGGTAAGCGTTTCAGCCTATCAGGTGAGTTTGTAAGCTATTGTTCCGATTTGCTCCGAATTTTTTCCAGAAAATCAGAAATAAATCGTTTAACAATACTCATTTAGAATAGAATTCTAAAAGATTTTGACCCTGAAAATCGCAAATTAGTTATTTTTCTATTTTATTTTATTTTTTTTCTATTTTCATATTTTCAAAAAAATCCGAATTTTTTTTTATTGACTCATTTTGATTTTATTTGATTTTTAGTTATATTTTTATAATTTTTAGATTTAATTTTATTCGGTTTTCTATTTTTCCATTCTTTTTCTTAACGGGGACATTGTTGGTATTTTTCTAATTGTTGCTGCATTGCCGAATTTGTTCTTTGTTTTATTTTCTTTGTTGATTTTCCTATTAAATTTAATATGACAAATCAAATAACTCTTAGAGAACTTGTTGCCTATGATACGAACTATAATACTTTATGTATGGAATATCCTGTTGTTAGTGTACCTTTCGAATTGGAATCTGATTTAATACACTTGTTGCCAAGGCTTAATGGACTTGCAGGTGAGGATCCGAATAAGCATATGAATGAATTCCAAATTGTATGCTCTACACCTTCTGAACCTTCATTAGAGGACATTGTCAAGCAAATGGCTATAAATGATCTTCAGTTTCAGCAACAAACAGATTCAAGTCTTCAGGCTCTGCAGACACAGATTGAACAGTTTGCCACTATACTGAATGCCATGCAACAAGCTCAAGAATCAAACCAACTATCTGCCCAAACAGTAGTGAATCCAAAAGAGTTACCATCTGATTTAATTGATGATATTCATCCTGAGTTGTTATCTGATTTTCCATCTTTATTAGATTATGATGATACTTACTCTTGTGATTCATGTACCGACACTAACATTTGTTCTGTTTGTGCTGAGATTAATGTTGTCGTACAGGGTGATGTTTTTCATGCAGATGAAGTTGTTTATGTAGCTAAAACTCTTAACATCACGGCTGCCCCAACCTCACCATCCATTGAACAACCTTCCCCCTTGGAGCTTAAACCACTTCATATCAATCTGAATTATGCTTATTCAGATATGGATAAAAAGCTTCCAGTTATAATTTCTTCTAACCTTGATTTTGATGAAGATAATAAACTTTTACAGGTTTTGAAGAAACATAAGAAGAGAATGGGATGGACCTCGATGGAAGTGGGAAGAAAAGCAATGAAGCAACCCCTTAACCCATTGATCTCTGATGTTGTGGAAAAGGATATCAAATTCACGTGTCCATTCGATACTTTTATTTATCGAAGATTCTTCTTTGATCCTGGAATAAAAGGCGAAGACACTAATACAAATTTCAAGGGCGATGGATGCTATCCAAAGTTACTCCCCACTTTGGAAGAGGAGACGGCAGGAAATCTCTCTTTGGGAAAGGATGCATATGTGATCACTTATCCACCTTGACTCCTCGGGTGTGTTCCTTCCTTTCTCTCACTCTTATTTTATATTTATGTTCTTTTGCTGAGGACAATGTATGCTTTAAGTGTGGGGGAGGAAACCATTTACTTTGTTTTATTTCTTTCAATTTTCTTTGTTTTGTTTTGTTTAATAAAAAAATTGTTTACTCAGAAAAACACAATGCATTTTTTGAAAATTTTGGGCTGTAGATCGATTGGAGGTCAGATTGTAGAGACTTGGGAAAAATTCATAAGATCGGTATCGTTTTAACACCTTGAGTCTCCAAAATATGGAAATCGATTTAGATACTTGTTATGGCTTAGTCTTGAGTTCTCGTCCTTTAATAGCTCTTAAGTAGTTTATCTAGCAGTCAGCACCATCTAAAAATGACATGCTAAGTAATTGAGCTGATGCAAATAAGTGAATGATCCCGTGCTTAATAAGAAAAAAAAAAGAGAAAAAGAAAAGGACAAAAAGTGAAGAAAAAAAAGAAAAGACAGAAAAATGTCTAATTATGAATTGTTGAAAAAAAATATGGATCACAGTCACTAACAAGCTTAATTACCATGTGTGTGAATAGATAAAGGGCTTAATGTGAGTGCACTAGAATGAAAGAGAGTGAAAAAAGAGGATGAGTAAGTTAGACTTAGGCATAACGACATGATTTGGATTGGTTTGTATAGGAGGGAGTCTTATGATCGCAAAATTGCGGATTTGTGTTCTTACGATATCCTTAGTATGCAAAAGTAGTACCTATCAATGCAATCTTGACCAAAGACGAGTTCACAACCTAGATTGAATAGCTGAATGTTTTTGTGTTTCATGAGTTTTGACAATACTTTGCTCGGAGTGCAAAAGTTCAAGTGTGGGGGAATTTGATCAGTGCATTTTAATGTACCTTCCTCTATGTTTAGACTTAGGCATTTCTACCATTTAGTTTATTTAATTTCCTATTTTATAATGTTTTTACAATTTATTTTATTTTAAGCTTTATTTAATTTTCGTTTGTTATTTTTCAGCATTAATAGCTTTTAGTGAAAAATTCATAACTGGAGCTACAGGAATCGGATTGAGGCATTCTACCAGTCGTTGGAAAGCTAAGAAAGAGATATACAACTTTCATGTTTCACAAAGGAGCTGATTCGGATTTCTTGAGTCTCGAATAATTCGTTGAAGTTTCTGACTTGTGACAATGTAGTTTTCCTTGCGGGCCTAGTTTAGGTTTCTGGCTCAGTTATTTTCTATTTAAAGTTGTTGTTGTGATGCAAAACGGGGACCTAGTTTATTTTTTCCGAATTTTTTCCTTTGTTTTATAGTTTTCATGGAGAACTAATACCTCCGGGCAAATCCTGCTGTGTACGGTTTCAACACTTTGAGGTTATTATTATGTCAATTTACTCTGATTCCTTTCAATCCTTTTCTATGAAGTCATCTGCTTAATTTGATTACAATTGTTTGCTTAATTCAATTGTTGTTCATAGGATAGAATTGGTTAAATTCGATTGTATGCATGTTCCTAAATTTAATTGCGTATTATCGTTTGCTTAATTCGTTAATTCGTCATATTCTTAACCGTTTGCTTAATTCGGTAAACAGGAACATAATTCATTTGATGTTGATAAGCGCTTGTCTGATTAATATCATAATCGAATAGGATTGATACCGCTTAGGGATTGATGTTATAATAACCGATGATAAGTCGGAACCTGAATCAGTAGGATTAACCGTTTTAGTTTATCTGATAATCACTTTTTTTTAATCATTTTTTTTCTTATTTTATAAATCAAAACTTAAAACCCCCATAAACATTTTCTTTAGTTGGTTGAAATAATACAAGAATCCTTGTGAGAACGATATTTCGAGTCATTTGTCGCTATATTACATTTTTATCAAAACTACTCGTTTTTGATCCGCGAGCGACCGCAGATCAAATTAAAACTTTCTTTCCTATATCCATCATAAACCTCCACATCGTTCTCCCACAAACTCTTTAAGTCTTCGATTAAAGGTGTCAGGTATATGTCTATGTCGTTCCCTGGTTGTTTAGGGCCAAAAATTAACATAGATAACATCATGTACTTACGCTTCATACATAGCCATGGAGGTAGGTTATAAATCATAAGAATTACAGGCCAGGTGGAATGTGAGATACTTTGCAGACCATGCGGATTCATTCCATCAGTCGATAATGCCAAGCGAAGGTTTCTAGCTTCTTCTCCAAAATCAGGATAATCATTATCAATTTTCATCCACTGTGGTGAATCTGTCGGATGTCGATACTTCCCATCTATAATTCTATCATCTGCATGCCAAGTCAGGTGTTTCGCATCTGTTTCACTATGAAACATGCGTCTGAATCTCGGAATTATAGGAAAATACCATAAGACTTTTGCTGGTGACAACTTTTTCTTATACCGAGATACACCGCATTTAGGACACTCGTTTAATGATGCATACTCATTTCGAAACAAAATGCAATCATTTGGACAAGCATGTATCTTATCATAGCTCATACCAATAGAGCATAACATTTTTTTAGCTTCATAGGTTCGATTGGGAAGAACATTATCCTCTGGAAGCATCTCTTGAAGTAGGGCTAACAACTCTGTGAAACTTTTATCCGACCATCCATTACCCGCCTTTAAGTTGTACAACTTTAATACCGCAGACAATCTTGTGAAAGTAGTGCAACCTTTATACAACGGCTTCTCTGCATCGCTTACCAACCTCTCAAACATCTTGGGACAATCTTGAAGATCTTCTTCAAGTGCTTCTGCAATCTCTTCGACTCGATCGCAATCGTATGTATCCCTACCATTGTCCTTTGAAGTAGAGGTCGTATTGTTCTGGGGTTCAACATTCTCGTTACTTATCTCACCGTGTAATGTCCAACATGTGTAACTTCGATCAATTCCATGTCTCATTAAATGAGATTCCAACTGAACCGCGTCAATTCGACGCCCATAACAGCAACCTAAGCAAGGACATGTGATCCTACTGGGGTCTTTGGCGTGTTCAACAGCAAACTTAACGAAGTTCGATACCACATTCTCGCACTCTTTTGACAATCGATTAACAGACATCCAATTTTTATCCATAATAATTGAGTAGTCTAAGCAAAAACAGATAATACCTGTAAAGAATGCACTAACTTCTAAGAAAGATATACAGTAGGATGCTTGGAAACGATCACAACCTTGCTCTTCACAGGTAACCCCTATAACAGACAAAATATAAATTTTATTAAAATCATATTAATAATTTACGCAACAAAAATACTAGATAATCCACCAAAATATATCACATTAAAAATACTAGATAATTCTTAAACCAAAATAACATATCAACATATAAAACCATATAAACATATAAAACCATCAACATATAAAACCATAACAACATATATATCTCTCACTTTTTCCTTCCTTTTTTGATTCTAATAATTCTTTATCCACAATTCCAAAACTTTCTACCACCTAGCCATTAACAACACTAACATTCATCATCATATAAACTCATCACTAATTTATTGGTTCTATTCACCTTATTTCTAATTTTACTCTTGTTCAAAATTTATCAGTTGAATCAAAATATATAAAAATCATGTCTCATCAACAGAGAGGAACAGTAGGCAACCACCATTTTCAATAAATCTAGCATATATCAAGGTTCAAAGAAATATATAACAATGGTGAAAAGATTAATAAAAAAGAAAACCATAGTAAAACTACACATACCGTAAGAATGTTGGAAATGCAACGGTGGCGAAAACGGACGAAAACAGACGGTGAACGGAGGCGAAAACGAACGGTGAACGGCGGCGAAAACGAATGGAAGACGGCGGCGAAAACGGACGGTGAACGGAGGCGAAAACGAATGGAAGACGGCGGCGAAAACGGACGGCGACGACAGCTTCAACGGAGGGCGAAAATGGAAGATAGGGCAATGGAGAAATGAAGAAATGAAGAAGAAAACGAAACACGCGACTGTTCTGTTTCGTTTACAATTCTGGAGGGTATATAAAAATTATTATACTAATACCTTTAGCAGCGCTTTTTAAAGGCCTTTAGAAGCGCTTTAAAAAACGCTTTCATAGGGTGCCTTAGCAATGACATATAGCAGCGCTTTATAGAAAAAGCGCTCTCGTAGGGTCCCCCTTTAGCAGCGCTTTTAAAAAGCGCTTTCAAAGGGTCCTCCTTTAGCAGCGCTTTTTAAAAGCGCTTTCTTAGGGTCCCCTTTTAGCAGTGCTTTTTAAAAAGCGTTGTCTTAGGATCCCCCTTTAGCAGCGCTTTTTTAAAAGCGTTGTCTTTGGTAGGTAATTTTTTTTCTTTTTTTTTTACTGACTTTTTAGCAGCACTTTTTTAAAAAGCGTTGTCTTTGTATGCGCTGCTAAAAGTCATTTCTGGCGTAGTGATAATTCTTTTCAGATACCTTAGTATCCTCTTCGTTGCTACTAAGTGTGATACCTTTGGATTCTGCATGAATATACTCACCATACCTACATTGTAAGCTAAATCAAGCCTTGTGTGACAAAGGTATCTTAATTACCCAATAAGTCTTTTGTAGTGTGTTGGGTCGACATAATATTTATATGAGTTTTTCTATAGTTGTAGTATTGGCTCATCACGTGTCAAAGTCGAATTGCAATCTTTCATCTCAAATCTCTTGAGTATCTCGCTTGCATATCTTATATTATACATTATCAAGCCTCTATTACTCTTCTAGAATTTGATGCAAAGAAAGTATGAAATTTTTCCCAGATCAAACATTTCGAAATGAAAAACCAATCAAATTTCACCATGTTCTTTGTTGAGGGTTTTATGTTGACAAACCAATATTTCCTTCTAGTAATGTGTTATGACCATCTTGAGTCCAAGTATCATTGGTCTTAAAAAATTTCTTCATCTCTTGTTATGACCATCAACAACATCTCTTCTTCTTCATGTTTTGCAAACTTTTTGCATCATTTTCTTGATTCTTTTGCTTTTCATGACAACCACTAGAACAATGGTCATACCTCTGACAATTAAAATGTTGAATGTGAATTTTGTCAGGTTTTCTTCCACGACCTATTCCTTTACTAGTAGAACCTCCACCGTGGTTACTTTGGTATGTGGGGTTTATCTGGTTTGAAGCATTTTCTCTTTGTTGGTTTTCTCTACCATTCAAACTATTGTAGCCTCCTCTACCTTTGTTATTGAACCGTTTTTCTTTTCATTTCTTTTCTCTCATTGATTGCGCCTATAAAGTCAGGTCACTCTTCGACTTGCTTGCTCTTTCAGAAATTCTTTGTTCATGATATTCAAGTGTCCCTTAAAGCTCTTCCTTTGTCATTATTGATAATTTTTTTCGGTTTTCTAAGGCTACTACCACGTAGTCGAGCTTCGAAACCAACGACCTTAAGATCTATGTGGCAACTGTTCTTGATGTCAACGCTTCTCCACATATCTTGATTTGATTCACTACTTTTGCAACACAAGTGAAGAAATCAATTATGTTTTCACTTTTTCCCATTTGAAGTTTCATACGTTCTTTTGTGAGTTTGTAACCTCGCATCTTTGATATTTTCAGCGCTTCCAAACGATTTCTCCAAGATTTGCCATGCTTTTTTTGTCGATTCTACATGTCTGGCCTTTTTGAAACTATATTGATTAACGCATTGATAAATCATAATGAGAACGTTATAATCTTTCTTCTTCAATTTTCTGTGCGCAACTTTTTCTTCACCTGTCGCATTCTCTACAAGTGATGTCACTCCCTTCTTCCCAAGATTCCAAAGATCCTAATAACAAAAAACGAACTTTATCTACTTGCACCAATTATCTTAACTCTAATTCTTTATAATTGGGATACTCGTCGGAAAATTCCCATTTGAGTGATTCCTTGTGTTATGCTTCCCAATAATTACACAATCAATGCTCTAGATAGCATATGTTAGAATTACACCAAACATATGGAGAATTCTAAATTAATATTGACGAACAAGAATCAATCTTTCTGATTTATTACTCCTATTGTTCATCACTCTTTACTGAAGTAAATCAACCACACCTTGATTTCAAGATAATTTTGTTGCACAACGATTATTGAAGAAGAAAAGAAAAAAAATGAATTTGGGAAGAAAAGAGAATTTAGGGTTTGAGAGAAAAGGGGAAGAAGAATATTTCTACAGAATTTCTCTTTGCTCTCAAATTGAAAATCTACTGATAGTAATATGTGGAAAAGTATGATCTACTCTAAAGAGAAATTATTTCAAAGGTTGTTGTTGGAAGATAGGGAGTGGGAAGAACACTGAGATTTGGGAAGACTAATGGCTAACATATCAAAGCAGGTTTAAATCCTAACTTTAAAATCTTTTGAATCTAAAATATTTTGGATTAGAGTCCTTATTGATCATGATAGTCAAACTTGGAACACTCAACTCATCAATCAAACTTTTCTTCCATATGATAGTGAAAGAATTATTCAAATTCCTTTTGTTAGTTTATGCATGGTCTCTAAGATGGGGAATTAGATTTATTAGACTTTTCTCAATTTTAAGTGTTAGCACTGGGTTTGTTATTTTTCAAAAATGATATGAAAGTAAATATGCTGAAAAATAAATGCAGACAGTAAAAGACTCAATGATACATTCTGGTTTCCCTCACAATTTGAAAGTACTTCAGTCTCATCACTCCCCGTGAGAGATTTCCACTATGTCAGATCTTTGTACAAGTATTACACCAAGATCTATCCAGAAATCTTCTAACATAAACAACACAATCAATAAGGGCAATCCCCTTATGGTTTTTACAAAGTGCAACAAGAGAACAATCCTCCCTTATTCCCTTTCTTGCTTCCAACAATCTTGGACAACAAGAAAATTACAACAATCTGAATTTTTACAAGTGTTTCAAGTTGTATAACAATGTATATTCAATTCCTATAATTGATCTTCTCTATCAAGTAGGCAATTCCTAATATGTAGTACAAGTGCTTAATGATTTATGTAGTTAAAACTATTTGAAAATGTAATGAAATTGATGTGCAGAAGTTTCAACAAAAAATTATGCAAAGAACACTTGATTTTGAAAATAAGAGAATATAAGTTTTGAATTTCTATGAAAGAGAGATAAGTTTGAATTCTGAAAAGTATGATTTATATAGAGCTTTAACACCTCTGTAAAAGTGTACAAATACATGAAAAGATGTCATGGTTCAAAAAGGCTTTTAAAAATTTGTTTGCCTCATAATTTTCATGAAAAAATACCACTGGTTCTGTATTAATCGGTTAACCTATAATGGTTAATCGATTACACCTGATACATTTTCAAAGATTAAAGTACTTTTACATTTTGAGAAAATTGTGCAAATTGTGGCAGCTTTAATGTGCTATTACGCCGGTTTCAAATGTCATAATTTACCAAATACAGAATAGTTAATTTAAAAATCATTTTAAAAGATACATGAAAGGTTTAAGATGAAAATGCATGATTTTTATGGGAAATTAAGATATATATACTTGAATAGAAATACATATTCAACCATCTTGATTTTTTCATTAATTTTTCTAAACTTTTTTATAATTTGAACTTGATTGCTCTAGTCTTCAAGCTTTGACTCTTCTTTTTATTGATGTGTTTGTCTTCATAAAAAAAATAACCAATGATAAGAAGAACTCTTCTCCACACCTTTAGGAAACAGTGAGAAAGATGATGTTATTGTATGGATGGCCACTAAGGATGGTAATTATATTGTCAGATCAGGCTACCACTAGTTCAACCATTATTATAAAATATATCTATCGTAACATGTCATTACCTTTAGACTGTAATAGTTGTTCATAACATAATGGCTCAAAATGGGCGAGCTTACTGCAGAAGGAACATTTATAAATACGACGATTTAATTTCTTCCTATTTTTGAAACTGTTACTAGATGATAAATTTGGTTTAAACTCTAATACAGTTTTATTTAAGGAAAGCCTTTGTACACTTACTTAAGGTTTCATGCATATCTTTAAATTCCTTCTTCACTGAGATACAAGTATCAAAGTTCTTATATTGGTTTCTAATATCAGAATTTTCATAACTTAACCTTCTATTGCTATTTTCTAAAAACTCAATATACTCTTTAAGCTCTATATTACTCTTTTTTAAGTTATCATTTTCTTTGATTAACTTAACATTAAATTTAAATAACTTCTTATAGGAAAGAGTTGTTTCCTTACAATGATTTTCTTCACCACAAACTTTAAAACAAACATGTTCTTTGTTTGAATTCTCCAATGATCTCTTGCAGGTTTCCTTGTACGAATCTTCATATTTTTATCGTGATGAAACTCTAACGATTTTGTGTGATGGATCTCATTCATCATTCTTCTTTCAAAGTTTCTAATACATGAGGCTTCTTTCATCTTCATAGTTTGAGTTAAATATTATCCTTGATGAATCTTCTTCATAATTAGCTAAAGAATCTTCTTATGATCGTCCGTCCATTCATATTATTTTTTCAAATGAAACCACTGTAGTTGATTTTAAATCTTTTTCTTAGAAAGAATCTCTTAATGAAGTTTATGATGATTCTTCTAGAGTTCTTAAGTTTATTCATTTATCTTTGAATAGTTTTATCAACTCGTTTAATTTTACCAAGAAATCTTCTTTCCTATATTTTTCATCAAAATTACAAACACTTCCACATCTTGATCATCATTTTTCTGATTTCAATTATTAACTCTTAGATATTTTTTAGATATGAAAATTCTAATATATCCTGCAAGGTTTCCAATTGTTAAGCATCATCAATGAAGATAACATTCATATTCATTTAATGTTCCAACTTCCTAAATCTAAGTGTTCATTATCTCTTGTTTGATACTTTACTCGCACTTATTTATTTACCGATGTTTAAGCTTTTGGTATTTATGGCTTTCGGGCATCCGGTGTTTAAGCTTTTGGTATTTATGCCCAAGAAGAAGTTTTATTGCTTTATCATTTTTGTAGGGAGAGAGAAAGGTTGAAGAAGAAGAAGTTTTTAGACCTTATCTCGAGGGGGATAGATGTTTAAATGAGGTTCAATATGTTTGCAATTTGTTCCTCACCGTAGAAGTTACCTTAAAACCTTTGAGTATTTTGCAATATGTTTAAATGAGGTTCAATATGCATGTGGTACCAATCATCAAAGCTCGATGGACAGTGGGCCATCAACCCTCCATAGATCCCCATCAATAGGATCGATTCTACTAGAAAACCGGAGCATATCAAAATATTTCACATCCACACAATGGAATTGAAGCCAAAGTAATCGAGGTCCTAAACCGAAGTCCGGATGCACATGAATGCATGATGCACACGTCACAATAATAATCCTCATAATACAACATATAGTGCATCATCATTCATCATACTCATCATCATCACACAAATCATCATGTCTCATGTTATCATATAATTCACCAAATCATGGTAATTTCATCATGTCAATTCAATCAATACATCATAGGGGTCATTAGGGCATCCGATGTTTAAGCTTTTGGTATTTATGGCCAAGAAGAAGTTTTGTTGCTTTATCATTTTTGTAGGGAGAGAGAAAGGTTGAAGAAGAAGTTTTTAGACCTTATCTCGAGGAGGATAGATGTTTAAATGAGGTTCAATATGTTTGCAATTTGTTCCTCGCCGTAGAAGTTGCCTTAGAACCTTTGAGTATTTTGGTTCTTTGACTAAATGGTGAAACAACTAGTTCAAGCGACAACTGATAAGGATGTGGCTATGAATGAAGTGAATACATATTTGGAGCTCTGATAAGCAGAATGAAGAGTTGGAAAAGGCTTTGATGGAGTCTCAAGATATTCAACGGAAGACCGAGGTCAACCTTACCAACATGCGCGAGTAAAATCTTTCACTTTGTAAAGAGTTATCCAAATCCTTGCATAAAGGTTTTTCTCTAGTCATGAAAGCTTTGAAAATTCTCTTCATCAAGTTGAATATTTTTATTCGACTCGTTTCATCTCTCGATCTCAGGTTCGTCTTAACTAGATAGTTGAAGACGGGTATGTGGTTCCTTTATATGGGTAGTTTTTTTAGGCTAGTAGATGTAAACCTGGTGTATGTGGATCTTCACATGTAATACATATTTTTAAATATATTTTATTTTTGTTTATTTTTATATAACACATACCTTTGCTTATAGAGTTTGAGTTTTTCCCATTGAGTTACATGCTCAGATTGCATTGAACGTCTACATAGATCGAGTCTGACCATTGGTTGATACCCATTCCTATTCCCCCAGATGAAAACTCGGTTTGAGGTTGACGTATCACTGAACCTATCACTATTTCCAGAGTGGTTAGCTACCGAGAAACTATAGGTTAGTTATGTTCCATTTTAGGATGTGTTTGTCATGCTCGTGTGTTGATGTCGTGGGGTTTTGATAACTTTATTCATACTCTTTTAACATTTATAACTACTCCCCGATTTTGGTTATGGGGCTTTGATACTTCTAGACATACCACAGGCTCGTCTCTACCCTTAATGATAAAAAGGAAAAACGATTTAGTGATAAATTCCTTCTTTATTTCAATAGTTGTATACATGACATGTTTTTCTTTTACAATAAAATCGAATTAAAGGGATAACATTGTCAGGTGACTTCTGCCACCGCTTGTTTGTCCATGGAGTTGGCGTTGCCTTACGATTAGTCACTTTTGCTTACCATCTTTACTCAGGGTACCTTCTTAGTCAGAGGATAGATTGTCATATCCTTTACCTGCTTAATCAACGGTGCCACATTGATTTCTATAACTGTAGCTTCACCTTCGTTCTGATTCTATTGTAAATTTTGATAAATCATGTTAGCTCTTATTAGTTGAGCAAGTTCGTTAGCGACAATGACAACATGGGTGAATCCCACAAAGTAAAATTTGATAAAACTAAATACAATTCTTATTTCTTTCACCACCAATATTCGGTCAACTGGACCGACTAATACAATTAGTTCTGATATCAAGTAGTTCCAACCCTTTTTCAATCGCAGTTAAAGGAAATCGAATCGTAGTCATTTCTATTAAGTCTAATGTCAATCACCACCGGACCATCTAAAGTTTGATAACTAAACACAATTCTAAAAAAAATTAGCACAATCGTTTTTCTCTCTTAACTTATGAGATATAATAACTAATCTCAATTAAGCCACCAATTTTAAGAAAGCAAATTTGCTAGCACAATGATTTTTTTTTTCTTATTAAAATTTATTTATTTTTAAATGTGAACAAACTAAAACTACTTAACCGTTTCTTTTTCTTATTAAAAATTATTTATTTTTAAATGTGAACAAACTAAAAATACTTAACCGTAAAAAAACTCAAAAACTTAAATATAAATAAAAAGAAAAACATATATATACATGGACTTGTCCATAACTATCAAAACTTTCTATAAATTTTTTGCTTTAAATTGATAAGTGCTAAGAGATATAAACTTTAAATAACAAAAAAAACCTAACTTTTTTGTTTCAAAATTTAAATTTGTTAAGGACAAATTTGAGCTCTCTCTACAATTTGTTTTTTTATGACCTATAATAATTATTTGTTGATATCATGGATGATTCTGAGACATCATAAAATATTGATAATAAGAAAAGACTATTAATACAACTCTAATATCTCAAATACTATACGAGACTCAAACCTCAATTGGTAGCTTTCAAAACCAGAACAGTGTCCAATGCAACAAACATAACATTTGCATTTGGCACAGATAGTTAAATTATCATGAAGCATTTGCCACAAAACATTCATACACTCCCAAGAAAGAACATACCACCAATAAATAAACACGTAAAATCCAAAATAAAATCACTATGTTCCGAAACTTGGTGCATAAAAATTTCAATTGTTCACACAAAGACACACAATTAAAGCAGAAACACAAATGAAATAGCCCTGCCACCGTCGATCTAGAACCCAGTTCTGAGAACAAAAGCTACCAGAGGAAGGTGCAGACTTCACACTTACTCTAGAAAACAAATTAACTAGACAAAAACTAAAAGTACTAAGAACAGAACATTTATAACCATAACAGTAAAACACCCCGGTTCATTTCTTTTTTATCTTATTAGCTGCTCCGGTAGGTTCCTTCTTCTCCACAGCCTTGATGACCCCAACAGCCACAGTTTGACGCATGTCTCTGACAGCAAAACGGCCAAGTGGCGGATATTGAGAGAAAGTCTCAACCACCATGGGCTTGGTTGGAACCATCTTAATAATACCAGCATCACCATTCTTTAAGAACTTGGGCTCCTTCTCAATCTCTTTGCCAGATCGACGGTCAATCTTGGTAACCAGTTCAGCAAACTTGACAGCAATGTGGGAGGTGTGGCAGTCAAGAACAGGGGCATAGCCATTTCCAATCTGGCCGGGGTGATTCATGATGATCACTTGAGATGTAAAATTAGCAGCCTCCTTAGCCGGGTCATCCTTGGAGTTTGAGGCAACGTAACCACGCTTGAGATCCTTGACAGCAACATTCTTCACATTAAATCCAACATTGTCACCCGGAAGGGCTTCAGCGAGAGCTTCATGGTGCATCTCCACAGACTTGACTTCAGTTTGCAGTCCAGTTGGCCCAAAAGTGACCACCATTCCAGGTTTTATAGTACCCGTCTCAACACGCCCCACAGGCACAGTTCCAATTCCTCCAATCTTATAGACATCCTGAAGTGGTAATCGAAGGGGCTTGTCTGATGGTCTCTTAGGCTCGTTGACATTGTCAAGGGCCTCAAGAAGGGTTGGACCCTTGTACCAGTCAAGATTTGTAGAGCGCTCAATCATGTTATCTCCCTCAAAACCAGAGATGGGAACAAATGGAATTTTGTCTGGGTTGTAGCCAACCTTCTTCAAATAGGATGCAACTTCCTTGACAATTTCATCATACCTACCCTTGGAGTACTTGGGTGTAGTGGCATCCATCTGTTCAAGATAGCAACAGATTAAATAATTATAAATTATAAATAAATAAAAAAAGTAATAAAAAACAATACCAGATGCACCTTCAAAAGGGATACAACACAACATAGAAATAAAATACCTTATTGCAGCAACAAATCATTTGCTTGACACCAAGAGTGAAAGCAAGAAGAGCATGTTCACGGGTCTGGCCATCCTTGGAAATACCAGCTTCAAAACCACCAGTAGTGGAATCAATGATGAGAACAGCACAATCAGCTTGAGATGTTCCGGTAATCATGTTCTTAATGAAATCCCTGTGGCCGGGAGCATCAATGACAGTGCAGTAGTACTTAGTTGTCTCAAACTTCCACAAAGCAATGTCAATAGTGATACCTCTTTCCCTCTCAGCCTTAAGCTTGTCAAGCACCCAAGCATACTTAAATGAACGCTTGTTCATCTCAGCAGCTTCTTTCTCAAATCTCTCAATGACACGCTTGTCAATACCTCCAAGCTTGTAGATCAAGTGACCAGTGGTAGTTGACTTCCCAGAGTCGACATGGCCAATGACAACAATGTTAATATGAACTTTTTCTTTTGCCATAAGATCACAAAAAAGATCTGCCAAATTCAACAAAGGAAACACTAAGTAAGTATGACAAAAAAGATGGCAACAAAGGAAACACTAAGTAAGTATGATCCCAATTCCCAAAGAGAACACAAATACAAAACCTAGATAAAAACTACTTATTCACAAATTCCAGCTCCAGCTAGATTGAAGTAGAATAACAAATCAGAAAACAATAGATAAGTATGATATCGATAAAAAAAAAAATCTAGATGAAAACAATTTATGCACAAATTTCAGTTAGATTTCAATAGAATAACAAAAACAAAACCCTAGATGAAATAGAACAAGAAATCACCAAAAACAAAACCAAAGCAACATCTAATAATCATATGCAATAACATGTGTAATGCAATAAACTATGAATCGAGGAGATAGGTATGACGACAATACAAAACCCTAGATGAGAAGTGCTTATTCACAAATTCCAGCTAGATTGAAACAGAATAACAAATTGATCACAATACAAAACCCTGGATGAAAACTACCGTACTTATTCACATATTCCCAATTGAACAAAGAAAACAATACATAATAATGATCCCAATTCCCAAAGAGAAAAAACCTACTATCAAAAGCACAGCGACCAAAAATATAACCATTCAACAAAGAAAACAATAGCAAAGTAAGATCCCAATACAAAACCCTAGATGAAAACTAGTTATGCACAAATTTCAGCTAGATTTCAATAGAATAAGAAATCAGCAGAAACAAAAACAAATCAACAAGTATTTATCATATGCAAACAAATCGTGTAACGCAATAAAGTATGAATCGACGAGGTAAGAAACGAAAAAGAAGGTTACCGAATGAAGAGAATGCAACGCAAGGAAGAGAATGAGAGCAGAGAGGAATGTTATGGTTTAAGAAAAAGCGTTTAAGGGTTTATAAACAACTCCAATAGTAACAAATTAAAGATTTAAATCAAATCAAATTAAGGATTCAAATCTTTTAAGATTGTGTAGAAAAAAACCGTAAATATATTTTTTATTTCATCAAATTATTATGATTCTTTTTAATCATTAAAAAAAAAACTGTCCTATTAACAAATAATGATAATTCTAAAAGGATTATTTGAATTTATTATGTGCTTTAGTATTTTTTTAGTTTAATGTATTCGAATATAATCTTTTGTTTTATTACTACTACATAAATATAAATTGGTTTAATTTTATTATTTATATTATTGTTTTTTGAGGTAGGTGAGACATTCCTTTCTCATGTGCCCATAACCTTCACACTCATGGCACTGGCCCTGAATCTCTCTACCTTAGTTAGATTTATCATCAGATTTATCTCTGTCAGAAGACATGTTCTTGGCATAAGGTTTAGACTTATGATCTATTTTTTTGATCAGTTTGTTAAACTGTCTTCTTGGCATAAGGTTTAGACTTATGATCTATTTTTTTGATCAGTTTGTTAAACTGTCTTCCAAACAAGACTATTGCTTCTGACAGATTCTCCTCATTTTCACCATTGTCTTTCTCTGAGTTATCTGCAGTATTTGAAACAAGAGCTATGTTTTTTCTCTTTTTTTCCACAGTTTCACACATTCTCGTCTCAAAGGTTTGTAGAGAGCCTATGAATTCATCAACTTTCATGTTGTTGATGTTTTGAGCCTCTTCCAAAATAATAATAATAATATTATTAGTGTCATGTTAATGACAGCACACTCTTTAAGTATTTTAAATAAAAAAAATATCTTTTATAAAAAATCAAATATCTTAATATTCGATTTATTGAATACACATCTTTCTAAAAATAACTAATCTTTTTAAACTCTTAAAATATATCTCTAAGATACTCATTAACATTTCCCTTAAAATATATTATAATAAATATGAATTTGCTTTCTATCTATTATAATAATAATAAATTTAATTATTATTAATTTTACATTTTAACCCTGCTTAATTTAATTAGACACCTAATTTCAAGTCTCTAATTGTCATTTTTGTTATTAATATTTTACTTTAATGAATATAACCGACTTCATTAATTATCTACTATCAATATAAGAAATTTAATGATCAACCATTACTATATTTAAATTGTGAGCATGGTTAACATAAAAGTTTTTTTTTAAACTTTGCACTATGGTCCTCATAGAGCTTGAACTGACAAATCCAATTCCTGCAATCCTGCATGCTTTTTTGTTTTCTAGCAGCATTGATCCACCATCTTGGTCACATAATTCCTCAAACACGTATTTGTTTGGAGTCACGTGTCAAGTACAACATGAATTTATAATCCACTTCATGCTAGAGTCGTTGCTTGAAACCATCATGACATTAGATGATTCATAACCATATTGCATAATGGTTACATTGTCCTTATCCTTTCCACCATGATTATTCAGACGTCTAGGGAATGTCTTTCTTATATGACCCTCCTTCTTACAATGAAAATACCTAAATAGCAGGAGTATTACCATCATAATAAATATGTGTAACTTTACCTTTCTTCTCAAACTTACCATCTTTCTTCAAGAATTTCCCCTTAACGGACAAACCTTCACCAACAGAAGATGACTTGTGCTTCTTTTGTTCGTTCAAATTCTTAGAGTACAATGCTTACTGAGCTACTTCAAAGGTTAATGAATCTCTTATGTACAAGAGAGTTTCTCTGAAGTGAGCATGAAATATTGGTAAAACACACAACAATAATAACATTTGATCTTCATCATCAATCTTGACCTCAATATTTTCAAGATCAACAACTAACTTGTTGAACATATCCAACTGCTCAGGCAAGACTTTGTGTTCACTCATCTATAATAAAAACAAAGCTTGCTTCAAGTAGAGGCGATTGACCAAATATTTGGTCATATACAAACTTTCGAGTTTTCTCCATACACCCGCTGTTGTTTTCTCCTTTGAAACCTGTCGAAGAACCTTATCACCAAGGCTTAATATGATGGCGTCGTGGGTTTTCTCGATCATCGTCGTTTTCTCCTTCTTTGTTAGGGAAATATCCATCTTTTTCATATCCTTTAAATGCTTCTAAAAAAACCATGTTGAATTAGTAGGGCTTGCATCTTCGTGCGCCAGAAATCGAAATCATTCACATGGTTAAATTTCTTAATCTCATACTTTATTGATGACATCTTCTTATCTATGCTCACCACACCAATTTATTGTGAAACGATTCTCAATAAAACATAGTATGATTGCTTTCTTGATTAATAAGAAACCCATAAAGGAAGAGAAAAAAAGACAAGAAAAGAGAAAGTATAATTTAAAGTGGTTAAAAAATCTGGATTCTTGGTTCAGTTACACATTATGGAACAATGTTTACAATTGAATCTCAACCACGCCATTTTCTCCCTGTGATTAGATTTATCAGGGATTGAAGGAGGTGTGGTGACTAGAATGTTATTTATAAGAAAACTATACCTTAGCTTTCAATTATCATACTTAATAATTGGCCCATCAGACTGATCTGATTTAACATGCTAACTTAAACAACAAACTAACATATTTCTGCATGCAATAACAAACTTCGACTATGACATAGACATCTTCGACTGTTGCCGAACCATGAAGTTAACCTTGTCGAGCCTAAAGTTTGATCTAAATATCACATCCACATACCCATTTAAGCATACGAACACATAACATAAACTTTTTTTTAGTGTCAAATAATTTTTCAACATCAACGTATAGAACACCTGGTTGAAGAACTTACAACACATTATCATCTAATACATTATGCGGGTTTACAATATTCGGGTACATCCTACCTACAACCATTTAAAACAACTAGAGTTCATGCAACCATTTCAAACACCCGAAAGTTAACATCTATATGAAGTTTAAAAGATTCATAGTGATATCACCAGACAAATTCATTAATGCATAAAAAATTAGGCCGTGCTTCAATAAAAATAAATACATATGAGCATTACATGTAATTTAATACGACTATGTTGTTTATGACGTCGAAAAAACAATTTAACTGTGTTTCCAAACACAATTATTCCATAAGAAATATGTTTGAGTCTGATTTGAGATAAGGGAAATTAGGCATTCGTGGCCAAAATATGTCGTTGAGGTTTCAACCCTATAGGGTAATTGGATAGTGAGAACTCTAATGACTGTGGAGCATTCATAAGAAATTATGGGAATTGGAGGCGTAAATATGATACGAGATTGAACATATATCCATGAATTTTAAAGGTTTTAGGCATAATCTTAAAACGGTGATTAGATGGTTTAATTGTGTTAAAGTTGTAAATTTACTTGAGATAATTAAAGTATTGGATGAGTTGTAATTTTCTGAGAGTTTGGGTTTTTACGGAATCAAATTCGAAGATTCGGAAGGCCTCCAACGATGAAAAACACAGAAAATTCTGCATGTTATCTGTCACGACTGTTCATGTTTTCGGTCGAAATCGTTTTGGACGTAACTTTTGATCCGTAAGTCCATTTTGGTTCCCGTTGGACATGTCGGAAAGCTAAGAGAATTGGTTGCCCAATATTTTTATATCTAATATTTTTGGGAAGTCAATTGTGTATATGTTCTATTAATAAATTGTTGCACTGCTTGCTGCCGGTTGTGAAATTATTGGTGGATAATTTATTGAATACTTGTGTGTATGCTTGTGCAGTGCTATTTTGATGCTTTGATGCTGTGATTTTCTTAATGAATTATCATGAGTATGACTGTGATTCCTATGTGATTAATACAAGATTGTATGATGATTCCTATGAGTAATTGGGATGATTTATGATGTTGATTCCATGAGTTTTGATGATTATATGATGACATGACTATTATGATGATTTTTATGAATGATGATGCAACTAATAAGTTTATCACGAGGATGATATTGACGTGTGCATCATGCATTCATATGCATCTGGACTTCAGTTCAGGACCTTGACTTTTGTGGCTTCAGTCCCATTGTGCGGATGTGAGGTATTTTGTTGTGTTATGGTTCTCGTGTAGAATCGATCCTACTGTTGTGGATCTATGGAGGATTGATGGCACAATGTCCATCGAATTTTGTTGATTAGTACCGCATGCATGAGTCTTGTTGCATTTTCATTTATGTGACATTTTGATGTAATTTATTATGTTGTGGCATTGATGTTCCTTGATGATTACGATGATTTTGAATATGAAAATGACGTCATTTTATATGTTGATTCCTATATTGATTATTATGAATCGTTTTACTCACCCTACCTGTTCGAATGTTTCCTCCATGTGGGTAACATGCAGATGACCATGTTTAGTCGTGGGTGTCGTCGAGGACTTTTGAAGTTTTTGAGTCGTTGGTCATTGTGGTTGACTTAAAGGGTCTTGCTCTGATAGTGTAACATCGGGTTGGGGTCTTTGAATTAAACTATATTTTATTGAGTTTTTTTTATGTTGATTTCCTTGCGGTAAGAGGGAAACTTTGGATTTGCCTTTTGAATTCCGCTGTCATTTGAGCACTTTTGAGTAGTTTTGATAAAACATGTTGCTTACGGAGCATTGACCTTGATTTGAATTTATTGAGAAATGTACGCCATTTGAGGTGATTTTATAGTGTTTAAAATTTTACTCTAATAAATTCGATTGTTTTGCCATAATATTCGTGGGGTAGAAAAGAGTGTTACATTAGTGGTATCAGAGCAAGTTGGTCTGTCCCGCCAAGTTGTCTAATGTTATTTGCTCCCTAGTATGCGACATGTGTGTGAAAACACTGTCGGTACATGTTTGTTTTTTAATCTTTGTCTGCATAAGTGAGAATGGAACAAGTGGGGGAAAAGCTTATGCTTCTAAAGGATGCTTCAAGTGTGGAGTGGTGGCTCAGTGTGTCGATGAACGCTCTTATAGTTTGGTAAAGATGGTTTATACCCCATCATGATTTTCGGATGTCTATTGATAAATTGAGGAACCGATCACCCTTAATCTCTTGTTAATAATAGACAGAGCCATGTTGGATAGAATAGACATGTCTTGCAAACTTAGATGGCATGTACAGTGAATTGTTTTGAGTTAAGCTAAGTACTTACAGATTGTTTTGGTGAGTCGGTGCAGGATGGTGCTGAGGTGTTTATTTTGATGGAAACTTTGAGTGTTAATAAAGTGGGGAAGTTGGTGGTGTGCCAATTATTTGTGATTATCCAAAAGTTTTTCCTAATCAGATAAGTGATTTACCGCCGGAACATGAAGTGGAGTTTACAATTGACCTAGTTCTTGGAACTAGTTTGGTAGCGATGACTCAATATTGTATGTCCACACCGAAATCAAAGGAGTTGAAGAATCAACTTGAAGATCTACTTGGGAAGAGATTCATATGTCCGAGTGTGTCACCGTGGGGTGCACCAATTTTGTTGGTTAAGAAGAAAGAATGTTTTATGAGGCTTTGTATAGACAATAAACAATTGAACAAGGTGACTATCAAGAATAAGTATCCACTTCCAAGAATTGATGATTTGATGCACTACGCCCAAAAAGATGTCCTATTAACAAATAATGATGATTCTAAAGGGACTATTTGAATTTATTATGTGCTTTAATATTTTTTAGTTTAATGTATTCGAATTTAAAATAAATATAATTTGAAAGAAGATTTATTATCATTATCAAGTTAATTTGTTGTTATTTGATAGGTGTTGGATTATTACTATAAAATATTTAGAAAATGGTAATAAATTAATTAATTTGCTCTATAAAAACTAGAGATGACAAAAAGGATTGGGTCCACAGGACTCGCCCATTTAACTCACCATTTTTTATGGGTTGGAGTGAGGTTTTCGCCTCAGTGTCTTAAGTTGAGCCACCTCGCCTAACCCACTTTTAAAACGGGCCGAGGGCGGGGTGGGCCGATTTTGCCCACGCACTTTTTGTTAATTTTTTTTTACTTTAAATTAAAACAATATTAATATGGTATGTAGTAATTGGTCTTTGCTTTGTTCTTTTTTTTTTCAAATAACCACAAACACCTCATTTTAAAGATATTAATTGATCTTTGTTTCATTCTTCATTTTCACTCGTAATAAGAAAAGTCTTTATTGCAAAACATAGAGAATATTCTTTTATATTTTCTATTACTCGCTGTCATTGGAGTCGGGTTCTAAATCTATAAGGTTTTACATATAGGGGTTTGTTTCTCATTATGATAATAAAGTTTTGATTTTTAGGGTTTTAGTGTGTTTGTTTTAAGTTTTTGGTATTATAGTTGCATTATTTATTTATGTTAAAGAATATGACATTTGCGTTAAGACTTGTAAAGTCTTTACTATGTAATGTTAAAATTTGTCGGTCTCTTTTCTAATGATTAACAATTTCGTAAATTATGTAGTAACTTAAATTGTAAAAAAAAAAATGGCGGACCGGTCCGCCAACTCGTTACTAAACACGTCGGACTTGACTTTTAAGTTCGAACGTCTAAGTTGGTCTGCCCCGTCCTACCCTGCTTTTAGACGGACTTAAATGGGGTAACAGAACATGCCACCTGATTTGCCACCCTAATAAAAACAGCCAACGGGGTTTAAGTTTCGTCGGCACGCATTTTGGCTTATTTCTAAAAATAAGTTACATAATGAGTTTTAATTTTGAGTTACATAACTTTTTAAACTTAAAATTATTTTTAAACATCAAAATAAATATTTTTTAAAATTTATCTAAGCAATTCACATCATAATATATATATATATATATATATATATATATATATATATATATATATATATATATATATATATATATATATATATATATATATATATATATATATATATATATATATATATATATATATATATATATATATATATATATATATATATATATATATATATATATATATATATATATATATATATATATATATATATTGTGTGTGTGCAAATTTTATGAAGTGACACGAAACATAATCAGGTAGATTTAGGTAAGAAAACATCCATAAATAATAATTTTAATGATGAAATGTTTGAACTCTTCGTGATTATGTATTCTAATTTTCACGTATGATTGAAGAAACGATTCACTATCGTTGTAAGTTAATTGGTTGTTATTTGGTAGGTGTAAGATAATAAATTAATCAATTTGCTCTATAAAAACAAATTTTAAATTATGTCGACAAGCAAGTTTTAAAATTTAAAATTTAAATTGATCAATTCGCTCTATAAAAACGGCAAACGAATTTTAAATTATGTCGGCAAGAATTTTGGCTTTTTTTATATAAAAAATCATGTCGAAAAGACAAACTAATGTTTCATGTTATATTTTAATTTGATATTAAGAATATGCAAATAAAAAAATGCACTTATTAATATATAAATGATATATTTAAAAAAATAAATCTATTAAATTTATTGACTTTTATTATTTAAAATATGTGAAAAAGATTAGGGACATGGATGACAATGAGTGGAATTTAGACAAAATACTATATTACATATTCTCATATCAAAATAAAGTTAATCACCTGTATTATATATCCATATACCATATTTTTCTTTGGACAACTCTACTTTTTTTTTAAGGTGATATTTAATTCAATTAATAAAATTTATGTGTCCACCCGGACAAAACACCGCTCCCTTCTAAATTAAATTAATATTTATACGACAATCAGAATTTAGGGTTTGAGACAAAAGGGGAAAAAGAATATTAATGCAGAGTTTTTCTCTGGTCTCAAACTGAAATTTCTATTCAAGTTTTTATATGTAACTACATTGTTATAATGATAGGATACCTCCATATTTATAGGTTGAGATTGCTTGCACACCATCCAATCTTCAACTAACATAACTAACGCAACTAAAATAAACAAATAAAGCTAAGTTAAAATTCTGTTGAGATACACTTTTTCGACATTTCGACAATACTAAGTGTTTCGAGCTTCTGTCAAAGAACATATTTCAACACAAGGAATTACATTTTTAACACACGACTTAATTCATTATGTCTAAGTTATCTACATTCATCATAAATCTTAATTTCTCAAACACTTCGACCTGCACACCTTGTGTCATGATGTCTACAATTTGATTCTCAATTATGGAGTGTTCCAAGTTCGTCTTCTCTTTTACTACCTACTCTCGAAGATAATGGAACCTTATCTTAATGTGAATGCTTCTTCCATGTGTTATTAGATTCTTTGTCAGATTAATAGTAGACATATTGTCGATCTTTATGGTAACAACTCCATGATTCTTCCCTGTAATTTCTTCGCCCAAATTGACCATCCATGTTGCTTGGCATGCACATATGGAAATAGTTACGTACTTTGCTTAACACAATGACGGTGTCATTACTGGTTCTTTTCTTGAGCTCTAAACAAATGGTGCACCACCTATCATAAACACATTGTCAGCTGTGGAATTTCTATCCTCAACATCACTACACTAATTTGAGTCGGTGTAATCCACTAGTTTGTATTCTTTACCTTCATCATCAGTTGTAGGAAATAAAATTACATAGTCGATACACTATGCCAAAACAGATCTTTAGCAGCGCTTTTTTTGACCTTTAGCAGCGCTTTAAAGCGCTGCTAAAGGTAAAGGCTGCGCTTTTTTTTTGGAAAAAGCGCTGCTAAAGGCATCACTTTTAGCAGCGCTTTTTTACCCCTTTAGCAGCGCTTTTTAAAGCGCTGCCTATTCTCCCTCCCTCTCCCCCCCTTTAGCAGCGCTTTATTAAAGCGCTGTCTTAGACCCCCCCCCCCCCCTTTAGCAGCGCTTTATGAAAAGCGTTGTCTTAGACCGCCCCCCTTTCCCCACCTATAGCAGCGCTTTTTTAGCACTTTCTCTGTCCCCTTTAGCAGCGCTTATACATAAAAGCGCTGTCTAATTTGCACGTTTTGAAAGAAAAAAAATTCCTGAATAATCACATTTTTTATATATTTTTCAATAAACCTGCTTATATTACAATCCCTGCTTATATAATTCAGCCCTTTATTTCATCACTTTGGCCTTATATACACAATTCAACACTTTGGCATTATATGCACAATTCAACATCACAAATTATACAATTCCACTTTAATATATATAATTCTCAACATCACAAATTATACAATTCTCAACTCGAATAAATTGACACCATTCCACTTTAATTTCTTCCAATCTTCATTGCTGGCCATAATATACCTGTAATTCAGAAAAACTAAAGTATCAAATGAATGACATTCAAATATGTAAATAAGATATATATATATATATATATATATATATATATATATATATATATATATATATATATATATATATATATATATATATATATATATCTATATATATATATATATATATATATATATATATCTATATATATATATATATATATATATATATATATATATATATATATATATATATATATATATATATATACACACACACACACACATAAGAAACGTATAAATAAGAAAAACATGGTACGTATAAATAAGAAATAATATGTTATTTTATTGAATGAGACAATATGTAATTTTACAAGTACCTTTAACATCTCTTTATTTTCTTAGTTTGAACCTGCTTTACTTGTCTCTTAACAACACGGACGGATGGATTGATCCAAATTCCCTCGCTATGATCATTTCTAATATATGATTCGTCTGCTATAATATTCTCAGCTGGATCATCATAACATAAGATTCATTCTCAACATCAACCTCCCCCTTTTCTCCAATGTTATCGTCAATTACCTTGTTGGAAAAAAGAACTATAGACCATTTCGTACTTGTCGGATCAGTGACATAGAACACTTGTTTAGCTTGCGTGGCTAGAATAAAAGGCTCATCTTTGTACCCCACCTTATTAAGATCCACTTGCAAAAAACCTGACTTATCCATTCATATGCCACTATTATTTTCAACCCACTTGCATCCAAAGATAGGAATCTGAAACTTCTCATAATCAAACACCCAAATGCGCTCGATTACCCCAAAATACGAGGAAATGTGCATTGATTCGGCAAGCACGGTGACACCACTATTTTGCATTGTACTTTTATCATCTTGCTCCTTGGTATAAAATGTGTATCCATTAATTGCGTATGCGCTATAAGAAAACACATGCAAACTTGGACCATATGCTAAACATCTCAACCTTTCTGTTATTGAAGCGGGATCAGAATAAAACTTTGAAAAAATATGCTCTTTGAACCATGTTATAAAACTTTGATTGTGCTCACTTACTATCCAATTTTCATTTCTATTCAGATTTAAACCTCGGAGAACGTCCTTGTACAATTTAACGTATTGCTCAACCTCAATGCCATTGTGCAGAACATACAAATGCACTTGCTCACGTTCATCCCTTGAAACTGTCACAACTTTATTTCCAATTAACTGTTTACCTACTACTTTTTCAACAACATCAGATTTTGGAAGGCCAATGGATTGAACGTTGGACAAATATTAAGTACAAAACTCAATAGCTTCTTCAACAATGTATCGTTCAACAATACATCCCTCTGGTCGACTTCGGTTTTTCACATACCCTTTCAATATTTTCATATAACGTTCAACAGGGTACATCCATCTCATATAGGCAGGTCCACACAGTTGTGTCTCTTTCACAAGATGCACAACTAGATGTACCATTATGTCAAAGAATGACGGAGGAAAATAAATTTCAAGCTCACACAAAGTAATAATTATTTCTTTTTGCAATGTTGGTAAGATCGCAGGATCGATCACCTTACTACAAATAGATCTGGAAAAAAAACACAATTTTGTTATTGCGCCTCTCACTTTTTCTGGCAAAATAGAACGTATACCTATTGGTAGAAAGTGTTCCATAAGAACATGGCAATCATGTGTCTTTAAACTCTTTAACTTTAGGTTTTTCATAGAAACAAGTCTTCTAATATCTGAAGAGTATCCTTCTGGAACTTTAACTTCACTCAGAAACTTACACATTATCTTTTTCTCCTTTCTAGACAAAGTATATGCAGCAGGTGGTAGATATGTGCAATTTCCTTTCTTCTGGGGTCCTAATTCATTTCTTATTCCCATTGCTACCAAGTCTTTTCTTGCTTTAAGGCCATCCTTAGACTTTCCTTGTATATTGAGTAACGTACCAATAACACTTTCAAATACATTTTTTTCAATATGCATAACATCAAGAAAATGTCGTACATACAACGACTTCCAATACGGCAACTCAAACAAAATTGACCTCTTCTTCCACCCACGCGTGGTAAGCGTATGAGCAAAAGGCTTGCCAAACTTAGTACTCACATCTTTCACCTTTGCAAAAATTTGTTCGCCGGTCAATGTAGGTGGAGCTCTACGTTGTTCTGAATTTCCATTGAATGCTTGTCTCCACCCACGGTACTGATGATTAGAATTTAAGAATCTACGATGACCAAGAAAGACATTCTTCTGACCAAATTCCAACCACGTCCAATCTGTGTTTTCTTCACAGATAGGACACGCACATTGACCTTTAATGCTTTACCCCGATAGATTTCCGTATGCTGGGAAATCATTAATTGTGCCAAACAACATGGCCCTCAAATTAAAACTTTCTTTCCTATATCCATCATAAACCTCCACATCGTTCTCCCACAAACTCTTTAAGTCTTCGATTAAAGGTGTCAGGTATATGTCTATGTCGTTCCCTGGTTGTTTAGGGCCAAAAATTAACATAGATAACATCATGTACTTACGCTTCATACATAGCCATGGAGGTAGGTTATAAATCATAAGAATTACAGGCCAGGTGGAATGTGAGATACTTTGCAGACCATGCGGATTCATTCCATCAGTCGATAATGCCAAGCGAAGGTTTCTAGCTTCTTCTCCAAAATCAGGATAATCATTATCAATTTTCATCCACTGTGGTGAATCTGTCGGATGTCGATACTTCCCATCTATAATTCTATCATCTGCATGCCAAGTCAGGTGTTTCGCATCTGTTTCACTATGAAACATGCGTCTGAATCTCGGAATTATAGGAAAATACCATAAGACTTTTGCTGGTGACAACTTTTTCTTATACCGAGATACACCGCATTTAGGACACTCGTTTAATGATGCATACTCATTTCGAAACAAAATGCAATCATTTGGACAAGCATGTATCTTATCATAGCTCATACCAATAGAGCATAACATTTTTTTAGCTTCATAGGTTCGATTGGGAAGAACATTATCCTCTGGAAGCATCTCTTGAAGTAGGGCTAACAACTCTGTGAAACTTTTATCCGACCATCCATTACCCGCCTTTAAGTTGTACAACTTTAATACCGCAGACAATCTTGTGAAAGTAGTGCAACCTTTATACAACGGCTTCTCTGCATCGCTTACCAACCTCTCAAACATCTTGGGACAATCTTGAAGATCTTCTTCAAGTGCTTCTGCAATCTCTTCGACTCGATCGCAATCGTATGTATCCCTACCATTGTCCTTTGAAGTAGAGGTCGTATTGTTCTGGGGTTCAACATTCTCGTTACTTATCTCACCGTGTAATGTCCAACATGTGTAACTTCGATCAATTCCATGTCTCATTAAATGAGATTCCAACTGAACCGCGTCAATTCGACGCCCATAACAGCAACCTAAGCAAGGACATGTGATCCTACTGGGGTCTTTGGCGTGTTCAACAGCAAACTTAACGAAGTTCGATACCACATTCTCGCACTCTTTTGACAATCGATTAACAGACATCCAATTTTTATCCATAATAATTGAGTAGTCTAAGCAAAAACAGATAATACCTGTAAAGAATGCACTAACTTCTAAGAAAGATATACAGTAGGATGCTTGGAAATGATCACAACCTTGCTCTTCACAGGTAACCCCTATAACAGACAAAATATAAATTTTATTAAAATCATATTAATAATTTACGAAACAAAAATACTAGATAATCCACCAAAATATATCACATTAAAAATACTAGATAATTCTTAAACCAAAATAACATATCAACATATAAAACCATATAAACATATAAAACCATCAACATATAAAACCATAACAACATATATATCTCTCACTTTTTCCTTCCTTTTTTTATTCTAATAATTCTTTATCCACAATTCCAAAACTTTCTACCACCTAGCCATTAACAACACTAACATTCATCATCATATAAACTCATCACTAATTTATTGGTTCTATTCACCTTATTTCTAATTTTACTTTTGTTCAAAATTTATCAGTTGAATCAAAATATATAAAAATCATGTCTCATCAACAGAGAGGAACAGTAGGCAACCACCATTTTCAATAAATCTAGCATATATCAAGGTTCAAAGAAATATATAACAATGGTGAAAAGATTAATAAAAAAGAAAACCATAGTAAAACTACACATACCGTAAGAATGTTGGAAATGCAACGGTGGCGAAAACGGACGAAAACGGACGGTGAACGGAGGCGAAAACGAACGGTGAACGGCGGCGAAAACGAATGGAAGACGGCGGCGAAAACGGACGGTGAACGGAGGCGAAAACGAATGGAAGACAGCGGCGAAAACGGACGGCGACGACAGCTTCAACGGAGGGCGAAAATGGAAGATAGGGCAATGGAGAAATGAAGAAATGAAGAAGAAAACGAAACACGCGACTGTTCTGTTTCGTTTACAATTCTGGAGGGTATATAAAAATTATTATACTAATACCTTTAGCAGCGCTTTTTAAAGGCCTTTAGAAGCGCTTTAAAAAACGCTTTCATAGGGTGCCTTAGCAATGACATATAGCAGCGCTTTATAGAAAAAGCGCTCTCGTAGGGTCCCCCTTTAGCAGCGCTTTTAAAAAGCGCTTTCAAAGGGTCCTCCTTTAGCAGCGCTTTTTAAAAGCGCTTTCTTAGGGTCCCCTTTTAGCAGTGCTTTTTAAAAAGCGTTGTCTTAGGATCCCCCTTTAGCATCGCTTTTTTAAAAGCGCTGTCTTTGGTAGGTAATTTTTTTTCTTTTTTTTTACTGACTTTTTAGCAGCACTTTTTTAAAAAGCGTTGTCTTTGTATGCGCTGCTAAAAGTCATTTCTGGCGTAGTGATAATTCTTTTCAGATACCTTAGTATCCTCTTCGTTGCTACTAAGTGTGATACCTTTGGATTCTGCATGAATATACTCACCATACCTACATTGTAAGCTAAATCAAGCCTTGTGTGACAAAGGTATCTTAATTACCCAATAAGTCTTTTATAGTGTGTTGGGTCGACATAATATTTATATGAGTTTTTCTATAGTTGTAGTATTGGCTCATCACGTGTCAAAGTCGAATTGCAATCTTTCATCTCAAATCTCTTGAGTATCTCGCTTGCATATCTTATATTATACATTATCAAGCCTCTACTACTCTTCTAGAATTTGATGCAAAGAAAGTATGAAATTTTTCCCAGATCAAACATTTCGAAATGAAAAACCAATCAAATTTCACCATGTTCTTTGTTGAGGGTTTTATGTTGACAAACCAATATTTCCTTCTAGTAATGTGTTATGACCATCTTGAGTCCAAGTATCATTGGTCTTAAAACATTTCTTCATCTCTTGTTATGACCATCAACAACATCTCTTCTTTTTCATGTTTTGCAAACTTTTTGCATCATTTTCTTGATTCTTTTGCTTTTCATGACAACCACTAGAACAATGGTCATACCTCTGACAATTAAAATGTTGAATGTGAATTTTGTCAGGTTTTCTTCCACGACCTATTCCTTTACTAGTAGAACCTCCACCGTGGTTACTTTGGTATGTGGGGTTTATCTGGTTTGAAGCATTTTCTCTTTGTTGGTTTTCTCTACCATTCAAACTATTGTAGCCTCCTCTACCTTTGTTATTGAACCGTTTTTCTTTTCATTTCTTTTCTCTCATTGATTGCGCCTATAAAGTCAGGTCACTCTTCGACTTGCTTGCTCTTTCAGAAATTCTTTGTTCATGATATTCAAGTGTCCCTTAAAGCTCTTCCTTTGTCATTATTGATAATTTTTTTCGGTTTTCTAAGGCTACTACCACGTAGTCGAGCTTCGAAACCAACGACCTTAAGATCTATGTGGCAACTGTTCTTGATGTCAACGCTTCTCCACATATCTTGATTTGATTCACTACTTTTGCAACACAAGTGAAGAAATCAATTATGTTTTCACTTTTTCCCATTTGAAGTTTCATACGTTCTTTTGTGAGTTTGTAACCTCGCATCTTTGATATTTTCAGCGCTTCCAAACGATTTCTCCAAGATTTGCCATGCTTTTTTTGTCGATTCTACATGTCTGGCCTTTTTGAAACTATATTGATTAACACATTGATAAATCATAATGAGAACGTTATAATCTTTCTTCTTCAATTTTCTGTGCGCAACTTTTTCTTCACCTGTCGCATTCTCTACAAGTGATGTCACTCCCTTCTTCCCAAGATTCCAAAGATCCTAATAACAAAAAACGAACTTTATCTGCTTGCACCAATTATCTTAACTCTAATTCTTTATAATTGGGATACTCGTCGGAAAATTCCCATTTGAGTGATTCCTTGTGTTATGCTTCCCAATAATTACACAATCAATGCTCTAGATAGCATATGTTAGAATTACACCAAACATATGGAGAATTCTAAATTAATATTGACGAACAAGAATCAATCTTTCTGATTTATTACTCCTATTGTTCATCACTCTTTACTGAAGTAAATCAACCACACATTGATTTCAAGATAATTTTGTTGCACAACGATTATTGAAGAAGAAAAGAAAAAAAAATGAATTTGGGAAGAAAAGAGAATTTAGGGTTTGAGAGAAAAGGGGAAGAAGAATATTTCTACAGAATTTCTCTTTGCTCTCAAATTGAAAATCTACTGATAGTAATATGTGGAAAAGTATGATCTACTCTAAAGAGAAATTATTTCAAAGGTTGTTGTTGGAAGATAGGGAGTGGGAAGAACACTGAGATTTGGGAAGACTAATGGCTACCATATCAAAGCAGGTTTAAATCCTAACTTTAAAATCTTTTGAATCTAAAATATTTTGGATTAGAGTCCTTATTGATCATGATAGTCAAACTTGGAACACTCAACTCATCAATCAAACTTTTCTTCCATATGATAGTGAAAGAATTATTCAAATTCCTTTTGTTAGTTTATGCATGGTCTCTAAGATGGGGAATTAGATTTATTAGACTTTTCTCAATTTTAAGTGTTAGCACTGGGTTTGTTATTTTTCAAAAATGATATGAAAGTAAATATGCTGAAAAATAAATGCAGACAGTAAAAGACTCAATGATACATTCTGGTTTCCCTCACAATTTGAAAGTACTTCAGTCTCATCACTCCCCGTGAGAGATTTCCACTATGTCAGATCTTTGTACAAGTATTACACCAAGATCTATCTAGAAATCTTCTAACATAAACAACACAATCAATAAGGGCAATCCCCTTATGGTTTTTACAAAGTGCAACAAGAGAACAATCCTCCCTTATTCCCTTTCTTGCTTCCAACAATCTTGGACAACAAGAAAATTACAACAATCTGAATTTTTACAAGTGTTTCAAGTTGTATAACAATGTATATTCAATTCCTATAATTGATCTTCTCTATCAAGTAGGCAATTCCTAATATGTAGTACAAGTGCTTAATGATTTATGTAGTTAAAACTATTTGAAAATGTAATGAAATTGATGTGCAGAAGTTTCAACAAAAAGTTATGCAAAGAACACTTGATTTTGAAAATAAGAGAATATAAGTTTTGAATTTCTATGAAAGAGAGATAAGTTTGAATTCTGAAAAGTATGATTTATATAGAGCTTTAACACCTCTGTAAAAGTGTACAAATACATGAAAAGATGTCATGGTTCAAAAAGGCTTTTAAAAATTCGTTTGCCTCATAATTTTCATGAAAAAATACCACTGGTTCTGTATTAATCGGTTAACCTATAATGGTTAATCGATTACACCTGATACATTTTCAAAGATTAAAGTACTTTTACATTTTGAGAAAATTGTGCAAATTGTGGCAGCTTTAATGTGCTATTACGCCGGTTTCAAATGTCATAATTTACCAAATACAGAATAGTTAATTTAAAAATCATTTTAAAAGATTCATGAAAGGTTTAAGATGAAAATGCATGATTTTTATGGGAAATTAAGATATATATACTTGAATAGAAATACATATTCAACCATCTTGATTTTTTCATTAATTTTTCTAAACTTTTTTATAATTTGAACTTGATTGCTCTAGTCTTCAAGCTTTGACTCTTCTTTTTATTGATGTGTTTGTCTTCATAAAAAAAATAACCAATGATAAGAAGAACTCTTCTCCACACCTTTAGGAAACAGTGAGAAAGATGATGTTATTGTATGGATGGCCACTAAGGATGGTAATTATATTGTCAGATCAGGCTACCACTAGTTCAACCATTATTATAAAATATATCTATCGTAACATGTCATTACCTTTAGACTGTAATAGTTGTTCATAACATAATGGCTCAAAATGGGCGAGCTTACTGCAGAAGGAACATTTATAAATACGACGATTTAATTTCTTCCTATTTTTGAAACTGTTACTAGATGATAAATTTGGTTTAAACTCTAATACAGTTTTATTTAAGGAAAGCCTTTGTACACTTACTTAAGGTTTCATGCATATCTTTAAATTCCTTCTTCACTGAGATACAAGTATCAAAGTTCTTATATTGGTTTCTAATATCAGAATTTTCATAACTTAACCTTCTATTGCTATTTTCTAAAAACTCAATATACTCTTTAAGCTCTATATTACTCTTTTTTAAGTTATCATTTTCTTTGATTAACTTAACATTAAATTTAAATAACTTCTTATAGGAAAGAGTTGTTTCCTTACAATGATTTTCTTCACCACAAACTTTAAAACAAACATGTTCTTTGTTTGAATTCTCCAATGATCTCTTGCAGGTTTCCTTGTACGAATCTTCATATTTTTATCGTGATGAAACTCTAACAATTTTGTGTGATGGATCTCATTCATCATTCTTCTTTCAAAGTTTCTAATACATGAGGCTTCTTTCATCTTCATAGTTTGAGTTAAATATTATCCTTGATGAATCTTCTTCATAATTAGCTAAAGAATCTTCTTATGATCGTCCGTCCATTCATATTATTTTTTCAAATGAAACCACTGTAGTTGATTTTAAATCTTTTTCTTAGAAAGAATCTCTTAATGAAGTTTATGATGATTCTTCTAGAGTTCTTAAGTTTATTCATTTATCTTTGAATAGTTTTATCAACTCGTTTAATTTTACCAAGAAATCTTCTTTCCTATATTTTTCATCAAAATTACAAACACTTCCACATCTTGATCATCATTTTTCTGATTTCAATTATTAACTCTTAGATATTTTTTAGATATGAAAATTCTAATATATCCTGCAAGGTTTCCAATTGTTAAGCATCATCAATGAAGATAACATTCATATTCATTTAATGTTCCAACTTCCTAAATCTAAGTGTTCATTATCTCTTGTTTGATACTTTACTCGCACTTATTTATTTACCGATGTTTAAGCTTTTGGTATTTATGGCTTTCGGGCATCCGGTGTTTAAGCTTTTGGTATTTATGCCCAAGAAGAAGTTTTATTGCTTTATCATTTTTGTAGGGAGAGAGAAAGGTTGAAGAAGAAGAAGTTTTTAGACCTTATCTCGAGGGGGATAGATGTTTAAATGAGGTTCAATATGTTTGCAATTTGTTCCTCACCGTAGAAGTTGCCTTAAAACCTTTGAGTATTTTGCAATATGTTTAAATGAGGTTCAATATGCATGTGGTACCAATCATCAAAGCTCGATGGACAGTGGGCCATCAACCCTCCATAGATCCCCATCAATAGGATCGATTCTACTAGAAAACCGGAGCATATCAAAACATTTCACATCCACACAATGGAATTGAAGCCAAAGTAATCGAGGTCCTAAACCGAAGTCCGGATGCACATGAATGCATGATGCACACGTCACAATAATAATCCTCATAATACAACATATAGTGCATCATCATTCATCATACTCATCATCATCACACAAATCATCACGTCTCATGTTATCATATAATTCACCAAATCATGGTAATTTCATCATGTCAATTCAATCAATACATCATAGGGGTCATTAGGGCATCCGATGTTTAAGCTTTTGGTATTTATGGCCAAGAAGAAGTTTTGTTGCTTTATCATTTTTGTAGGGAGAGAGAAAGGTTGAAGAAGAATTTTTTAGACCTTATCTCGAGGAGGATAGATGTTTAAATGAGGTTCAATATGTTTGCAATTTGTTCCTCGCCGTAGAAGTTGCCTTAGAACCTTTGAGTATTTTGGTTCTTTGACTAAATGGTGAAACAACTAGTTCAAGCGACAACTGATAAGGATGTGGCTATGAATGAAGTGAATACATATTTGGAGCTCTGATAAGCAGAATGAAGAGTTGGAAAAGGCTTTGATGGAGTCTCAAGATATTCAACGGAAGACCGAGGTCAACCTTACCAACATGCGCGAGTAAAATCTTTCACTTTGTAAAGAGTTATCCAAATCCTTGCATAAAGGTTTTTCTCTAGTCATGAAAGCTTTGAAAATTCTCTTCATCAAGTTGAATATTTTTATTCGACTCGTTTCATCTCTCGATCTCAGGTTCGTCTTAACTAGATAATTGAAGACGGGTATGTGGTTCCTTTATATGGGTAGTTTTTTTAGGCTAGTAGATGTAAACCTGGTGTATGTGGATCTTCACATGTAATACATATTTTTAAATATATTTTATTTTTGTTTATTTTTATATAACACATACCTTTGCTTATAGAGTTTGAGTTTTTCCCATTGAGTTACATGCTCAGATTGCATTGAACGTCTACATAGATCGAGTCTGACCATTGGTTGATACCCATTCCTATTCCCCCAGATGAAAACTCGGTTCGAGGTTGACGTATCACTGAACCTATCACTATTTCCAGAGTGGTTAGCTACCGAGAAACTATAGGTTAGTTATGTTCCATTTTAGGATGTGTTTGTCATGCTCGTGTGTTGATGTCGTGGGGTTTTGATAACTTTATTCATACTCTTTTAACATTTATAACTACTCCCCGATTTTGGTTATGGGGCTTTGATACTTCTAGACATACCACAGGCTCGTCTCTACCCTTAATGATAAAAAGGAAAAACGATTTAGTGATAAATTCCTTCTTTATTTCAATAGTTGTATACATGACATGTTTTTCTTTTACAATAAAATCGAATTAAAGGGATAACATTGTCAGGTGACTCCTGCCACCGCTTGTTTGTCCATGGAGTTGGCGTTGCCTTACGATTAGTCACTTTTGCTTACCATCTTTACTCAGGGTACCTTCTTAGTCAGAGGATAGATTGTCATATCCTTTACCTGCTTAATCAACTGTGCCACATTGATTTCTATAACTGTAGCTTCACCTTCGTTCTGATTCTATTGTAAATTTTGATAAATCATGTTAGCTCTTATTAGTTGAGCAAGTTCGTTAGCGACAATGACAACATGGGTGAATCCCACAAAGTAAAATTCGATAAAACTAAATACAATTCTTATTTCTTTCACCACCAATATTCGGTCAACTGGACCGACTAATACAATTAGTTCTGATATCAAGTAGTTCCAACCCTTTTTCAATCGCAGTTAAAGGAAATCGAATCGTAGTCATTTCTATTAAGTCTAATGTCAATCACCACCGGACCATCTAAAGTTTGATAACTAAACACAATTCTAAAAAAAAATTAGCACAATCGTTTTTCTCTCTTAACTTATGAGATATAATAACTAATCTCAATTAAGCCACCAATTTTAAGAAAGCAAATTTGCTAGCACAATGATTTTTTTTTTTCTTATTAAAATTTATTTATTTTTAAATGTGAACAAACTAAAACTACTTAACCGTTTCTTTTTCTTATTAAAAATTATTTATTTTTAAATGTGAACAAACTAAAAATACTTAACCGTAAAAAAACTCAAAAACTTAAATATAAATAAAAAGAAAAACATATATATACATGGACTTGTCCATAACTATCAAAACTTTCTATAAATTTTTTTCTTTAAATTGATAAGTGCTAAGAGATATAAACTTTAAATAACAAAAAAAACCTAACTTTTTTGTTTCAAAATTTAAATTTGTTAAGGACAAATTTGAGCTCTCTCTACAATTTGTTTTTTTATGACCTATAATAATTATTTGTTGATATCATGGATGATTCTGAGACATCATAAAATATTGATAATAAGAAAAGACTATTGATACAACTCTAATATCTCAAATACTATACGAGACTCAAACCTCAATTGGTAGCTTTCAAAACCAGAACAGTGTCCAATGCAACAAACATAACATTTGCATTTGGCACAGATAGTTAAATTATCATGAAGCATTTGCCACAAAACATTCATACACTCCCAAGAAAGAACATACCACCAATAAATAAACACGTAAAATCCAAAATAAAATCACTATGTTCCGAAACTTGGTGCATAAAAATTTCAATTGTTCACACAAAGACACACAATTAAAGCAGAAACACAAATGAAATAGCCCTGCCACCGTCGATCTAGAACCCAGTTCTGAGAACAAAAGCTACCAGAGGAAGGTGCAGACTTCACACTTACTCTAGAAAACAAATTAACTAGACAAAAACTAAAAGTACTAAGAACAGAACATTTATAATCATAACAGTAAAACACCCCGGTTCATTTCTTTTTTATCTTATTAGCTGCTCCGGTAGGTTCCTTCTTCTCCACAGCCTTGATGACCCCAACAGCCACAGTTTGACGCATGTCTCTGACAGCAAAACGGCCAAGTGGCGGATATTGAGAGAAAGTCTCAACCACCATGGGCTTGGTTGGAACCATCTTAATAATACCAGCATCACCATTCTTTAAGAACTTGGGCTCCTTCTCAATCTCTTTGCCAGATCGACGGTCAATCTTGGTAACCAGTTCAGCAAACTTGACAGCAATGTGGGAGGTGTGGCAGTCAAGAACAGGGGCATAGCCATTTCCAATCTGGCCGGGGTGATTCATGATGATCACTTGAGATGTAAAATTAGCAGCCTCCTTAGCCGGGTCATCCTTGGAGTTTGAGGCAACGTAACCACGCTTGAGATCCTTGACAGCAACATTCTTCACATTAAATCCAACATTGTCACCCGGAAGGGCTTCAGCGAGAGCTTCATGGTGCATCTCCACAGACTTGACTTCAGTTTGCAGTCCAGTTGGCCCAAAAGTGACCACCATTCCAGGTTTTATAGTACCCGTCTCAACACGCCCCACAGGCACAGTTCCAATTCCTCCAATCTTATAGACATCCTGAAGTGGTAATCGAAGGGGCTTGTCTGATGGTCTCTTAGGCTCGTTGACATTGTCAAGGGCCTCAAGAAGGGTTGGACCCTTGTACCAGTCAAGATTTGTAGAGCGCTCAATCATGTTATCTCCCTCAAAACCAGAGATGGGAACAAATGGAATTTTGTCTGGGTTGTAGCCAACCTTCTTCAAATAGGATGCAACTTCCTTGACAATTTCATCATACCTACCCTTGGAGTACTTGGGTGTAGTGGCATCCATCTGTTCAAGATAGCAACAGATTAAATAATTATAAATTATAAATAAATAAAAAAAGTAATAAAAAACAATACCAGATGCACCTTCAAAAGGGATACAACACAACATAGAAATAAAATACCTTATTGCAGCAACAAATCATTTGCTTGACACCAAGAGTGAAAGCAAGAAGAGCATGTTCACGGGTCTGGCCATCCTTGGAAATACCAGCTTCAAAACCACCAGTAGTGGAATCAATGATGAGAACAGCACAATCAGCTTGAGATGTTCCGGTAATCATGTTCTTAATGAAATCCCTGTGGCCGGGAGCATCAATGACAGTGCAGTAGTACTTAGTTGTCTCAAACTTCCACAAAGCAATGTCAATAGTGATACCTCTTTCCCTCTCAGCCTTAAGCTTGTCAAGCACCCAAGCATACTTAAATGAACGCTTGTTCATCTCAGCAGCTTCTTTCTCAAATCTCTCAATGACACGCTTGTCAATACCTCCAAGCTTGTAGATCAAGTGACCAGTGGTAGTTGACTTCCCAGAGTCGACATGGCCAATGACAACAATGTTAATATGAACTTTTTCTTTTGCCATAAGATCACAAAAAAGATCTGCCAAATTCAACAAAGGAAACACTAAGTAAGTATGACAAAAAAGATGGCAACAAAGGAAACACTAAGTAAGTATGATCCCAATTCCCAAAGAGAACACAAATACAAAACCTAGATAAAAACTACTTATTCACAAATTCCAGCTCCAGCTAGATTGAAGTAGAATAACAAATCAGAAAACAATAGATAAGTATGATATCGATAAAAAAAAAAATCTAGATGAAAACAATTTATGCACAAATTTCAGTTAGATTTCAATAGAATAACAAAAACAAAACCCTAGATGAAATAGAACAAGAAATCACCAAAAACAAAACCAAAGCAACATCTAATAATCATATGCAATAACATGTGTAATGCAATAAACTATGAATCGAGAAGATAGGTATGACGACAATACAAAACCCTAGATGAGAAGTGCTTATTCACAAATTCCAGCTAGATTGAAACAGAATAACAAATTGATCACAATACAAAACCCTGGATGAAAACTACCGTACTTATTCACATATTCCCAATTGAACAAAGAAAACAATACATAATAATGATCCCAATTCCCAAAGAGAAAAAACCTACTATCAAAAGCACAGCGACCAAAAATATAACCATTCAACAAAGAAAACAATAGCAAAGTAAGATCCCAATACAAAACCCTAGATGAAAACTAGTTATGCACAAATTTCAGCTAGATTTCAATAGAATAAGAAATCAGCAGAAACAAAAACAAATCAACAAGTATTTATCATATGCAAACAAATCGTGTAACGCAATAAAGTATGAATCGACGAGGTAAGAAACGAAAAAGAAGGTTACCGAATGAAGAGAATGCAACGCAAGGAAGAGAATGAGAGCAGAGAGGAATGTTATGGTTTAAGAAAAAGCGTTTAAGGGTTTATAAACAACTCCAATAGTAACAAATTAAAGATTTAAATCAAATCAAATTAAGGATTCAAATCTTTTAAGATTGTGTAGAAAAAAACCGTAAATATATTTTTTATTTCATCAAATTATTATGATTCTTTTTAATCATTAAAAAAAAACTGTCCTATTAACAAATAATGATAATTCTAAAAGGATTATTTGAATTTATTATGTGCTTTAGTATTTTTTAGTTTAATGTATTCAAATATAATCTTTTGTTTTATTACTACTACATAAATATAAATTGGTTTAATTTTATTATTTATATTATTGTTTTTTGAGGTAGGTGAGACATTCCTTTCTCATGTGCCCATAACCTTCACACTCATGGCACTGGCCCTGAATCTCTCTACCTTAGTTAGATTTATCATCAGATTTATCTCTGTCAGAAGACATGTTCTTGGCATAAGGTTTAGACTTATGATCTATTTTTTTGATCAGTTTGTTAAACTGTCTTCTTGGCATAAGGTTTAGACTTATGATCTATTTTTTTGATCAGTTTGTTAAACTGTCTTCCAAACAAGACTATTGCTTCTAACAGATTCTCCTCATTTTCACCATTGTCTTTCTCTGAGATATCTGCAGTATTTGAAACAAGAGCTATGTTTTTTCTCTTCTTTTCCACAGTTTCACACATTCTCGTCTCAAAGGTTTGTAGAGAGCCTATGAATTCATCAACATTCATGTTGTTGATGTTTTGAGCCTCTTCCAAAATAATAATAATAATATTATTAGTGTCATGTTAATGACAGCACACTCTTTAAGTATTTTAAATAAAAAAAATATCTTTTATAAAAAATCAAATATCTTAATATTCGATTTATTGAATACACATCTTTCTAAAAATAACTAATCTTTTTAAACTCTTAAAATATATCTCTAAGATACTCATTAACATTTCCCTTAAAATATATTATAATAAATATGAATTTGCTTTCTATCTATTATAATAATAATAAATTTAATTATTATTAATTTTACATTTTAACCCTGCTTAATTTAATTAGACACCTAATTTCAAGTCTCTAATTGTCATTTTTGTTATTAATATTTTACTTTAATGAATATAACCGACTTCATTAATTATCTACTATCAATATAAGAAATTTAATGATCAACCATTACTATATTTAAATTGTGAGCATGGTTAACATAAAAGTTTTTTTTTTTTTTTTTTGTATATTCTAGCTTGTTTGGATGAAATATTTTAATTAAAAAAATAATTTTTTGAGTCAATTTAAAATGATTTGACTAAAATTTATTATTTAGATAAAGATTATAAAAAATTGTTAAAATGATATAAATTTATGAAGTATTTTATTTAAGTTAAATTTAAAGAATTTCAAATGACATCAAAAAATAAAGAATTTGAAAATATTCATTCACTCTCTATAATACAAATGTTAAACTGTTTATTATTATTTTCAAACTTTGCACTATGGTCCTCATATTTTATGAAAGTTTCAAATTCACTCCTAAATTTTTTAAAAAATTGAAAATAAGTCCCTTAAAAATTTTAATTAGTCCCTCATATTTTTAAACTTTGCACTATGGTCCTCATAGAGCTTGAACTGACAAATCCAATTCCTGCAATCCTGCATGCTTTTTTGTTTTCTAGCAGCATTGATCCACCATCTTGGTCACATAATTCCTCAAACACGTATTTGTTTGGAGTCACGTGTCAAGTACAACATGAATTTATAATCCACTTCATGCTAGAGTCGTTGCTTGAAACCATCATGACATTAGATGATTCATAACCATATTGCATAATGGTTACATTGTCCTTATCCTTTCCACCATGATTATTCAGACGTCTAGGGAATGTCTTTCTTATATGACCCTCCTTCTTACAATGAAAATACCTAAATAGCAGGAGTATTACCATCATAATAAATATGTGTAACTTTACCTTTCTTCTCAAACTTACCATCTTTCTTCAAGAATTTCCCCTTAACGGACAAACCTTCACCAACAGAAGATGACTTGTGCTTCTTTTGTTCGTTCAAATTCTTAGAGTACAATGCTTACTGAGCTACTTCAAAGGTTAATGAATCTCTTATGTACAAGAGAGTTTCTCTGAAGTGAGCATGAAATATTGGTAAAACACACAACAATAATAACATTTGATCTTCATCATCAATCTTGACCTCAATATTTTCAAGATCAACAACTAACTTGTTGAACATATCCAACTGCTCAGGCAAGACTTTGTGTTCACTCATCTATAATAAAAACAAAGCTTGCTTCAAGTAGAGGCGATTGACCAAATATTTGGTCATATACAAACTTTCGAGTTTTCTCCATACACCCGCTGTTGTTTTCTCCTTTGAAACCTGTCGAAGAACCTTATCACCAAGGCTTAATATGATGGCGTCGTGGGTTTTCTCGATCATCGTCGTTTTCTCCTTCTTTGTTAGGGAAATATCCATCTTTTTCATATCCTTTAAATGCTTCTAAAAAAAACATGTTGAATTAGTAGGGCTTGCATCTTCGTGCGCCAAAAATCGAAATCATTCACATGGTTAAATTTCTTAATCTCATACTTTATTGATGACATCTTCTTATCTATGCTCACCACACCAATTTATTGTGAAACGATTCTCAATAAAACATAGTATGATTGCTTTCTTGATTAATAAGAAACCCATAAAGGAAGAGAAAAAAGACAAGAAAAGAGAAAGTATAATTTAAAGTGGTTAAAAAATCTGGATTCTTGGTTCAGTTACACATTATGGAACAATGTTTACAATTGAATCTCAACCACGCCATTTTCTCCCTGTGATTAGATTTATCAGGGATTGAAGGAGGTGTGGTGACTAGAATGTTATTTATAAGAAAACTATACCTTAGCTTTCAATTATCATACTTAATAATTGGCCCATCAGACTGATCTGATTTAACATGCTAACTTAAACAACAAACTAACATATTTCTGCATGCAATAACAAACTTCGACTATGACATAGACATCTTCGACTGTTGCCGAACCATGAAGTTAACCTTGTCGAGCCTAAAGTTTGATCTAAATATCACATCCACATACCCATTTAAGCATACGAACACATAACATAAACTTTTTTTTAGTGTCAAATAATTTTTCAACATCAACGTATAGAACACCTGGTTGAAGAACTTACAACACATTATCATCTAATACATTATGCGGGTTTACAATATTCGGGTACATCCTACCTACAACCATTTAAAACAACTAGAGTTCATGCAACCATTTCAAACACCCGAAAGTTAACATCTATATGAAGTTTAAAAGATTCATAGTGATATCACCAGACAAATTCATTAATGCATAAAAAATTAGGCCGTGCTTCAATAAAAAGAAATACATATGAGCATTACATGTAATTTAATACGACTATGTTGTTTATGACGTCGAAAAAACAATTTAACTGTGTTTCCAAACACAATTATTCCATAAGAAATATGTTTGAGTCTGATTTGAGATAAGGGAAATTAAGCATTCGTGGCCAAAATATGTCATTGAGGTTTCAACCCTATAGGGTAATTGGATAGTGAGAACTCTAATGACTGTGGAGCATTCATAAGAAATTATGGGAATTGGAGGCGTAAATATGATACGAGATTGAACATATATCCATGAATTTTAAAGGTTTTAGGCATAATCTTAAAACGGTGATTAGATGGTTTAATTGTGTTAAAGTTGTAAATTTACTTGAGATAATTAAAGTATTGGATGAGTTGTGATTTTATGAGAGTTTGGGTTTTTACGGAATCAAATTCGAAGATTCGGAAGGCCTCCAACGATGAAAAACACAGAAAATTCTGCATGTTATCTGTCACGACTGTTCATGTTTTCGGTCGAAATCGTTTTGGACGTAACTTTTGATCCGTAAGTCCATTTTGGTTCCCGTTGGACATGTCGGAAAGCTAAGAGAATTGGTTGCCCAATATTTTTATATCTAATATTTTTGGGAAGTCAATTGTGTATATGTTCTATTAATAAATTGTTGCACTGCTTGCTGCCGGTTGTTAAATTATTGGTGGATAATTTATTGAATACTTGTGTGTATGCTTGTGCAGTGCTATTTTGATGCTTTGATGCTGTGATTTTCTTAATGAATTATCATGAGTATAACTGTGATTCCTATGTGATTAATACAAGATTGTATGATGATTCCTATGAGTAATTGGGATGATTTATGATGTTGATTCCATGAGTTTTGATGATTATATGATGACATGACTATTATGATGATTTTTATGAATGATGATGCAACTAATAAGTTTATCACGAGGATGATATTGACGTGTGCATCATGCATTCATATGCATCTGGACTTCAGTTCAGGACCTTGACTTTTGTGGCTTCAGTCCCATTGTGCGGATGTGAGGTATTTTGTTGTGTTATGGTTCTCGTGTAGAATCGATCCTACTGTTGTGGATCTATGGAGGATTGATGGCACAATGTCCATCGAATTTTGTTGATTAGTACCACATGCATGAGTCTTGTTGCATTTTCATTTATGTGACATTTTGATGTAATTTATTATGTTGTGGCATTGATGTTCCTTGATGATTACGATGATTTTGAATATGAAAATGACGTCATTTTATATGTTGATTCCTATATTGATTATTATGAATCGTTTTACTCACCCTACCTGTTCGAATGTTTCCTCCATGTGGGTAACATGCAGATGACCATGTTTAGTCGTGGGTGTCGTCGAGGACTTTTGAAGTTTTTGAGTCGTTGGTCATTGTGGTTGACTTAAAGGGTCTTGCTCTGATAGTGTAACATCGGGTTGGGGTCTTTGAATTAAACTATATTTTATTGAGTTTTTTTTATGTTGATTTCCTTGCGGTAAGAGGGAAACTTTGGATTTGCCTTTTGAATTCCGCTGTCATTTGAGCACTTTTGAGTAGTTTTGATAAAACATGTTGCTTACGGAGCATTGACCTTGATTTGAATTTATTGAGAAATGTACGCCATTTGAGGTGATTTTATAGTGTTTAAAATTTTACTCTAATAAATTCGATTGTTTTGCCATAATATTTGTGGGGTAGAAAAGAGTGTTACATTAGTGGTATCAGAGCAAGTTGGTCTGTCCCGCCAAGTTGTCTAATGTTATTTGTTCCCTAGTATGCGACATGTGTGTGAAAACACTGTCGGTACATGTTTGTTTTTTAATCTTTGTCTGCATAAGTGAGAATGGAACAAGTGGGGGAAAAGTTTATGCTTCTAAAGGATGCTTCAAGTGTGGAGTGGTGGCTCAGTGTGTCGATGAACGCTCTTATAGTTTGGTAAAGATGGTTTATACCCCATCATGATTTTCGGATGTCTATTGACAAATTGAGGAACCGATCACCCTTAATCTCTTGTTAATAATAGACAGAGCCATGTTGGATAGAATAGACATGTCTTGCAAACTTAGATGGCATGTACAGTGAATTGTTTTGAGTTAAGCTAAGTACTTACAGATTGTTTTGGTGAGTCGGTGCAGGATGGTGCTGAGGTGTTTATTTTGATGGAAACTTTGAGTGTTAATAAAGTGGGGAAGTTGGTGGTGTGCCAATTATTTGTGATTATCCAAAAGTTTTTCCTAATCAGATAAGTGATTTACCGCCGGAACATGAAGTGGAGTTTACAATTGACCTAGTTCTTGGAACTAGTTTGGTAGCGATGACTCAATATTGTATGTCCACACCGAAATCAAAGGAGTTGAAGAATCAACTTGAAGATCTACTTGGGAAGAGATTCATATGTCCGAGTGTGTCACCGTGGGGTGCACCAATTTTGTTGGTTAAGAAGAAAGAATGTTTTATGAGGCTTTGTATAGACAATAAACAATTGAACAAGGTGACTATCAAGAATAAGTATCCACTTCCAAGAATTGATGATTTGATGCACTACGCCCAAAAAGATGTCCTATTAACAAATAATGATGATTCTAAAGGGACTATTTGAATTTATTATGTGCTTTAATATTTTTTAGTTTAATGTATTCGAATTTAAAATAAATATAATTTGAAAGAAGATTTATTATCATTATCAAGTTAATTTGTTGTTATTTGATAGGTGTTGGATTATTACTATAAAATATTTAGAAAATGGTAATAAATTAATTAATTTGCTCTATAAAAACTAGAGATGACAAAAAGGATTGGGTCCGCAGGACTCGCCCATTTAACTCACCATTTTTTATGGGTTGGAGTGAGGTTTTCGCCTCAGTGTCTTAAGTTGAGCCACCTCGCCTAACCCACTTTTAAAACGGGCCGAGGGCGGGGTGGGCCGATTTTGCCCACGCACTTTTTGTTAATTTTTTTTTACTTTAAATTAAAACAATATTAACATGGTATGTAGTAATTGGTCTTTGCTTTGTTCTTTTTTTTTTCAAATAACCACAAACACCTCATTTTAAAGATATTAATTGATCTTTGTTTCGTTCTTCATTTTCACTCGTAATAAGAAAAGTCTTTATTGCAAAACATAGAGAATATTCTTTTATATTTTCTATTACTCGCTGTCATTGGAGTCGGGTTCTAAATCTATAAGGTTTTACATATAGGGGTTTGTTTCTCATTATGATAATAAAGTTTTGATTTTTAGGGTTTTAGTGTGTTTGTTTTAAGTTTTTGGTATTATAGTTGCATTATTTATTTATGTTAAAGAATATGACATTTGCGTTAAGACTTGTAAAGTCTTTACTATGTAATGTTAAAATTTGTCGGTCTCTTTTCTAATGATTAACAATTTTGTAAATTATGTAGTAACTTAAATTGTAAAAAAAAAATGGCGGACCGGTCCGCCAACTCGTTACTAAACACGTCGGACTTGACTTTTAAGTTCGAACGTCTAAGTTGGTCTGCCCCGTCCTACCCTGCTTTTAGACGGACTTAAATGGGGTAACAGAACATGCCACCTGATTTGCCAACCTAATAAAAACAGCCAACGGGTTTAAGTTTCGTCGGCATGCATTTTGGCTTATTTCTAAAAATAAGTTACATAATGAGTTTTAATTTTGAGTTACATAACTTTTTAAACTTAAAATTATTTTTAAACATCAAAATAAATATTTTTTAAAATTTATCTAAGCAATTCACATCATAAAATATATATATATATATATATATATATATATATATATATATATATATATATATATATATATATATATATATATATATATATATATATATATATATATATATATATATATATATATATATATATATATATATATATATATATATATATATATATATATATATATATATATATATATATATATATATATATATATATATATATATATATTGTGTGTGTGTGTGCAAATTTTATGAAGTGACACGAAACATAATCAGGTAGATTTAGGTAAGAAAACATCCATAAATAATAATTTTAATGATGAAATGTTTGAACTCTTCGTGATTATGTATTCTAATTTTCACGTATGATTGAAGAAACGATTCACTATCGTTGTAAGTTAATTGGTTGTTATTTGGTAGGTGTAAGATAATAAATTAATCAATTTGCTCTATAAAAACAAATTTTAAATTATGTCGACAAGCAAGTTTTAAAATTTAAAATTTAAATTGATCAATTCGCTCTATAAAAACGGCAAACGAATTTTAAATTATGTCGGCAAGAATTTTGGCTTTTTTTATATAAAAAATCATGTCGAAAAGACAAACTAATGTTTCATGTTATATTTTAATTTGATATTAAGAATATGCAAATAAAAAAATGCACTTATTAATATATAAATGATATATTTGAAAAAATAAATCTATTAAATTTATTGACTTTTATTATTTAAAATATGTGAAAAAGATTAGGGACATGGATGACAATGAGTGGAATTTAGACAAAATACTATATTACATATTCTCATATCAAAATAAAGTTAATCACCTGTATTATATATCCATATACCATATTTTTCTTTGGACAACTCTACTTTTTTTTAAGGTGATATTTAATTCAATTAATAAAATTTATGTGTCCACCCGGACAAAACACCGCTCCATTCTAAATTAAATTAATATTTATACGACAATCATAATTTAGGGTTTGAGACAAAAGGGGAAAAAGAATATTAATGCAGAGTTTTTCTCTGGTCTCAAACTGAAATTTCTATTCAAGTTTTTATATGTAACTACATTGTTATAATGATAGGATACCTCCATATTTATAGGTTGAGATTGCTTGCACACCATCCAATCTTCAACAAACATAACTAACGCAACTAAAATAAACAAATAAAGCTAAGTTAAAATTCTGTTGAGATACACTTTTTCGACATTTCGACAATACTAAGTGTTTCGAGCTTCTGTCAAAGAACATATTTCAACACAAGGAATTACATTTTTAACACACGACTTAATTCATTATGTCTAAGTTATCTACATTCATCATAAATCTTAATTTCTCAAACACTTCGACCTGCACACCTTGTGTCATGATGTCTACAATTTGATTCTCAATTATGGAGTGTTCCAAGTTCGTCTTCTCTTTTACCACCTACTCTCGAAGATAATGGAACCTTATCTTAATGTGAATGCTTCTTCCATGTGTTATTAGATTCTTTGTCAGATTAATAGTAGACATATTGTCGATCTTTATGGTAACAACTCCATGATTCTTCCCTGTAATTTCTTCGCCCAAATTGACCGTCCATGTTGCTTGGCATGCACATATGGAAATAGTTACGTACTTTGCTTAACACAATGACGGTGTCATTACTGGTTCTTTTCTTGAGCTCTAAACAAATGGTGCACCACCTATCATAAACACATTGTCAGCTATGGAATTTCTATCCTCAACATCACTACACTAATTTGAGTCGGTGTAATCCACTAGTTTGTATTCTTTACCTTCATCATCAGCTGTAGGAAATAAAATTACATAGTCGATACACTATGCCAAAACAGACCTTTAGCAGCGCTTTTTTTGACCTTTAGCAGCGCTTTAAAGCGCTGCTAAAGGTAAAGGCTGCGCTTTTTTTTTTGGAAAAAGCGCTGCTAAATGCATCACTTTTAGCAGCGCTTTTTTACCCCTTTAGCAGCGCTTTTTAAAGCGCTGCCTATTCTCCCTCCCTCTCCCCCCCTTTAGCAGCGCTTTATTAAAGCGCTGTCTTAGACCCCCCCCTTTAGCAGCGCTTTATGAAAGCGTTGTCTTAGACAGCCCCCCTTTCCCCACCTATAGCAGCGCTTTTTTAGCACTTTCTCTGTCCCCTTTAGCAGCGCTTATACATAAAAGCGCTGTCTAATTTGCACGTTTTGAAAGAAAAAAAATTCCTGAATAATCACATTTTTTATATATTTTTCAATAAACCTGCTTATATTACAATCCCTGCTTATATAATTCAGCCCTTTATTTCAACACTTTGGCCTTATATACACAATTCAACACTTTGGCATTATATGCACAATTCAACATCACAAATTATACAATTCCACTTTAATATATATAATTCTCAACATCACAAATTATACAATTCTCAACTCGAATAAATTGACACCATTCCACTTTAATTTCTTCCAATCTTCATTGCTGGCCATAATATACCTGTAATTCAGAAAAACTAAAGTATCAAATGAATGACATTCAAATATGTAAATAAGATATATATATATATATATATATATATATATATATATATATATATATATATATATATATATATATATATATATATATATATATATATATATATATATATATATATATATATATATATATATATATATATATATATATATATATATATATATATATATATATATATATATATATATATATATATATATATATATATATATATATATAGACACACACACACACACACACACATAAGAAACGTATAAATAAGAAAAACATGGTACGTATAAATAAGAAATAATATGTTATTTTATTGAATGAGACAATATGTAATTTTACAAGTACCTTTAACATCTCTTTCTTTTCTTAGTTTGAACCTGCTTTACTTGTCTCTTAACAACACGGACGGATGGATTGATCCAAATTCCCTCGCTATGATCATTTCTAATATATGATTCGTCTGCTATAATATTCTCAGCTGGATCATCCATAACATAAGATTCATTCTCAACATCAACCTCCCCCTTTTCTCCAATGTTATCGTCAATTACCTTGTTGGAAAAAAAGAACTATAGACCATTTCGTACTTGTCGGATCAGTGACATAGAACACTTGTTTAGCTTGCGTGGCTAGAATAAAAGGCTCATCTTTGTACCCCACCTTATTAAGATCCACTTGCAAAAAACCTGACTTATCCATTCATATGCCACTATTATTTTCAACCCACTTGCATCCAAAGATAGGAATCTGAAACTTCTCATAATCAAACACCCAAATGCGCTCGATTACCCCAAAATACGAGGAAATGTGCATTGATTCGGCAAGCACGGTGACACCACTATTTTGCATTGTACTTTTATCATCTTGCTCCTTGGTATAAAATGTGTATCCATTAATTGCGTATGCGCTATAAGAAAACACATGCAAACTTGGACCATATGCTAAACATCTCAACCTTTTTGTTATTGAAGCGGGATCAGAATAAAACTTTGAAAAAATATGCTCTTTGAACCATGTTATAAAACTTTGATTGTGCTCACGTACTATCCAATTTTCATTTCTATTCAGATTTAAACCTCGGAGAACGTCCTTGTGCAATTTAACGTACTGCTCAACCTTAATGCCATTGTGCAGAACATACAAATGCACTTGCTCACGTTCATCCCTTGAAACTGTCACAACTTTATTTCCAATTAACTGTTTACCTACTACTTTTTCAACAACATCAGATTTTGGAAGGCCAATGGATTGAACGTTGGACAAATATTAAGTACAAAACTCAATAGCTTCTTCAACAATGTATCGTTCAACAATACATCCCTCTGGTCGACTTCGGTTTTTCACATACCCTTTCAATATTTTCATATAACGTTCAACAGGGTACATCCATCTCATATAGGCAGGTCCACACAGTTGTGTCTCTTTCACAAGATGCACAACTAGATATACCATTATGTCAAAGAATGACGGAGGAAAATAAATTTCAAGCTCACACAAAGTAATAATTATTTCTTTTTGCAATGTTGGTAAGATCGCAGGATCGATCACCTTACTACAAATAGATCTGGAAAAAAAACACAATTTTGTTATTGCGCCTCTCACTTTTTCTGGCAAAATAGAACGTATACCTATTGGTAGAAAGTGTTCCATAAGAACATGGCAATCATGTGTCTTTAAACTCTTTAACTTTAGGTCTTTCATAGAAACAAGTCTTCTAATATCTGAAGAGTATCCTTCTGGAACTTTAACTTCACTCAGAAACTTACACATTATCTTTTTCTCCTTTCTAGACAAAGTATATGCAGCAGGTGGTAGATATGTGCGATTTCCTTTCTTTTGGGGTCCTAATTCATTTCTTATTCCCATTGCTACCAAGTCTTTTCTTGCTTTAAGGCCATCCTTAGACTTTCCTTGTATATTGAGTAACGTACCAATAACACTTTCAAATACATTTTTTTCAATATGCATAACATCAAGAAAATGTCGTACATACAACGACTTCCAATACGGCAACTCAAACAAAATTGACCTCTTCTTCCACCCACGCGTGGTAAGCGTATGAGCAAAAGGCTTGCCAAACTTAGTACTCACATCTTTCACCTTTGCAAAAATTTGTTCGCCGGTCAATGTAGGTGGAGCTCTACGTTGTTCTGAATTTCCATTGAATGCTTGTCTCCACCCACGGTACTGATGATTAGAATTTAAGAATCTACGATGACCAAGAAAGACATTCTTCTGACCAAATTCCAACCACGTCCAATCTGTGTTTTCTTCACAGATAGGACACGCACATTGACCTTTAATGCTTTACCCCGATAGATTTCCATATGCTGGGAAATCATTAATTGTGCCAAACAACATGACCCTCAAATTAAAACTTTCTTTCCTATATCCATCATAAACCTCCACATCGTTCTCCCACAAACTCTTTAAGTCTTCGATTAAAGGTGTCAGGTATATGTCTATGTCGTTCCTTGGTTGTTTAGGGCCAAAAATTAACATAGATAACATCATGTACTTACGCTTCATACATAGCCATGGAGGTAGGTTATAAATCATAAGAATTACAGGCCAGGTGGAATGTGAGATACTTTGCAGACCATGCGGATTCATTCCATCAGTCGATAATGCCAAGCGAAGGTTTCTAGCTTCTTCTCCAAAATCAGGATAATCATTATCAATTTTCATCCACTGTGGTGAATCTGCCGGATGTCGATACTTCCCATCTATAATTCTATCATCTGCATGCCAAGTCAGGTGTTTCGCATCTGTTTCACTATGAAACATGCGTCTGAATCTCGGAATTATAGGAAAATACCATAAGACTTTTGCTGGTGACAACTTTTTCTTATACCGAGATACATCGCATTTAGGACACTCGTTTAATGATGCATACTCATTTCGAAACAAAATGCAATCATTTGGACAAGCATGTATCTTATCATAGCTCATACCAATAGAGCATAACATTTTTTTAGCTTCATAGGTTCGATTGGGAAGAACATTATCATCCGGAAGCATCTCTTGAAGTAGGGCTAACAACTCTGTGAAACTTTTATCCGACCATCCATTACCCGCCTTTAAGTTGTACAACTTTAATACCGCAGACAATCTTGTGAAAGTAGTGCAACCTTTATACAATGGCTTCTCTGCATCGCTTACCAACCTCTCAAACATCTTGGGACAATCTTGAAGATCTTCTTCAAGTGCTTCTGCAATCTCTTCGACTCGATCGCAATCGTATGTATCCCTACCATTGTCCTTTGAAGTAGAGGTCGTATTGTTCTGGGGTTCAACATTCTCGTTACTTATCTCACTGTGTAATGTCCAACATGTGTAACTTCGATCAATTCCATGTCTCATTAAATGAGATTCCAACTGAACTGCGTCAATTCGACGCCCATAACAGCAACCTAAGCAAGGACATGTGATCCTACTGGGGTCTTTGGCGTGTTCAACAGCAAACTTAACGAAGTTCGATACCCCATTCTCGTACTCTTTTGACAATCGATTAACAGACATCCAATTTTTATCCATAATAATTGAGTAGTCTAAGCAAAAACAGATAATACCTGTAAAAAATGCACTAACTTCTAAGAAAGATATACAGTAGGATGCTTGGAAACGATCACAACCTTGCTCTTCACAGGTAACCCCTATAACAGACAAAATATAAATTTTATTAAAATCATATTAATAATTTACGAAACAAAAATACTAGATAATCCACCAAAATATATCACATTAAAAATACTAGATAATTCTTAAACCAAAATAACATATCAACATATAAAACCATATAAACATATAAAACCATCAACATATAAAACCATAACAACATATATATCTCTCACTTTTTCCTTCCTTTTTTGATTCTAATAATTCTTTATCCACAATTCCAAAACTTTCTACCACCTAGCCATTAACAACACTAACATTCATCATCATATAAACTCATCACTAATTTATTGGTTCTATTCACCTTATTTCTAATTTTACTCTTGTTCAAAATTTATCAGTTGAATCAAAATATATAAAAATCATGTCTCATCAACAGAGAGGAACAGTAGGCAACCACCATTTTCAATAAATCTAGCATATATCAAGGTTCAAAGAAATATATAACAATGGTGAAAAGATTAATAAAAAAGAAAACCATAGTAAAACTACACATACCGTAAGAATGTTGGAAATGCAACGGTGGCGAAAACGGACGGTGAACGGAGGCGAAAACGAACGGTGAACGGCGGCGAAAACGAATGGAAGACGGCGGCGAAAACGGACGGTGAACGGAGGCGAAAACGAATGGAAGACAGCGGCGAAAACGGACGGCGACGACAGCTTCAACGGAGGGCGAAAATGGAAGATAGGGCAATGGAGAAATGAAGAAATGAAGAAGAAAACGAAACACGCGACTGTTCTGTTTCGTTTACAATTCTGGAGGGTATATAAAAATTATTATACTAATACCTTTAGCAGCGCTTTTTAAAGGCCTTTAGAAGCGCTTTAAAAAATGCTTTCATAGGGTGCCTTAGCAATGACATATAGCAGCGCTTTATAGAAAAAGCGCTCTCGTAGGGTCCCCCTTTAGCAGCGCTTTTAAAAAGCGCTTTCAAAGGGTCCTCATTTAGCAGCGCTTTTTAAAAGCGCTTTCTTAGGGTCCCCTTTTAGCAGTGCTTTTTAAAAAGCGTTGTCTTAGGATCCCCCTTTAGCAGCGCTTTTTTAAAAGCGCTGTCTTTGGTAGGTAATTTTTTTTCTTTTTTTTTTACTGACTTTTTAGCAGCACTTTTTTAAAAAGCGTTGTCTTTGTATGCGCTGCTAAAAGTCATTTCTGGCGTAGTGATAATTCTTTTCAGATACCTTAGTATCCTCTTCGTTGCTACTAAGTGTGATACCTTTGGATTCTGCATGAATATACTCACCATACCTACATTGTAAGCTAAATCAAGCCTTGTGTGACAAAGGTATCTTAATTACCCAATAAGTCTTTTGTAGTGTGTTGGGTCGACATAATATTTATATGAGTTTTTCTATAGTTGTAGTATTGGCTCATCACGTGTCAAAGTCGAATTGCAATCTTTCATCTCAAATCTCTTGAGTATCTCGCTTGCATATCTTATATTATACATTATCAAGCCTCTACTACTCTTCTAGAATTTGATGCAAAGAAAGTATGAAATTTTTCCCAGATCAAACATTTCGAAATGAAAAACCAATCAAATTGCACCATGTTCTTTGTTGAGGGTTTTATGTTGACAAACCAATATTTCCTTCTAGTAATGTGTTATGACCATCTTGAGTCCAAGTATCATTGGTCTTAAAAAATTTCTTCATCTCTTGTTATGACCATCAACAACATCTCTTCTTTTTCATGTTTTGCAAACTTTTTGCATCATTTTCTTGATTCTTTTGCTTTTCATGACAACCACTAGAACAATGGTCATACCTCTGACAATTAAAATGTTGAATGTGAATTTTGTCAGGTTTTCTTCCACGACCTATTCCTTTACTAGTAGAACCTCCACCATGGTTACTTTGGTATGTGGGGTTTATCTGGTTTGAAGCATTTTCTCTATGTTGGTTTTCTCTACCATTCAAACTATTGTAGCCTCCTCTACCTTTGTTATTGAACCGTTTTTCTTTTCATTTCTTTTCTCTCATTGATTGCGCCTATAAAGTCAGGTCACTCTTCGACTTGCTTGCTCTTTCAGAAATTCTTTGTTCATGATATTCAAGTGTCCCTTAAAGCTCTTCCTTTGTCATTATTGATAATTTTTTTCGGTTTTCTAAGGCTACTACCACGTAGTCGAGCTTCGAAACCAACGACCTTAAGATCTATGTGGCAACTGTTCTTGATGTCAACGCTTCTCCACATATCTTGATTTTATTCACTACTTTTGCAACACAAGTGAAGAAATCAATTATGTTTTCACTTTTTCCCATTTGAAGTTTCATACGTTCTTTTGTGAGTTTGTAACCTCGCATCTTTGATATTTTCAGCGCTTCCAAACGATTTCTCCAAGATTTGCCATGCTTTTTTTGTCGATTCTACATGTCTGGCCTTTTTGAAACTATATTGATTAACGCATTGATAAATCATAATGAGAACGTTATAATCTTTCTTCTTCAATTTTTTGTGCGCAACTTTTTCTTCACCTGTCGCATTCTCTACAAGTGATGTCACTCCCTTCTTCCCAAGATTCCAAAGATCCTAATAACAAAAAACGAACTTTATCTGTTTGCACCAATTATCTTAACTCTAATTCTTTATAATTGGGATACTCGTTGAAAAATTCCCATTTGAGTGATTCCTTGTGTTATGCTTCCCAATAATTACACAATCAATGCTCTAGATAGCATATGTTAGAATTACACCAAACATATGGAGAATTCTAAATTAATATTGACGAACAAGAATCAATCTTTCTGATTTATTACTCCTATTGTTCATCACTCTTTACTGAAGTAAATCAACCACACCTTGATTTCAAGATAATTTTGTTGCACAACGATTATTGAAGAAGAAAAGAAAAAAAAATGAATTTGGGAAGAAAAGAGAATTTAGGGTTTGAGAGAAAAGGGGAAGAAGAATATTTCTACAGAATTTCTCTTTGCTCTCAAATTGAAAATCTACTGATAGTAATATGTGGAAAAGTATGATCTACTCTAAAGAGAAATTATTTCAAAGGTTGTTGTTGGAAGATAGGGAGTGGGAAGAACACTGAGATTTGGGAAGACTAATGGCTACCATATCAAAGCAGGTTTAAATCCTAACTTTAAAATCTTTTGAATCTAAAATATTTTGGATTAGAGTCCTTATTGATCATGATAGTCAAACTTGGAACACTCAACTCATCAATCAAACTTTTCTTCCATATGATAGTGAAAGAATTATTCAAATTCCTTTTGTTAGTTTATGCATGGTCTCTAAGATGGGGAATTAGATTTATTAGACTTTTCTCAATTTTAAGTGTTAGCACTGGGTTTGTTATTTTTCAAAAATGATATGAAAGTAAATATGCTGAAAAATAAATGCAGACAGTAAAAGACTCAATGATACATTCTGGTTTCCCTCACAATTTGAAAGTACTTCAGTCCCCTCACTCCCCGTGAGAGATTTCCACTATGTCAGATCTTTGTACAAGTATTACACCAAGATTTATCCAGAAATCTTCTAACATAAACAACACAATCAATAAGGGCAATCCCCTTATGGTTTTTACAAAGTGCAACAAGAGAACAATCCTCCCTTATTCCCTTTCTTGCTTCCAACAATCTTGGACAACAAGAAAATTACAACAATCTGAATTTTTACAAGTGTTTCAAGTTGTATAACAATGTATATTCAATTCCTATAATTGATCTTCTCTATCAAGTAGGCAATTCCTAATATGTAGTACAAGTGCTTAATGATTTATGTAGTTAAAACTATTTGAAAATGTAATGAAATTGATGTGCAGAAGTTTCAACAAAAAGTTATGCAAAGAACACTTGATTTTGAAAATAAGAGAATATAAGTTTTGAATTTCTATGAAAGAGAGATAAGTTTGAATTCTGAAAAGTATGATTTATATAGAGCTTTAACACCTCTGTAAAAGTGTACAAATACATGAAAAGATGTCATGGTTCAAAAAGGCTTTTAAAAATTCGTTTGCCTCATAATTTTCATGAAAAAATACCACTGGTTCTGTATTAATCGGTTAACCTATAATGGTTAATCGATTACACCTGATACATTTTCAAAGATTAAAGTACTTTTACATTTTGAGAAAATTGTGCAAATTGTGGCAGCTTTAATGTGCTATTACGCCGGTTTCAAATGTCATAATTTACCAAATACAGAATAGTTAATTTAAAAATCATTTTAAAAGATTCATGAAAGGTTTAAGATGAAAATGCATGATTTTTATGGGAAATTAAGATATATATACTTGAATAGAAATACATATTCAACCATCTTGATTTTTTCATTAATTTTTCTAAACTTTTTTATAATTTGAACTTGATTGCTCTAGTCTTCAAGCTTTGACTCTTCTTTTTATTGATGTGTTTGTCTTCATAAAAAAAATAACCAATGATAAGAAGAACTCTTCTCCACACCTTTAGGAAACAGTGAGAAAGATGATGTTATTGTATGGATGGCCACTAAGGATGGTAATTATATTGTCAGATCAGGCTACCACTAGTTCAACCATTATTATAAAATATATCTATCGTAACATGTCATTACCTTTATACTGTAATAGTTGTTCATAACATAATGGCTCAAAATGGGCGAGCTTACTGCAGAAGGAACATTTATAAATACGACGATTTAATTTCTTCCTATTTTTGAAACTGTTACTAGATGATAAATTTGGTTTAAACTCTAATACAGTTTTATTTAAGGAAAGCCTTTGTACACTTACTTAAGGTTTCATGCATATCTTTAAATTCCTTCTTCACTGAGATACAAGTATCAAAGTTCTTATATTGGTTTCTAATATCGGAATTTTCATAACTTAACCTTCTATTGCTATTTTCTAAAAACTCAATATACTCTTTAAGCTCTATATTACTCTTTTTTAAGTTATCATTTTCTTTGATTAACTTAACATTAAATTTAAATAACTTCTTATAGGAAAGAGTTGTTTCCTTACAATGATTTTCTTCACCACAAACTTTAAAACAAACATGTTCTTTGTTTGAATTCTCCAATGATCTCTTGCAGGTTTCCTTGTACGAATCTTCATATTTTTATCGTGATGAAACTCTAACGATTTTGTGTGATGGATCTCATTCATCATTCTTCTTTCAAAGTTTCTAATACATGAGGCTTCTTTCATCTTCATAGTTTGAGTTAAATATTATCCTTGATGAATCTTCTTCATAATTAGCTAAAGAATTTTCTTATGATCGTCCGTCCATTCATATTATTTTTTCAAATGAAACCACTGTAGTTGATTTTAAATCTTTTTCTTAGAAAGAATCTCTTAATGAAGTTTATGATGATTCTTCTAGAGTTCTTAAGTTTATTCATTTATCTTTGAATAGTTTTATCAACTCGTTTAATTTTACCAAGAAATCTTCTTTCCTATATTTTTCATCAAAATTACAAACACTTCCACATCTTGATCATCATTTTTCTGATTTCAATTATTAACTCTTAGATATTTTTTAGATATGCAAATTCTAATATATCCTGCAAGGTTTCCAATTGTTAAGCATCATCAATGAAGATAACATTCATATTCATTTAATGTTCCAACTTCCTAAATCTAAGTGTTCATTATCTCTTGTTTGATACTTTACTCGCACTTATTTATTTACCGATGTTTAAGCTTTTGGTATTTATGGCTTTCGGGCATCCGGTGTTTAAGCTTTTGGTATTTATGCCCAAGAAGAAGTTTTATTGCTTTATCATTTTTGTAGGGAGAGAGAAAGGTTGAAGAAGAAGAAGTTTTTAGACCTTATCTCGAGGGGGATAGATGTTTAAATGAGGTTCAATATGTTTGCAATTTGTTCCTCACCGTAGAAGTTGCCTTAAAACCTTTGAGTATTTTGCAATATGTTTAAATGAGGTTCAATATGCATGTGGTACCAATCATCAAAGCTCGATGGACAGTGGGCCATCAACCCTCCATAGATCCCCATCAATAGGATCGATTCTACTAGAAAACCGGAGCATATCAAAACATTTCACATCCACACAATGGAATTGAAGCCAAAGTAATCGAGGTCCTAAACCGAAGTCCGGATGCACATGAATGCATGATGCACACGTCACAATAATAATCCTCATAATACAACATATAGTGCATCATCATTCATCATACTCATCATCATCACACAAATCATCACGTCTCATGTTATCATATAATTCACCAAATCATGGTAATTTCATCATGTCAATTCAATCAATACATCATAGGGGTCATTAGGGCATCCGATGTTTAAGCTTTTGGTATTTATGGCCAAGAAGAAGTTTTGTTGCTTTATCATTTTTGTAGGGAGAGAGAAAGGTTGAAGAAGAAGTTTTTAGACCTTATCTCGAGGAGGATAGATGTTTAAATGAGGTTCAATATGTTTGCAATTTGTTCCTCGCCGTAGAAGTTGCCTTAGAACCTTTGAGTATTTTGGTTCTTTGACTAAATGGTGAAACAACTAGTTCAAGCGACAACTGATAAGGATGTGGCTATGAATAAAGTGAATACATATTTGGAGCTCTGATAAGCAGAATGAAGAGTTGGAAAAGGCTTTGATGGAGTCTCAAGATATTCAACGGAAGACCGAGGTCAACCTTACCAACATGCGCGAGTAAAATCTTTCATTTTGTAAAGAGTTATCCAAATCCTTGCATAAAGGTTTTTCTCTAGTCATGAAAGCTTTGAAAATTCTCTTCATCAAGTTGAATATTTTTATTCGACTCGTTTCATCTCTCGATCTCAGGTTCGTCTTAACTAGATAATTGAAGACGGGTATGTGGTTCCTTTATATGGGTAGTTTTTTTAGGCTAGTAGATGTAAACCTGGTGTATGTGGATCTTCACATGTAATACATATTTTTAAATATATTTTATTTTTGTTTATTTTTATATAACACATACCTTTGCTTATAGAGTTTGAGTTTTTCCCATTGAGTTACATGCTCAGATTGCATTGAACGTCTACATAGATCGAGTCTGACCATTGGTTGATACCCATTCCTATTCCCCCAGATGAAAACTCGGTTCGAGGTTGACGTATCACTGAACCTATCACTATTTCCAGAGTGGTTAGCTACCGAGAAACTATAGGTTAGTTATGTTCCATTTTAGGATGTGTTTGTCATGCTCGTGTGTTGATGTCGTGGGGTTTTGATAACTTTATTCATACTCTTTTAACATTTATAACTACTCCCCGATTTTGGTTATGGGGCTTTGATACTTCTAGACATACCACAGGCTCGTCTCTACCCTTAATGATAAAAAGGAAAAACGATTTAGTGATAAATTCCTTCTTTATTTCAATAGTTGTATACATGACATGTTTTTCTTTTACAATAAAATCGAATTAAAGGGATAACATTGTCAGGTGACTTCTGCCACCGCTTGTTTGTCCATGGAGTTGGCGTTGCCTTACGATTAGTCACTTTTGCTTACCATCTTTACTCAGGGTACCTTCTTAGTCAGAGGATAGATTGTCATATCCTTTACCTGCTTAATCAACTGTGCCACATTGATTTCTATAACTGTAGCTTCACCTTCGTTCTGATTCTATTGTAAATTTTGATAAATCATGTTAGCTCTTATTAGTTGAGCAAGTTCGTTAGCGACAATGACAACATGGGTGAATCCCACAAAGTAAAATTCGATAAAACTAAATACAATTCTTATTTCTTTCACCACCAATATTCGGTCAACTGGACCGACTAATACAATTAGTTCTGATATCAAGTAGTTCCAACCCTTTTTCAATCGCAGTTAAAGGAAATCGAATCGTAGTCATTTCTATTAAGTCTAATGTCAATCACCACCGGACCATCTAAAGTTTGATAACTAAACACAATTCTAAAAAAAAATTAGCACAATCGTTTTTCTCTCTTAACTTATGAGATATAATAACTAATCTCAATTAAGCCACCAATTTTAAGAAAGCAAATTTGCTAGCACAATGATTTTTTTTTCTTATTAAAATTTATTTATTTTTAAATGTGAACAAACTAAAACTACTTAACCGTTTCTTTTTCTTATTAAAAATTATTTATTTTTAAATGTGAACAAACTAAAAATACTTAACCGTAAAAAAACTCAAAAACTTAAATATAAATAAAAAGAAAAACATATATATACATGGACTTGTCCATAACTATCAAAACTTTCTATAAATTTTTTGCTTTAAATTGATAAGTGCTAAGAGATATAAACTTTAAATAACAAAAAAAACCTAACTTTTTTGTTTCAAAATTTAAATTTGTTAAGGACAAATTTGAGCTCTCTCTACAATTTGTTTTTTTATGACCTATAATAATTATTTGTTGATATCATGGATGATTCTGAGACATCATAAAATATTGATAATAAGAAAAGACTATTGATACAACTCTAATATCTCAAATACTATACGAGACTCAAACCTCAATTGGTAGCTTTCAAAACCAGAACAGTGTCCAATGCAACAAACATAACATTTGCATTTGGCACAGATAGTTAAATTATCATGAAGCATTTGCCATAAAACAGACATACACTCCCAAGAAAGAACATAACACCAATAAATAAACACGTAAAATCCAAAATAAAATCACTATGTTCCGAAACTTGGTGCATAAAAATTTCAATTGTTCACACAAAGACACACAATTAAAGCAGAAACACAAATGAAATAGCCCTGCCACCGTCGATCTAGAACCCAGTTCTGAGAACAAAAGCTACCAGAGGAAGGTGCAGACTTCACACTTACTCTAGAAAACAAATTAACTAGACAAAAACTAAAAGTACTAAGAACAGAACATTTATAATCATAACAGTAAAACACCCCGGTTCATTTCTTTTTTATCTTATTAGCTGCTCCGGTAGGTTCCTTCTTCTCCACAGCCTTGATGACCCCAACAGCCACAGTTTGACGCATGTCTCTGACAGCAAAACGGCCAAGTGGCGGATATTGAGAGAAAGTCTCAACCACCATGGGCTTGGTTGGAACCATCTTAATAATACCAGCATCACCATTCTTTAAGAACTTGGGCTCCTTCTCAATCTCTTTGCCAGATCGACGGTCAATCTTGGTAACCAGTTCAGCAAACTTGACAGCAATGTGGGAGGTGTGGCAGTCAAGAACAGGGGCATAGCCATTTCCAATCTGGCCGGGGTGATTCATGATGATCACTTGAGATGTAAAATTAGCAGCCTCCTTAGCCGGGTCATCCTTGGAGTTTGAGGCAACGTAACCACGCTTGAGATCCTTGACAGCAACATTCTTCACATTAAATCCAACATTGTCACCCGGAAGGGCTTCAGCGAGAGCTTCATGGTGCATCTCCACAGACTTGACTTCAGTTTGCAGTCCAGTTGGCCCAAAAGTGACCACCATTCCAGGTTTTATAGTACCCGTCTCAACACGCCCCACAGGCACAGTTCCAATTCCTCCAATCTTATAGACATCCTGAAGTGGTAATCGAAGGGGCTTGTCTGATGGTCTCTTAGGCTCGTTGACATTGTCAAGGGCCTCAAGAAGGGTTGGACCCTTGTACCAGTCAAGATTTGTAGAGCGCTCAATCATGTTATCTCCCTCAAAACCAGAGATGGGAACAAATGGAATTTTGTCTGGGTTGTAGCCAACCTTCTTCAAATAGGATGCAACTTCCTTGACAATTTCATCATACCTACCCTTGGAGTACTTGGGTGTAGTGGCATCCATCTGTTCAAGATAGCAACAGATTAAATAATTATAAATTATAAATAAATAAAAAAAGTAATAAAAAACAATACCAGATGCACCTTCAAAAGGGATACAACACAACATAGAAATAAAATACCTTATTGCAGCAACAAATCATTTGCTTGACACCAAGAGTGAAAGCAAGAAGAGCATGTTCACGGGTCTGGCCATCCTTGGAAATACCAGCTTCAAAACCACCAGTAGTGGAATCAATGATGAGAACAGCACAATCAGCTTGAGATGTTCCGGTAATCATGTTCTTAATGAAATCCCTGTGGCCGGGAGCATCAATGACAGTGCAGTAGTACTTAGTTGTCTCAAACTTCCACAAAGCAATGTCAATAGTGATACCTCTTTCCCTCTCAGCCTTAAGCTTGTCAAGCACCCAAGCATACTTAAATGAACGCTTGTTCATCTCAGCAGCTTCTTTCTCAAATCTCTCAATGACACGCTTGTCAATACCTCCAAGCTTGTAGATCAAGTGACCAGTGGTAGTTGACTTCCCAGAGTCGACATGGCCAATGACAACAATGTTAATATGAACTTTTTCTTTTGCCATAAGATCACAAAAAAGATCTGCCAAATTCAACAAAGGAAACACTAAGTAAGTATGACAAAAAAGATGGCAACAAAGGAAACACTAAGTAAGTATGATCCCAATTCCCAAAGAGAACACAAATACAAAACCTAGATAAAAACTACTTATTCACAAATTCCAGCTCCAGCTAGATTGAAGTAGAATAACAAATCAGAAAACAATAGATAAGTATGATATCGATAAAAAAAAAAATCTAGATGAAAACAATTTATGCACAAATTTCAGTTAGATTTCAATAGAATAACAAAAACAAAACCCTAGATGAAATAGAACAAGAAATCACCAAAAACAAAACCAAAGCAACATCTAATAATCATATGCAATAACATGTGTAATGCAATAAACTATGAATCGAGGAGATAGGTATGACGACAATACAAAACCCTAGATGAGAAGTGCTTATTCACAAATTCCAGCTAGATTGAAACAGAATAACAAATTGATCACAATACAAAACCCTGGATGAAAACTACCGTACTTATTCACATATTCCCAATTGAACAAAGAAAACAATACATAATAATGATCCCAATTCCCAAAGAGAAAAAACCTACTATCAAAAGCACAGCGACCAAAAATATAACCATTCAACAAAGAAAACAATAGCAAAGTAAGATCCCAATACAAAACCCTAGATGAAAACTAGTTATGCACAAATTTCAGCTAGATTTCAATAGAATAAGAAATCAGCAGAAACAAAAACAAATCAACAAGTATTTATCATATGCAAACAAATCGTGTAACGCAATAAAGTATGAATCGACGAGGTAAGAAACGAAAAAGAAGGTTACCGAATGAAGAGAATGCAACGCAAGGAAGAGAATGAGAGCAGAGAGGAATGTTATGGTTTAAGAAAAAGCGTTTAAGGGTTTATAAACAACTCCAATAGTAACAAATTAAAGATTTAAATCAAATCAAATTAAGGATTCAAATCTTTTAAGATTGTGTAGAAAAAAACCGTAAATATATTTTTTATTTCATCAAATTATTATGATTCTTTTTAATCATTAAAAAAAAAACTGTCCTATTAACAAATAATGATAATTCTAAAAGGATTATTTGAATTTATTATGTGCTTTAGTATTTTTTTAGTTTAATGTATTCGAATATAATCTTTTGTTTTATTACTACTACATAAATATAAATTGGTTTAATTTTATTATTTATATTATTGTTTTTTGAGGTAGGTGAGACATTCCTTTCTCATGTGCCCATAACCTTCACACTCATGGCACTGGCCCTGAATCTCTCTACCTTAGTTAGATTTATCATCAGATTTATCTCTGTCAGAAGACATGTTCTTGGCATAAGGTTTAGACTTATGATCTATTTTTTTGATCAGTTTGTTAAACTGTCTTCTTGGCATAAGGTTTAGACTTATGATCTATTTTTTTGATCAGTTTGTTAAACTGTCTTCCAAACAAGACTATTGCTTCTGACAGATTCTCCTCATTTTCACCATTGTCTTTCTCTGAGTTATCTGCAGTATTTGAAACAAGAGCTATGTTTTTTCTCTTCTTTTCCACAGTTTCACACATTCTCGTCTCAAAGGTTTGTAGAGAGCCTATGAATTCATCAACTTTCATGTTGTTGATGTTTTGAGCCTCTTCCAAAATAATAATAATAATATTATTAGTGTCATGTTAATGACAGCACACTCTTTAAGTATTTTAAATAAAAAAAATATTTTTTATAAAAAATCAAATATCTTAATATTCGATTTATTGAATACACATCTTTTTAAAAATAACTAATCTTTTTAAACTCTTAAAATATATCCCTAAGATACTCATTAACATTTCCCTTAAAATATATTATAATAAATATGAATTTGCTTTCTATCTATTATAATAATAATAAATTTAATTATTACCAATTTTACATTTTAACCCTGCTTAATTTAATTAAACACCTAATTTCAAGTCTCTAATTGTCATTTTTGTTATTAATATTTTACTTTAATGAATATAACGAACTTCATTAATTATCTACTATCAATATAAGAAATTTAATGATCAACCATTACTATATTTAAATTGTGAGCATGGTTAACATAAAAGTTTTTTTTTTTTTTGTATATTCTAGCTTGTTTGGATGAAATATTTTAATTAAAAAAATAATTTTTTGAGTCAATTTAAAATAATTTGTCTAAAATCTATTATTTAGATAAAGATTATAAATTTTTTTTTTAAATGATATAAATTTATGAAGTATTTTATTTAAGTTAAATTTAAAGAATTTCAAATGACATCAAAAAATAAAGAATTTGAAAATACTCATTCACTCTCTATAATACAAATGTTAAATTGTTTATTATTATTTTCAAACTTTGCACTATGGTCCTCATATTTTATGAAAGTTTCAAATTCACCCTTAAATTTTTCAAAAAATTGCAAATAAGTCCGTAATAATTTTTAAATTATATAAATTGGTCCCTTAAAAATTTTAATTAGTCCCTCATATTTTTAAACTTTGCACTATGGTCCTCATAGAGCTTGAACTGACAGATCCAATTCCTGCAATCTTGCATGCTTTTTCTAGCAGCATTGATCCACCATCTTGGTCACATAATTTCTCAAACACGTCTTTGTTTGGAGTCACGTGTCAAGTACAACATGAATTCATAATCCACTTCATGCTAGAGTCGTTGCTTGAAACCATCATGACATTAGATGATTCATAACCATATTGCATAATGGTTACATTGTCATTATCCTTTCCACCATGATTATTCAGACGTCTAGGGAATATCTTTCTTATATGACCCTCCTTCTTACAATGAAAACACCTAATAGCATGAGCATTACCATCATAAGAAATATGTGTAACTTTACCTTTCTTCTCAGACTTACCATCTTTCTTCAAGAATTTCCCCTTAAAGAACAAACTTTCACCAACAGAAGATGGTTTGTGCTTCTTTTGTTCGTTCAAATTCTTAGAGTACAATGCTTACTGAGCTACTTCAAAGGTTAATGAATCTCTTGTGTACAAGAGAGTTTCTCTGAAGTGAGCATGAAATATCGGTAAAGCACACAACAATAATAACACTTGATCTTCATCATCAATCTTGACCTCAATATTTTCAAGATCAACAACTAACTTGTTGAACATATCCAACTGCTCAGGCAAGACTTTGTTTTCACTCATCTTGAATAAAAACAAAGCTTGTTTCAAGTAGAGGCGATTGACCAAAGATTTGGTCATATACAAACTTTCGAGTTTTTTCCATAACAATTCAATCAATATGTAGGATCTTTTCCGTTTAAAGGAGATAGTGGCGTACTCGTTGACAATTCGAGTGCTTGAGCCCTTCTCTTAAGACGATGCAAAGACCATATCCTACAAAGTTGTGGTGGTTAAGTCGAGTAATCTCCCTTAAGATGACAACTCGTCTTTTCTCCTATAACCAATCAATCAACTACCTTATCCCGTAGGAACTTTGACCACAGACAAAGAACTCCTCAAACTCTTTAGGAATACTACAATTACTCTGATTTCATTCCAGTCAGGATATGTAGGCAGAAGATGCGACATTTTGGCGAGTATACTTAGAAATAAACCACTAGGTCCTTTATCCTTAAACAGATAACCCATGACAATAAACATATTAAAACAAGAGGTTCTTGTAGAGTACTATAGAAACTTAGAATGCTAGCACATTTCCTAAGTTTAAACAACCCCCGAACCTATAACTCTCTAGCTTTTGCATTTGTATTGCATTGTGGGTAATTCGATTTTTCCCTTCCTTTGGACAAATAAAAGACCGGTGGTGAACCAAAATGAATTAAGATTCAAATTAACTAATAATTTGACATCCAATTTTCACCGCGACAGTTATACATTTCACTTTGACTATTATGTCGTGCTTGATTTAGTTTTATAACTTTTTTAAATGGTGTAATATGTTATGACTTTGTGTTGTCGCTATTTTAATTTTTTCCTTATATTGCGTTGTCTAAATTAGATTTGATATGTGGTTTCAACATCGATAACATGTCATTACATCTTCGATTCTTATTTCGATATATTAACGTAATATTATAGTTACCTCTGTAGGTTATTTTCATGGTATGGTATTCTTGTTTTGATGAATAATGCGTGGTTGATGTTGTTTCTATTTCATTGTGTTGTGTTGTGTAAATCAAATTTGGATTTGTGGATTCAACATTTATTTTCGACATAGTGATGGAATATTTCCGCTACATTTTGGTTCTTACGTACGACACTTCAATTACGTTGTTGTATGTACAAACCGACTTTAAGTACATTATGATTAACTCGTTTCGATCCTTTTGCATTCGATCATGTTTCATTTTTTAATTTAATTAATTAATTAATTAAAGTTTTGTGTAATTAGATAATTTTGTTAATCAATTTTAATTAACTTTACTATTTAATTACATTAATTTTTAATCAAACAATTTTGATAATTAATTCGAATTAGCTTAATTAAGTGATTTAATCTAACTTTAATCAATTGATTTTGTTAATAGAAAATTGATTGACTCATGTCATAATCATTTCAAAAATTGTTTCAATATAATTTCAATAATCAATTTTCAATCCAAGCTCATTCAATATAAAAACCTTTTTCATAACTCAATTCATCAGCGAACGCAAATAAAAGCATCGATCAACATTAAATGCATTTTCCACTTCAAAATAAAACACCTAATCATACTTGAACACCATTTCAAAATATGAAAATGGAAATTGTCTCGAGCTTTTAATTCCTCTCCTTGATTGTTTATGTACGAGTTCCTTGCTTGACTATTCGAACAATCGTCATCCGTTAAAAACTTTTAATCTTATTCATCTCAAACCACTTTCATAACCAAATCTAATCAAACTAATTTTCGTAAACAACTTGAACAAAAAAGAAGGTGGTCTAGAGACTTCCATTCCCTTCCTCGAGTACTTGCATACGAGTTACCTTACTCGACTATTCAAGTACTTGTCGTCCATCTAAAATACCTTAACAATATACAAACCCTTTTGCAATTATGGATGAAAAATGAAATGGTATAAAGTCTTCCATTTATCTCTTTGATTAATTAGATACGAGTTGCCTTACTCGACTATCAAAGTAATCGTCATCCGAAAAAACACTTAACACATCAAACCTTTTTATTCTCGCTCCCATATGATTGAAACCTTTTCAGAAATGAACATTATTTAGTCCTTTTTAACGTGAACATAAACTAGCGCTCAAGCCCCCAATCTGCGAGCGCACAACTAAATGTTTAAATTGCCAGAACACGATCAAACAAGATCCTTTCTACCGCAAAACAAACAAACACCGAGTCTCTTATCCGCAAGCAAACATGTCAATGTTTAAGCGTTAGAATGCGACATAAACACCTATCCTCTAAAAACAACCAACCAACACTCATTTGCTGCTAATTACCATATAGCTTTAAGTTCTCCATCACACCTGAAGATACGTAGGAGCGAGATTCACGTCTCGTCAAACACTATAACCAAAAGACCTAAAAAATATATTTTGTCTTGCCCATAACCATGTAGCATTGAGTTATCCATCGCATCTGAAGACACATATGAGCGAGACCCACAATCTCATCAGGCACATTAATAAAAAACTTTTTTGCGACCCCTTTTCTTTCCTTTTGCATTTTTGATAATTTGAAGAAAACAAGTAACAATAACTAACATTCAATCGCAAGTTTAACTAAAAGGTTCTCGTTGAGTACAATGGACGTGAGAGACAGTAATACCTTCTCCTTGTGTAAACGACTCCCGAATCCAAATTTGATTGCGACGACCATTTTCTTTTTTAAGTGTTTAATCGATATTTTCCCTTTCCTTTATTTGAATAAATAACATTTGGTGACAACTCTATTTAAATCTTATTTTTCAGTGACATAACAATTGATCATATTCAATCAAATATGTCCGTCGAATCTTGATCAAATGGTTTTGATTCAAAACTTATAATTTTGAAAAAGTTAAATTGTGATTGAGAAGTGTAACAAGCATAATATGAGTGTATATAATTTACTAACGATCTTTGATTGCACCATTCCTTCTCTTTCTCTCTCTCTCTCTTCTTTCATTCGTTTTAATTAATAAAAACAAAATAATGATAATAATAAGCCAACAACAACAAACCTCACTTGTTCTCTCTTTCTCTATCTAACCCCAACAAACAAACCTCACTCTTCATCTCTCTAGGGTTTCCCCCGGACTCTATCGTAGCGCTCATTTTCCCCTTCTCGATCACGAATCCTCCGTTTCATAGTCGATTTCCTCTCGTTTCTATTCTCAGGTTCGTGAAATCGTGACTTTTCTACGCTCTTACTTTTCTTTAATTTCAAGTTTCGTTTTGATTCTTCGTACGTGAGCCGAAGTAGGAGTACGATTTGATTATGCGACTGAAAGAGAAAACAACTGTGATTTTCGTTATTCATTATTCACGTGCATCAAAAAATGATTAGCGTTGTTTTGGTATTTAGGATTCAACTATTTCATAGTAGGATTTTATTGTTTAGTTCGTTTATTAGAATTGATTGAGCTTGTTTGAATGATGCAGACACAAAAGGATTGTTATGTAATAGGAGGTGAACTAGTGTTTTTTGGGATTTTTATTGTGGCTCGTGAATGTTTTTCGATGCTTGATGATAGTTGCTATGGATTTGAATGCGTCTCCGGTACCGGAGGAGGAAGATGAAGATGTTTACGAAGAGAAGATACATGTTCAAGAGTATAACGCACCTGATGACCACATAGAAAGTGGAGCTGCTATAGCACGCCGGGTACTATTTCTCCTTTTCCTTTTTTTGTCTGGTTACATCACAACTGACCGTATGTTGGCCACGGTTCTAGTAATAAGAGTTCCATATTTTGAAGAGTGATATGGCATTATGGAATTATATATTTTTAGAGTTGTAGTGGGTAAAGGAATTGAATCCACATTTCTTGCCATAAAAACCATGTTAGCCCATGCAATTGGACCTTTGCTGCAATGTCAATAATCTGATTTGAGACTTTCTAAAGACTTGATAGCACACTTGTGTGTTGTATTGTAGTTCAACATCTATCTATTTCTAACTTGTCATTTTAATGAGTGGATGGTTTAACTTGTTTTGAATATTTCATTTCTCTGCAAGTTGCAATAAAAGAAAAATATATGATGTATGATTAACAATGGATTTTATCCAAATTTTAATGTTGACTGTTAAATTGAATGTGTCAAGCAATTTTGACTTTGAATGTCAAGCAATTTTGACTTTTGAAACAATGATTCTTTTTGGCTAACAAATACATACGTGAGTTTCATTAGTAATTAGAGTTTCAATTACTAAATCATAACACAAGTCCTGCATTGTTGTTTCTTTTATTAGGAGCGCGAGGAAAGAAAGAGACGCTTGAAAAGAGAACGTCCAGATGATAAACCTGTGAATCGATCACAATCACCTCGATATGATCAACAATTTCATACAAAAAACCCTAAATCATATGATACAAGTAGGCTTCCTCCGGGTAAGTGTTTCTTTCCATGGTCTCCTTGCTGCCAGTGGTAATCAACAATGTGATAGAAATACGATATTTCTTTAATACTATTCTATCTTTAATTTGACCTATATTTGAAGTGGATTTGTCATGTATTGATGAAACATGATGATATTATGAAAAAGTGAAGAATATTGTTAATGGGTAACTAACTTATGCTATTTGGGTTCTTTCATTAGAATAGTATCTGATATATTTGAACTTTATAAGGGAGCAGTAGCTAACTGAAATTAGCCTTCAAACTACCCTGTTATCCTCCCTTAAACTTAGGAAGCATGCAGATAAGAGTAGAGTTAATGGTTATGTGATTAGAAACACTAGATCCCAAAAATCCTCGCTTAGTCAGATTAGCCTTCAATGTTCCCTGTACCTCTCATGGCTGTAACCTCCATGATTAGTCAAATTAGAGACAAATGTGGAGGAATCTGGTTATAGGACAAAGTTCACATCAGAAGAGGAACCTCTTAAAAACTGTTAATGAGATTGTTTACATCCGGAACATCTGAGTTTACCACTATGGTTTTTATGAAGATCACGAGGCACAAAAACCATACATATATAGATTGTCAGATTTATCAAGGGTTTCTTTAGAGTGTCAGTCTGAACTCTAAAGAATAGACTTGATCACTTTAACGGTGGTTTTTGTTCAATTCAAGTATGTGGGCACATCATGTTATGTCATTTGAAGTGTGACAAGATTGTAGAAAGAGTCATGCTACCTCCGTGCACATCATTGGATTACACTTGTGGAGCTTTCTTTGAATATCATAGCATGTTTTAAACGAATGGAAGTGGTCAAAAGTCTATCATAGCAGAATTTGAATCCATGGGTGTATATGCAGCTAGAGAGTGCAACAAGTCTATCATGGTTCACTGATAAATGCCAACAAGGGTTGGCAAAATTGTACATGAAAGGTAGCCACAAAAAATGGATCATAGGGTGGTGCACAAACTTCACATGCAGTAGAAGCTTTCTATGTGTGACTGAGTGTGAATTGGGTTTGGGCGACACAATCTCTAGGAACAGGATGAGTAGCACTGTCTGAAGTGTTTCAAGGTTTCACACCGGTCTAGGTCATGATTCATGAGATTAGAATGGTGGTTGGTCAGACGAGTCACGACCAATCATCATCTTAGGGCTCTAAATAGCAAGTTAACTGATTTGGTTAACTTGACAGAATCTGCCGCAGGACACCGTTTTATAGCTATATTAGGGATTTAAATAGCAAGTTGACTTGTTTATGCTTGATCAACCGAGGAATAGCTAGTTGATTTTCTGTTGAAGACTGTTTTATTGCTTTATTAGGGCTTTAATAGCAAGTTGACTTATTTATGCTTGATCAACTGAGGAATAGCTAGTTGATTCTCTGTTGAAGACTTTTTTAGCCCAAGGCTTAATGAATTGTATGACAAAGCTAGGGTCTTGGATTATTATTCTATGTTTCAGCCACTTGAGTTTGACGGGGAATATTAGAGTATTAACACTCTGCCTTCGTGTCTTTGAAGACTCTGCCATGCACTGATTCAGTTGTTATTGAGTCAGCCAGCGATTGTTCAGTTGGTAGTCACTGTTAGCAAATAAGTATTTATAAAATTCAGATTCAAAGCTGTTATAATTTACATGTCATGTTTGAGATTATTGGAATACATTTGTCACATATTTCTGTTGATTTACATGTGAATGAAAAAACTTACGTATTACTTTATTCTTTTCATACAGGTTGGTTAGATTGCCCTGCATCTGGCCAGGAGATTTGTTGTATGATACCTTCTAAAGTTCCTCTTGGTGAATCATTCAATGACTGCATTTTTCCTGGTAAAAGATACTCATTTAAACAAGTGGTACATCAACAGAGAGTTTTAGGGAGGAAAGTAAGTAGAGCTAATCCTGAAAATGTAATATTTTATTTAGATGTTTGTTTATCTGTTTGTCATTTCCTATGCTCTGTGGTTGATTTTTCTCTAGATTTGATTTTTAGAGTAGTAGTAATCAAAATGAACTTTTAAACTTCTACTCACACATAAAAAAAGATCTATATATAATTTATAACTTTGCTACTTCTCTTTAGGAGTTTAATTTTAGAGAGACTGAATGTTCTATGTCCTACAAAAAAACTGGTATACATAAAATTTATTGCTTTTTACATTTTATTCTCTTGATTTGCAGCTTGGTCTGGTGATTGATTTGACAAACACCTCTCGATACTATCCTGTGACAGATTTAAAAAAAGAGGGCATCAAGCATGTTAAGGTTTGTAGTAGCCGTATTTAATTCACCATCTCTATTTTACAATTTTCTTTAAAACTTTGACATCTCTTTCTTGTTCATACTACTTTCATCAAGCATGTTAAGGTTTGTAGTAGCCATATTTAATTCACCATCTCAATATTTTACAACTTTCTTTAAAACTTTGACATCACTTTCTTGTTCTTATATTTGAAGATCATTGTTTTTCTTTAGATTCAATGCAGGGGGCGTGGTTCTGTACCTGATAATTTATCTGTGAATCAGTTTGTCTATGAGGTTTGTTTCTTTTATGATACTATTTAGCCATGCATAGTACTCCCCTTCCCGTCCCACAATAAGTGACCCATTTGTAAACAAAATTGTCTGAAAATGAATGATCATTTTCTTTTTTAACGGCAATATTTTTTTTTCCAATTGCACCCTCTAATTACTACTACTTTCATCACCACCAATACTTAATAAAGGGTACTTTAGTAAAAACATTCTTCTCTTTTTCATTTGTACATTTTTCTTAATCGGTGTGAAATTGTCAATTGGCCCACTCATTGTGGGACGAAGAGAGTAATTTTGAAGAATTTAGCTTCTTTTTCTGTTTCTTAGAATGCATACAATGATTTAATTTGGAGGATAATAGATTCTTTAAAAGCCTAAAGAAAAAACCATTGTAAATAAGAAAACATCAAGGAAGCAACAATATTCTGCTCTACGCCAAATAGAAGCCAAATGTTTCTCAAATAACCTAGTATGCCAAATAGCTCTCTTCAAAGGTGCAAGGATTGCCGTGATTATTAGTTTTTAACAATATTATTACTATTGTTTTCAGGTTATACAGTTTTTGTCACGCCAAAAGCAGTCAAAGAAGTATATACTTGTTCACTGTACACATGGGCATAACCGTACCGGATACATGATTATCCACTATTTAATGCGTGCTATGTCAATGTCTGTCACACAGGTTAGTTTTGGAGTCACCTTGTTACTGTAGCTCTCTTTTTCACCCTGTTAGCCTGTTTAAGGCATTCTTCAAGCTTCAATAAAAATACCTTTTTCTCAATTTATAGGCAATTAAAATTTTTTCTGAAGCGCGCCCTCCAGGAATCTATAAACCTGATTATATTGATGCATTGTATGCATTTTATCATGAAAAAAAACCCGAGATGGTAGTTTGTCCTCCTACTCCAGAATGGAAAAGGTCTTCTGAACTTGATCTAAATGGTGAAGCAGTTCCAGACGACGACGATGATGGAGTACCAGGCCCTGATTTGCAGGTGTGGATAATGTTAATTGTGAATTTTGATATTTTGGCCTTTTCTATTTTCTAAAGGGATTTAGTGTAAGTCCTATTTTTTTACGACTCTCATGATAGGGGCTAGATTTTTTCTTGAGGAATCCATTAAGTAATATAAGGGCCTGTTTACTATGATAATATTTTTTCGTTTTCATTTATTGCTCTCACTATCTTTTACAAAATGTAGTTTTAACTATTTCCTATGCAAAATTCTTATAGTTTTCAAATTTTAGTTAGGCTTAACTTTACCCTTACAAAACCAACTTATAAGGTGAGCACTGCCTGTTCTTATAAGCTTATGTTCAAACTATATATCATTCAATATAGAACTCTTAACAGTAGAAAAAAGAAGGAAAAGGAGATGATATTTTGTCATAAGAAAATGTTTATAGTACCACACTGGGTATTAAAGGCACTCATTTAAGGAATAATGGTCTAATAATGAATAAATGTGTTCGTACCTGTAAAAAATTAGTAATATTTAATAAATTTATTTATCTTCTAAATTTAAATGTAATTGTCTTAAAATCAAAGTGAGACACATACTCTTTTTTTAATACATTGGAAGGATTAGGTTTTTTCATGACTAGTTTCTAGTAGCCGTAGATTTCAGAAGGCTTTCAGTGTTTGATTACCAAAACCCAAATGAAGAGTTTCTACACTAGAGGAACAAAAGAAGGAAATGAAACTTGGTTCTTGAATTGGCTCATGAGGACAACGGCATTCAAGTATGAAAATTGAAAAGTTTGCCCATGAGATTCAAAGCCATCAAATTATACCTGAACATCTAATCCTTTATGAAAAGTTGCCTTTCTTAAATTATCAAGCCAATCACCCTAACCTCCACAATAGTTTCACTGATCTCCTTCACCGCGCATATTTGTTGCCTTGGTTGTGAAAGGGTTCAAGGATAAACTGTTGTTGAAGATGGTTAGGACAGAGTCCTTTTAACACTGATCTGGACATAACCTTGTAGGACAGAATCTCCTTCTAATTCTAACAGTAGAGTATATTGTCTTTAATACAGAACCAGTGACTTCTTCCTTTGTGCTTTATAGAGTGAATCTCCTTCCATTTCTACTTCAAAGGTTCATATATGATGTCGTTTGGTGGAATTTATGATGTCGTTTGGTGGAATTTTAAACTATTGGTAAAACCGAAGTCCATTTTGGCTAGAAATGTCATAAAGTTTAGGAAATCTTCACTTCACAAGTTGTTTATGTTGGGTTGAGTTAGGTCCAAAGCCTAAGATGATGTGAAAGACTATCCTTAATCTGTTAACTAGGGTTGTTCACGGTTCAGTTCAGTGAGAAAACTGAACCGAACCAGAGTAAAAGTTTACTCGAACTGAACCGAACCAAACCGTTTTGATTTACTCAGACCGAACCGAACCAAAATAATTGGTTTGGTATACCATTTAGAAATTCCGAACCGTACTGAACCGCTATAAGACAAATTTTCCCGAACCGAACCATTTATTAAAGAATCAAACCATTAAACTATTTTTCAAATTTAAAATAAAATAAATTTAAAATTATTTTTAGTATTTTTCATTTTCATTTTTGGTTCGGTTTCAGTTTCGGTTCGGTTATAGTTTCGGTTTGGTTCTAGAACTGTTTTATGCAATATGGTTTGGTTCACTAACCAAATATAACGGTTTGGTTATTTTAACTTCAGTTCGGTTCAGTTAGATAGTTTGGTTCAGTTCATGGTTTTTTTGAATAGCCCTACTGTGAACAGACCTTCACATTATCTGCGCACGAAGGGTTTGGGTGTGAAGCTCCTCTGTTCGGGTCTGTCCAGTTTGTCCTTCGTTACCTAACCACATTGCTGACCTACTTGTTGTGCATTGGGTAAATAACTGCTCTCACATCTGATCTTTAAAATTACACTCATGTACCCCTCTAAATGAAAAGTGATACACTGCTACTCTTCAGTGCATATTTGTATGCACGATGAGAAGTGTCCAATTGATTTTTCTTCCAATCAAATATTATTTTAGTAAAAATATAGGTATAGATCTCTGGTTACTTTGATTAAAATTAATTTTGCCTCCAAGCCTCAATTTGTCTGATCGTGATAAAAGCAGTTTTTCTGTTACATTGAAAATTATACAACTAAATTTTTTTAGAGTGGAAAATCTAAATACAAATCACTTCACTTCAAACTAAATTTTGACCAAATTGAATTTCCAAAGTCAAATTCATTCAAAAATTACTATTTGCAAACACTCACTTACAAACACACAGTCAATTTTAATGTAATCAAATGCCTTTGCAATGGTAAATTTTTTTTAATGAGCCTTCTAGACTTTCGATATTACAAGAGTCTACCATTGAATGTTTATATCACTTTTAGAACTACATAAAATGAAATAATGTTCTCAATACCCTTACTATCACTTTGGTAGTTAACTATCCTTACTACTTTGGTAATTAACCAGAATCTTCATTTTATCTTCATTTTTGTCAAAAAAAAAGATACTAAGGATCAAAATTTGCTGCCGATTATGCCAAGAGTCACAGAAAAATTGATACAAAGTGTGTTTTTCTCATTAAAATAGAGTAAAATGTAGCACATATCAATCTCTAAATAAAGGTAAGTTTGTTTTTTCAAAATAGAGGGGAATGCAGTGACTATAATTTAAGCATCTATTAATGGAGGTTGTAATTTATCCTTACATAGTTTTAGACAAATGGTAACATACTAATACTCATAAAAATTGTGGACTCAGTTATGTAACATGTTTTAAACTTTGAATTTTTCCCAATTTTTTAGGAGAACCATGAGACAGGCACTGTGATGACGAATGACGATGTTTTAGGAGACGAGATACCCAGTGATCAGCAAGATGCATTTCGGCAATTCTGTTATCAAACACTTAGATTGGGTGTTGGGGTAGGTCTTTTTATTTTCATGCATAGGTTTATACTGTTGAGATTTGAGAACATGTTATTAATATTATGAATTATGAATTTTAATTATGCCATTGCATCTTTCCATTTTTATTCACTTATATTACAACAAAGGAATTGATGGTGTATATTCTTATAGTTTTTAACAATGATCCAATCCTTTTTCTTTGTTACATTACACTATTGTACCTTTCATTTGATTTGCTCGGACTTATCGTTTTATGTTTTCAAAATCAAGTATTCTTTTAGTATCTTCATTTGAGGGGTTTTCCCCTTCCTACTATTTGGAGCACATGTACTCGTATCCTGATTACTGGATGTTTTTTTCATCTGTGTTTATAGTTGTCTGGTTCTCATTTTAGGTAAATTTGGTTATGACGTGACTGTTGAAATATTTTCTCATTATTAGCCTGGATACTAATTGTTTTATGTTTATTGCATTTTATTTTATTTTATAAAATCACTCTTTAACTTGTGGAGTGCCTTTCATAAATATTGACTTAGTTGCAGGGCTGGAATATTTATTGGCCATTATTTATTTTGATTGTTCATCAAATAAACCAGACGCAGTATATTCTTTTGTAACTCTGAGTTCTAAATTGCTTTTATGAAAATACCATTGGTTTTTTTAAAAGCTGTTCACAGATCACTCCTTTCTTTTCCCTCTTTCATTTTTATGAATTACCCGCTTTTTTGGCCTCTAATGCTTCGTATTGCCAGTTCACTAACTTCTAGTATACAGGCCAGAGGACATACGCAGTTTCCAGGTTCACACCCAGTTTCTCTCAACAGGTTCTATTTATTTAAGCCATTAAATCATGTTTTAATGTTATATTAATTTAATTGTATTGTGAGATTTTCCCCATATTTAAAAGTTAACTTAAAAAAAGTTTTTGCCCATATGTTCTTACAACACATCTTCATGTGTAGAGTTTTATACTTTCAGTCCATTACACCTATTCATGGGCATGACTTTAACTATAATTATGATAAAAGTCAAACATTTCTAAAGATCTAATGGTTGTGATTGATTGATAGTGTAAAAACTCTTCACACTGACACCAAATATCAATTAAATTCTTAAATTTAATTATTTATTCACTTTCGTTGTTGTGTAAATTTACTGTTATATTGATTTCAAAACATTGTTCCTAATTAATTTGACATTTTTGTCAGTGTATCTATGTTAAATTTTTTTATGATGGTATGCAGGGATAATTTGCAGTTATTACGACAGCGTTATTATTATGCAACATGGAAGGCTGATGGTACACGGTATATGATGTTAATAACAATGGATGGGTGTTACTTGATTGATAGAAGTTTTAATTGTCGAAGGGTCCAAATGAGGTTTCCTTGCAGGAGTTTGAATGATGTATGTATGCTGCTTTATAGATTATTCAACATATGTAGATTTTGCAACATGTGTAAATACCATTATCAGCCATAATTATGATAGTTACTTTACATTATCTAGTGATCTGATGGTTTGTTAATGATTAGCTTGCAATAACTCTTCGCCTCTAAATATTCTGCTATGTACTATGAGCAATGCAGTTCCAAAATACTGTTTTAACATTGTCTCAGTAGTGAAGTTTCCTGCTGTAAACTCTGGCATTTTTCTTTCTCACTATGTCTCTATTCTTGCAAGTCCTCACAACATTTTGCAGTTTTCAGCTCTGTTCTATTTTATGCTAACCTTGAATTTTCATAACCTGGCTAAATCACCCTAACCGTACTTGGAAAAAACATGATTCTGTTATACATAAAGTTCTCTAGCCTTTTTTCGACTGAATATTTTTCCAATTTATTCCCTTGGAAGTTATACGAGACTATAGATTTAACTAAAGCATGTGTAATAGTGTGTTAAGAACAGCTGTAGCTTGTTGACAGCTGTAACCAACTCCAAGTTGGTATGTCCTCTAGAAACTGCATCTATCTTTTACAAACTGTAACCTATGCTTTATTTAAATTTATATTCTCATATAGAACCAATTCTATTAGATACATGCTTTATCTCGAGTGGTATACAGCATATGTAATTTTGATGATGTACTGTAGTTATGATAAGTAATATAAATTAGCTTGGGATAAAGCTGTAAGTTTGTTACTTTGGCTCATAATAAGCTTGTTGATTGTAATTATATTACAATATGAAATCAGTGTACAGCTTAAAGAGACATATTATACTATGTTTTGTTATAAATTTGCAAAGACTGAATTTGTTATTTTTTGGTTCTAAGGGTTTGGGTGAGAAGACCCATCATTTCACATTACTTGATGGCGAGATGGTTATCGATACTTTGCCAGATTCAAATAAGCAGGAGAGAAGATACCTTATATATGATCTTATGGCAATCAACCATGTTTCAATAATAGAGGTTTGGTTTAGAAGCTATTGTGCAAAATACTGCTGGGTGATATAATTTCTGTTTTAGAATTGGTAGAATGAAATAGATAACTGTAATATTGTGCATTTGTTCAGTCTATATAATTCATCTCAGCTATGTAGGTTAGACACCAATTCCATCATTTGTATCTCTGTTTATCACTTCCCTAACATGCTATCAGAATCTGATGGGAGGCAGTTCTATAATTTGTGCAGTTATATTTTGGTTGTTACTTAGATTGCAAAGGTCACTTTGATTGCATGTATCTTTGTTAGTTTTCAGATTTCTTGTGGTCTTGTTTGGCTATATAATTGGATATAAAACCCACAATTAGTCATTCAGATCAGTCAGGCATATTTAACATATTATTTTGTGAAATCATCTTCGTCCTTACCTCTTGAACTTCTTCGCATCTTTTTGTTTGATTGGAATATTGGAATTCAGAAGAATCCTGCATTTAATTAAATTTAAATTTAGGGCTGCATAAACATGTTTTTATGTGTTATTTTCCTATCAGAAATTGGCTTTGGCATTTGTATTAACCGGAAACAAAGTTTAAATGCCTTCCTAACTAAGAAAAAACTATTCATAATTCCAATCAATGGGTGGTATGTAATGGTTGCAGTTGCAGTCTTACTCACATTTGTCTGTCAAGAGTGAGTTTGTCTAAGGATACTCTGGTGAACATTGGTTTGATTCATCATAATTTGAAATGTTTCAACAACGTTTTCTGAGTTGTTTTTATCTGCTCTACTTTCTTGCATTTCTTGATTCTTGGTAGCTGTGTATACTTATTGATTATCAAATCAAACTTGGTGCAGCGACCCTTCTGTGAAAGATGGAAGATGCTTGAGAAAGAAGTGATTGAACCTAGGAACACTGAACGGCAACATATATACCAGAGCAAAAATCCTTACTACAGATATGATCTGGAACCATTCAGGGCATGCATCTTGAACCTTGAATTGATCGCAGAATACATGAAGCCTCATTTTTCTCCTTTGGCTGACTGTTGGTATTTTTCAAATGTCTAGGTGAGGAGGAAAGATTTTTGGTTGCTTTCTACTGTCACAAAGCTTTTAAAGGAATTCATCAAAAGACTCTCACATGAGGCAGATGGTCTCATATTTCAGGTGGGTTGTAATTGGTGATCAATGATTAGTGGTCACTTTCAAGTGTACTAGACACCAGAATGAGAATTTCTGTCATATGCCAAGCTCGCAAGTCACGCAGTTATTGCTGTTTTAATCGTTGCTTGTTCTCTTTTTGGATTTTATCTTTTGAATCTGTTGATTGCCTTCTTAAATGGGATCTACACAATAATTAGTAGAGAATAAATCTTTGTGGCTCATTATTGATACGAGTCTGGTTAAGGATTTGGAAGGAAAAGAACCAATGTACATATACTTCCTCTGCTTCCTGCTCCATTCCTTTACTTCCAAATCCTGTTAACTTATAGTGTTATTCTTTTCCTTTTGTTTTGGATTCATAAAGTTTGTTACTGATTATATTATTGACCAGGGTTGGGACGATCCTTATGTACCTCGTACTCATGAAGGACTCTTAAAGTGGAAATACGCTAATTTAAATTCAGTTGACTTTCTGTTTGAGGTTATCATCGCCCTTCTTTTGAATCGTGTTGGGAATTCTGATATTACTTGGTCAGTTGTTTGATATTGATACTGCTATTAATTTGTAGCTGCTTCTGTTGGCAGGTCGAAGGTGATCGGGAGCTACTTTTTGTGAATGAGCGAGGAAAGAAGAAACTCATGGATGGGAATAAGGTTGCATTCCCAGGTCAGACGAAGTTCATTTTATTTTATCTGTCCTACTTTGTTTTCAAGTCCACCGTTAATACTAGTTTTTGTTTTAGTTTCAATTGCTTTCTGATAGCGTTAAATATGCAGATGGTTCGGATCCCTCACTTTATTCGGGAAAGATAATTGAGTGTACTTGGGATTTTGATAACCTGGAATGGATATTCTTGCGAATTAGGACAGATAAATCAACTCCAAATGAGTTTAATACTTACAGAAAGGTCCAATACTAACTCCCATTTTTTAATCTCTCATCTCTTAATTTGTACTTTATTTGAACCATTTACTTAATTTATTACAGGTGATGCGAAGCATAAAAGACAACATCACAGAAGAAGACTTGTTGAATGAAATAAATGAGATAATTCGCCTTCCCATGTACGCGGACAGAATCAAAACTGATAGTAAAGCAAATCAGCATCCGCATGGTAATGCTGCAAAGCGAAGGTGATTATTCGCTGTGGTTAGATAGCGACTTATTTCCATGGTGCGAGAATGAGATGTTTGTAGTGTAGGAGATGAGGTGAAAACATAATGATATGTACCTTTTGGCGTATGCTTCTGGTATTTATTTGTCCAGATCAATAGGGTTAGGTTTAGGGTATTATTGTATATTATCAATTTTATTTCTATTTAGTGATTATAAATTTATTCAAATGGTAGCTGTTGTTTTTGTTAGAATCAAGTTACACATTACATTGTTTAGAATTATTCCAGTATGTGAATATTTAATTAGTAACAAGCCTTCCATTTCCTTGATGCGTATTTTTTCTATTTAATTTTTTTGAGAAATAGAGTATTTTTATTAACCAAAGTGGTATTATTGGGCATTTTACCATTGATTTTGGGGTGATTCGAACTCAGTATTATGAAATATCAAAGCTAAGTTGATAGGAGGCCCATTAGAAACAGGAACCAGCCCAAGTGGATGAAAGATTTCTATAAATAATTATGTTAGTTACATGTTTAATTTAAATGTTGTCTCTATTCATGGGCTAGGCCCATTGGACTCATTAGAACATCCAGTCTCCTTTGTATTTAAAAGACCACTTTGGCCACAACAAAGGATATGAAATGAGAAAGTTGTTATTTTACTTTTTTATCTTCTCCATTCACTCTCAAATTAGTAACCCTAGATCTTAGAAATATATATTGTTAGAAACCTTCTTATCAAATTGGTGCTTTCATCTTTTGGATTCATGGCCCCCAAACCCAAACCACCCAACCCTAAAGACATTATTGATGAAGCTGTCCAAATAGCTCATACTCACCTTGATTTGGCATTAAATCGAACCCAGCAGCAGATCGATGAACGATTCGACAAAAGTTCTGCAGATCTGGAGATGCTGCACACGCGAATGGACACTGAAAAACAGATCTCCGATTCACGTTATGACAACATAATGGCGCTGCTGCAAAAACTGCTTGCTCAAAAAGAGCAACAGCAGCGGAACCCTCCTTCCATCTCAACGCCTTCCTCTTCAGGTATCACACACATTCCCCCTAATTTTTCTCAAACTACCACGCCTCTCTCTTCCCCTCACGTACCACAAGCCTCATCCCCCCTACTACACTCTGTCTCCAGCCAACAACCCTCTCTATCCAGCAACATTTTTCGTCCCACAACCCTAACCCCACCCAGATTTTTTCCTCTCCCCCACCCATCCACAATACCTCTACTACGTTACCTTTCCAACCGACCTATACAGCTCCTGTCTTTCACAATCTAAATTATTCTCCGCTCCACTCAACCACACCACTACCCCCGTTCAGAACCCCAAAACTGGAATTATCCATGTTTGATGGCTCAAACCCTTTGGAATGGTTATTCCAAGCCGACCAATTTTTTGATTTTTATCAACTCCCACCTGAACATAGACTTGCTATGATCTCTTTTTACATGAAAGGCGAAGCCTTATGTTGGTTCAAGTGGATGTACCAAAGTCATCTATTAACTGATTGGAATGCTTTTACCAGAGCTTTGGAATTGCGTTTTGGACCATCCACCTATATTAACCATCAAGCAGAACTATTTAAGTTAACACAGACTGGGACAGTTGTGGAATACCAAGCTGCGTTTGAAAAATTAGGTACGCAGGTGATTGGCTTACCTCAGGACGCTATCCTGAATTGTTTCATTTCAGGGTTACGGTTTGAGATTCAGAACGAGATTGCTATCCTCAAACCGGTTTCTATCTCACAGGCGATTGGCCTCGCGAAGTTAATTGAATCAAAAATCAAAGATTCCAAACCTAAATACCACAGACCCTTTCCACCTCCATTACCAAAACCTACTACTGCCCCAGCAACTCAAGTCAACAATACACCTCCACTTCAATCCCCAACAATACCCCAGCCAACCAAACTACCTATTAAACGTTTGTCCAACGCCCAACTTCAAGAGCGCAGAGCACAAGGCTTGTGTTTTAATTGCGATGAAAAATTCATCCCAGGCCATAAATGCTCCACTGGAAAATTTTTGCTCCTAATGGTAGACGACGAGGTTGTCTCGGACGAGGAGCCCAACACAATTCTTGAGCCCATTCCACCAACCCCAGACATTGACGACACATATTTTCAACTATCCCCACAAGCAGCAAATGGCCAGTTTTCCCCAAAGACTCTGAAATTTAAAGGACACATTCATGGCCTTCCAGTGTCAGTTTTAATTGACACAGGCAGCACCCACAACATTCTCCAGCCGCGTATTGCCCACCATCTACGCTTAACCATCAACCCCATCCCCAACTTTTCTGTCATGGTTGGAAATGGCTCTAAACTATCATGCTCAGGACTATGCCCGCACGTCCCTATCACCCTACAAAACCACCTTTTCACTATCCCCTTCCACTTAATACCCATTGAAGGCGCAGACGTCGTTTTGGGCATGGAATGGTTGCGTACACTTGGGCCACTCCTAGCAGATTTTTCTATCCCAAAAATCTCTTTTACATACCAGACAACTGAAATCACCATCACAGGGGACCCTAAATCCCCTCCCTTACACTCTTCTTACAACCATATAAGACATCTTCTCCAAATAGATTCTGTTGCTTCTATCCATCTACTTCTTTATCAACCACCACCTGAGTCCAATTCCCTCACACCTGCCTCTCCACTTAGTTCCTTACCAACATCACTTCCCCAACAAATCTCCACTATAATTCACTCATTCGCAGCGATTTTCAACCAGCCGCACGACCTTCCTCCCCCAAGGCCTCATGACCACCACATCCCAATTCTTCCCAACACCCCTCCTGTCAATGTGAAACCATACCGATATCCTCACTCTCAAAAAGATATCATGACTTCAATCATACAAGACATGCTACACGAAGGTATCATTAAACCTAGCAACAACCCTTACTCCTCACCCGTTCTCCTAGTTCGCAAGAAAGACGGCTCATGGCGCTTCTGCGTCGACTATCGCGCTTTGAATGCGGTAACTATTAAAGACCGGTTTCCAATACCCACAACTGATGAACTCTTTGATGAGTTGGGTTCTGCCACTATATTTTCTAAGATCGATTTACGCTCGGGTTACCATCAGATACGGGTTAACCCAAATGACACTCACAAAACTGCTTTCCGAACGTTTGATGGTCACTATGAGTTTCTCGTCATGCCTTTTGGCTTGACAAACGCGCCAAGTTCATTTCAGTCGGCTATGAATGATTTGCTTCGCCCATATTTACGCCGGTTTGTTTTAGTGTTCTTTGATGATATTTTAATTTATAGTTCCAGTGTTTCTGATCATGCTATGCATTTAAAACTCATCTTAGAATTATTGTTGGCTAACCAATTTTACGCGAAGTTCTCCAAGTGTATTTTTTCTGTTCCTAATGTTGATTATTTAGGCCATATTATCTCACGGGATGGTGTCACCCCTGATCCAACTAAAATCCAAGCTATTCTTGATTGGCCAACGCCACGTTCACTCACGGCTCTCAGAGGATTCTTGGGCCTCACCGGTTTTTATCGACGATTTGTTCGTCATTACGTCACTCTCGCCGCTCCGCTCACCGATTTGTTACGTTCCACTAAGTTACAATGGAGTACAGTCGCGGATTCCGCGTTTACAAAATTAAAACAACACTTGACTACAACTCCTATCCTAAGTCTTCCAAATTTTTCTCAACTCTTCATCTTGGAGACTGATGCTTCAGCAGTTGTTGTTGGTGCTGTTCTTTCTCAGCAGGGTCACCCTTTGGCCTTTTTCAGTAAGAAGATGTGCAATCGGCTTCAGGCTTCCTCCGTCTATGTCCGCGAAATGTATGCCATCACGGAAGCTGTGAAGAAATGGCGCCAATACTTGATTGGTAGACACTTCCATATTTACACTGATCAAAAAAGTTTGAAGAATTTGTTAGTTCAGACTATTCAGACACCTGAACAACAAAAGTGGGCGGCAAAATTACAAGGCTTTGATTTTGACATTTTTTACAAACCTGGCAAATCTAACCAGGTCGCCGATGCCTTAAGCCGCATCTACTCCGATGAAGCCGCCATGTTCTTCTCAATCTCTTCCCCCGTCCTTCAACTGATAGGCTACCTCAGACAATATTACACAAACAACCTGAAGGATAAAAACTTGTCACAAATCTATTAGCCGCGAATGATAATCAGGTTCTCTTTCACTTCAAGGACGACTTGTTGTATTATAAAGATAAGATCTTTATACCTGCTGTTGAAGATTTGAGACACAAAATCTTGAACGAATATCATTCAACACCCATCGCCGGCCATTCTGGACTTCAACCTACCCTTGCTAGGGTCTCTAGTGCCTTTCTTTGGCCAGGTATCTACAAGGACACAAAAGAATTTGTCAAAACCTGTGCAATCTGTCAAACGAATAAATATAGCACTCAGAAGAAACAAGGACTACTGCAACCCTTACCAATTCCGCACCAAGTCTGGGAAGACTTAACAATGGACTTCATTACTCACTTGCCAGTTTCTTTTGGCCATACTGTAATCTGGGTGATTTGCGACCGTCTCAGCAAGTTCTGTCATTTTATTGGACTCCCTACAAAGTTCACTGCAAAAGACTTAGCTCTCAGATTCTCAGTTGAGATTTGCCGTCTTCATGGAATACCACGCACTATTATTTCAGATCGCGACCCCCTTTTTCTTAGCAACTTTTGGAAGGAATTGTTCAAGGCGCAAGGCACCACATTGAAATACAGCACCGCATACTACCCTGAAACGGACGGACAAACAGAGGTAGTCAACAGATGTTTGGAAACCTATCTACGTTGTTTTGCTAGTGAACAACCAAAGAAATGGTTTCATTACTTACATTTAGCAGAACTATGGCACAACACGGCGTTCCACAGCTCCATCAAGATGTCTCCATTCGAAGCTCTCTATGGTCGGCCTCCACCTCCTTTTCCCCACTACGACCCAGGATCCTCCTCAATGGTCTCGGTGGACTCCTCCTTGCAAAACAGAGAAGAAATCATTAATATTTTGAAACGAAATCTACAGAAGAGTAGATCGGACATGCAAACTCAAAGCAACAAAAAACGTCAAAGTGTTACCTTTACAGAAGGAGAGTGGGTTCTACTTCGCCTTCAACCATACCGACAGAACTCTGTGCAGCAACGCGCCTCTATTAAACTTACTCAACGATTCTTTGGACCCTTCAAGGTTCTTCACCGTATCGAAAGTGTTGCCTACCACTTGGACCTTCCGGACACATCTCGCATCCACCTCGTCTTCCATGTATCCTAACTTCGTCCGTTCCATGGCAAGAATCCCAACTTACAGCTCCATCCACTTCCTGTTGACGACGACACCTCCAGGGACCAAGATCTGCCACATGCATCATCGTCTGAAACACCTCCTGTTGACAACCATCGTTCCACCGAACCAGAAGCCCCTTCACACCATGATTCTGAGACAAGGGTAGCATATGTTAAAAAGAAAAGTGGACGCATGGATGAAGAAGTTGTTAAGTCTGAAAGACAAAATGAGTCGTTGAAAAATTTTCAGAATGAGAGAGCAAATGAGGAGAGAAGCTATCAGAAAGCACTTGTGAATGAAACTGTTTCCAAAGTCATCAATGCAAAGCCTTCCCAAGACAGCTTTCCACCGACCAAAGCATGCATCGAGCCACGTGCACCTCCTAACCCACTTATCTCTGCATGCGTACAACCACTTGTCCCTTTCACCGCTTCAACTTTCCCTAGTGCTTCCCAGCTGGATTCCACTCCCTCTTTTCCAATTAATCCCAATCCGTTGGGCCACACTATTGGGCTTCGTCAAAAGACATCTCTCTCCAACTCACCTTTTATTAAGCCTCTCAATGCCAACCTTGAGGACAAGGTTGAAAGTGGGCCGGAATGTAGTGATAGGAGGCCCATTAGAAACAGGAACCAGCCCAAGTGGATGAAAGATTTCTATAAATAATTATGTTAGTTACATGTTTAATTTAAATGTTGTCTCTATTCATGGGCTAGGCCCATTGGACTCATTAGAACATCCAGTCTCCTTTGTATTTAAAAGACCACTTTGGCCACAACAAAGGATATGAAATGAGAAAGTTGTTATTTTACTTTTTTATCTTCTCCATTCACTCTCAAATTAGTAACCATAGATCTTAGAAATATATATTGTTATAAACCTTCTTATCATAAGTTTTCACGAATGATCTAGCACCTTAGTAATTTGTGACTTGGTTGCATAATTGACGTTCCACCTCACCCAGGTAGCTCTTAAAAGCTGTCAAAATTGAAACATGATAAATTAGTAAATATTAATGATGTATGTCTTTTGAAACATCTATAGTTCTATAATTTTAATTTTGAAATGGTTTTTTAAATGCAATTCGTATTGTGTCTGGATAAACTTTTCCATATTATTAGAAGATGGAGATTGGAAGGCCATTAAGGTGGGTAAACATGGGCCAGTTGTTTTCCATCTTATGTTTGTTGATGATCTGCTCTTATTTGGAAAAGTGACACCAAGACAAATGAAATGTGTTATGTGATGTTTGAATAAGTTTTGTACCATGTTGGGGGAGGAAGTGTGCCATGAAAAAATCATAGTTTTGTGAGTCGAAACACGAAGGAGCAACTTCTAAACATGTTAAGATTTAAAGAAACCACATATATTTGCAAATACTTTGAAATTCCATTGACTAGTACGACACTAAAAAGAAGAGACTATCAATATATCGTAGATCAAGTGTCAATGTGGAAAGAGAATAATCTCACATTTGCAGGAAGAGTGACTCTTGCTAAGAGTGTCGGGGAAGCTTTGTCTAGTGAAACTTTGTATATCTGTCCCATGATGACCACGATGATTCTTAGGGCATGCGTAAAAGACATCCATAAGTTGCAAAGGAGGTCTATTTGGGATAATATGGAGGACACAAAGAAAGTTCATGGTGTTTATTGGAAAACTATTACCAGACCCAAGGAGGACTTGGTATTAGGAATTTAAGGATTATGAACAAAGCTTATTTATCAAAGCTAGTGTGACAACTTCACAATAGGGGAGATGAGCTTCAGTGTCATTTAGTTTGAGTGAAGTATGGTTGAGACATTAGCAATGGTGGCATCACCACAAAACCTACATATTCTTCTTTCTGGAAGAACATCGTGAAATTATGGCCAAAGATGGAGAAGAATAGTTTGTGGCAGGTTGAGGATGGCACAACTATGAGAGTTTGAGATTCTAATTAGTTATGGCATGATGTTCGAATATCAGACATGAACGTGAGTATCCCATTACATCTTCGCAATGTGAAAGTTACAAACTTGATAACTGCTAAGGGTGATTGGAACTGGGAAATGCTAATTCAATGCTTGCCGGAGAATGTTACATGCAAAATAGTAAGCATGCTTCCTCCTGCGTTAGAGTCAGGCCCAAATTGTCGTGTGAGTTTTGATGTGCATGGAAAATCGTTTACTGTTGGAGAAGAATAAACAAGAGAAAGAAGAAAGGTGGAAGCAAATTTGGAAATTTCAATCCAATGAAAGAGTTAGAAACTTTTGTGTGGATCCTCAACCATAATGGACTTATTACAAATAGCAAGAAGCACGAGGCTGGGCAATGCAATGTCATTTTTGTAGTAATGAGGAGGAAGATACATTACACGTACTCTGAGATTGTCCGCTGTCATACCCTAATTTTGTTCGGGCATTTTAAAAATTTCATTCATCTGACTTTATCTTTACTCTGTACAGCATAACATGCCTTATAAAGGAAAAACATGATGTTTTGGTGTAACCTATTTTTCTACCAATTTTATCTTTACTTTACACAATAACTTCTGTTGAAACTACTATTATCATCTTTCACATAACTTCCTACTATTAATTTCCTATCCAATTTTCTATTATTAACTTCCTATATAACTTTTTTTTAATAAAATTAATACTATATAAAAAAATATCATTTAAACTTTTACGTGTGCGCATTAGAAAACTGGACAGACGGGCAGACGAACACTAGTCATGAATAATGTCTAAAATATCAATTAGAATAAATTTTCGAATCTACAAGCACATCAGTTGAATCATTTCTCAAATACACATAAAATCAGTAGACGAAAAGTTATAAATTTAAGCCTGCAAACATCGGTATCATTAATCTACAGTCACGTAGTTTAACCTGGTGTGCTCGTTTTATTTTTTTGACATCTTTTACGACCGCATTTTGGCCAGTTTGAGCCTTTTAATCAATCAAAACTTATTTTAAAATCTGAGCAAACGCTGTATTTTTTTGAAAGGTTTATTCTGCGTTAATCATTTTAGCGCATTTGTTTTAATTTTGCGAGCACTTTTGTGTCTGACTTTTATTCGTTTTTTATCCTTTTATTTTTATTTTTTAATTAAAATAACTAGCATAATAATTATAATTATTTAGATATTTAGGTTTAATTTATTTGGAAGAATTAGTTTTTATTTTTATTAGTAAATTTGTTTTTAATACATTAAAAAACAAAAAGAAGATAGATAAAAAATACAGAAATGATATCTTAACACCCTGGTGTACACCTACACCGTATTGCAAATTTTAATGTATTAGTTTTGTTGTAATTTACTTAATATACAAGGGAAATTTTGTAACTTTATAAATAGTGTTATGTTGTTCAATGTATTTTTTTCCTTCCACATCTGATACCTCTCCTCTCAAAACCCAAGGCTAAAATACTCTCTCATTTCATCGTGATATCTCTCATCTTCCTCATGAGCTTGTTTGGAATTGGCGACCACCGCGAGTAAACGGCGACCACCGTGACAGGAAGCTCGTGATCTCTCTCATCGTCCTTCTGATCTCTCTCATCTCTCATCTTAAGGTTAGATGTTCTTACATGAATTCTTCCATGAAAAAGTTCAGATTGTTGAAAAAGTTCTGATTTTTCAAAACGTGTTCTGATATTCTTCTCACATGAACAACACCGTCTTAATTTTTTTTAAGGTTCTGAGAGTTATATTGTTCAATGAGGGAAACTAAAAGAGGATTTAGGTTTAGGGTTTTTTATTTTTAGGTTATTGTAATAGATTTATTAATTCTAGGTTGTAATAGATTTCTTGTTATGTTATTGATAATGTGGTTATTGTGTTTTGGATTTTATCAGACTGAGTTCGTTATTGCTGAAACTATGGAATCACCAAGAAATCTAAATGAAAGTGATGTAAGTTTTTCTGTTTTTATTGGTTTTGTTATTCTGGTTAGAATGTTGGATCTTATTTATCAGTGAAAGTAATTAAGTTTTTTCGTGAATTTAAGGTACGAATGAGGCATAGTTGTATTCTAGTGAATTTGAGCATCATCAATGAAAAGTTAACACCAGGTCAACGAGACCACGTCGAATGCACCCCATTCAAATAGGCAATGAATATTTCTAACAACTTCTCAATCTCAGGTGGTTTATTATGGGAATTAGTAAGTAGGTGGGACGTATGAAGTAGGGGATTTAGGGTTAGGGATAGGATAGTTCCCTTTACTCTTGTTGATGTTTGTTTTGCGCTTGGATTATCTATTGTTGGTAAGTCCCTAGTAGTAGAAGAAAACCAACAAAGTCAAACATTAGATCTTTTTAAAGGGGTTTAGGTAACCATTCACAATATTCAAAAAAAAACTTCGTTACCAAAAGAAAAAATTAGTTAATTTTTTTAGACTTTACATATTACTTGCATTTGCGGAGTTTTACTTTTCCAAAATAGGGAATAAGGTCTTTACCGGATTTATTAAGCAATCTGATGATCTTGACTCACTTGATACATTTAGTTGGGGGCTTTCTGTTTATAACTTTATAGTTTCTAGTTTATGTGAGTCTTCAGTTGTGTTGAAGGAGGGAAAAAACAAGGCACAAAAACATTTAAACGGGTGTGCTGCCATATTGCAGGTAAATCTTCATATATAACTTTATAGTTTCATCATGTGTTTTGAATATTAAAAGTTATGAAAGAATCTTGCATCCGCCCAAAATACATTCCTCACATGAAAATCATCATCTAAATCTATGTCATAAAAGAAATTTGTATTATGTTCCCGCATTTTACAAAAATAACTTATCAAAGTCTTACCATCACCTTCTTTTCCAATCGCACGACGCTCTTTGTTAATATAATTCCTCAAATCTTTTTCACAAAAGGGAATATTTTCATGCCCTCCTGCATCTTTAACAAGCGATTGAAAAGTCTTATTGATCCTTACTCCCGCATCATCATTGATTTGAATTGTTCTTCTTACATGTAAGTTCATTTTCTTGTTAGCCTTGAACAATCTTGCTTTTGTAGGACTAGTCTCATGAGAATGGTTTTCTTCAAATTGTGTAATGTACCATAAACCATCTTGTTTTAATTTAATACAAATCTTGTCAGGACAATTTTTCGCTCTAGATGGAAGTGTCTTCAACGTGCATGAAATTTTTGAAATGTTAGCCCCCTCTCTTGAACATGAAAGTATCAGGTAATGGAGCTCCTCGTCGTCTCCTTTTTTCAATGATCTAATCCTCCATCCAAACCCCTTTTTCAAAGCATACTCTTGATAATATATTTTAACTTCCTCTAAACATGAAAAACACATCCCAATTACAGGAACCCAAAGTGATTCATCACCATCGTCGTGATCAACTTCTACATCTTCCCTTTGATTACTATCACCTTCTATCAAAATGCTTGAACTGTCCATTATAACTTAAAAACTGCACATAAATGTCAATATTATGTATAGTATAATTTTATAAAAATGTTGGTTAATATAATTCAAAATTATGATTAATATTGTCTATAACTTGGTTAATGAACGCCTAAACATGTGGGCGGGTTTATAACATTGTTTACTATGAAGTTGGTTAGTGGTGTGACAAAAGTTGGGTAATACATTTCATAAATTGGTTAACAAACCAACATCAGTTAATATATGCAATCGTTTAGCAGTAGGTAAACATGGTTAATGGTGTGAGTAAAGTAGGACAATATTTTTTAGAACATGGTTAATGAATAGTCGTGAATAAACATGACATCAATAACAGTAAAGAAAACTAGGTTAACATTGTGCTAAATCTAAAAACATTTGACCAATCATGAATCTAGAAACTTATTGAGTTAAATCTTCATCTTCATAACTTAATGATGTTAAATAAAGAAAAGATGAAGATGAAGATGAAATGAAAAGAAAATTTGTAGATGAAATGAAGAGACAAGTTGGAGAAGAAAGGAAATGTCGTGAATAATCAAGAAGAAGAATGAGTCAGCCATGTTTATGTTATAAAATACAGCATGTGGTTGAGGTTAAGAGAGAGAAACAATAAATCTATTCAATTGACATTTCACTATAGCCCACAGAAAATGGCAAACTTGTTATATTTATTATGCATTATGGCCCACAACAGAAATGCCACCCTGCTATTATTTGTCATGCATTGTTTATACGGTGTAGGTGTACACACCAGTGTAAGAATAGCAAAACTGTAAAAAAATATTGACATATGATCGTACCTGATCAGAGAGGATGACAGCCGGCCACGTGTTGACGATTTGACGTAGTTCACCAAGGTGTTTGAGGAGAAAGTGGGGGGGGGGGGGTGTACCTGCAAGATACTCTGATGCCAAAGTAAGATATTTGGGCAGAGTAAAGGCAAATACAGAAAGTGGTAGAAGAATTGAATACCTGACCCTCTTGTGGAAGATGGTATTTATAGAGAGACCCCAGCGCTAGGCCAACGGTCATTTGAGTTGGGCTGGATGACCAAGCCCAATCCAAATGACTGTTAGGGCTTACGTGGCGTAGTGAAGACCGAAACGTGGTTTTCGCCCTAGTCCAACTGTTTCGTGATCTCCGGAAGGTGGGTTTGATCTATTCTTTTGGAGATGGGCAGTTGGTTGGTGACGTGTCCCCGTGGAGGGGAGCACGTGGAGAAGGTGTGTGAGGCACGTTTGTTCTGCCCGGCGAGGGCAGGGGGATGATGGTGTCCCCGCGGAGGGGACCGAGGATTGTTGAGAGGGCAAGGTCGTTGTGCCCGACATGTTGGGTTGTCCAGCCCGGCGGGCACATGGTGCTCGGCGTCTATGGCCCAAGTCAAGTTGGGTCATGCTAGGTATCAATGGGTTAGGCCTACTGGATTAAGTCGGGGCCTAGTCCAGAACAACATAGGATTCCTCACAACAACTATTACTAGCTAACAACTACCCTTATATTCCCCTCAATTTTCAGACCACATATTCCTTATCTCTCTCTTCACATAATAACCCACTCACTACTAGACTCTAACGGACACATGAAATTGCAAAAAAAATCTATCTCTCTCTCATGTTTTCAGCAAGGGACGAAGGTGTCGCTACTGCGAAAATGAGGTGTCGGCACAACAGAAGAGTCGCCACCTATCGTTATTTATCCCAAAAGAAGGGAAAGGAAACGATCAGGAGAAACCTCGCGAAAACGGGATAAGATCAGTCGTCGTAACCAAATCTATGGATTCGGGAGTCGGTTACGCAATGGGAAGGTATTAGCACCTCTCACGTCCATCGTACTCGATGGGATCCACGCTTGTTTGTTTATCTGACGAGTTTTTTTATCTATCTACCTATCAAGGTTGGTCTGAAAAGAAAAAAAAGGAAAAAAGGGGACTCGACAGAGCATCGCTGCTCTGGGCCTACGTATTCCCTCGTGCAATATGAAAGTCAGAGTCAACGTAGTTCGGCTAACTACGGGTGAAGGGAAGGTTGCTCACAATATTTTTACCCGAGTAAAGTTAAACTACAGTTTCAGCAGTTAGGGACAAAGCCTGTTTGCGGTAGAGTTGAAGCTTAACAACACTCTTTTCTTCAGAAAAGTTTTCCTTGATTAACAGACCCCACAGGGTAAAAGAATGTTTGAAAGTTTTTTTTGTCTTTTACGAAAGAAGTGTTTTTTATGGATGTTTGCAATTCATATTGCACTAAAGATTCCTGATTCGAGAACGAATGCGTCGCATATCGTCCGAAGGACATACGCTAACACTCTAGATAATTGAGAGGCAACCACCCAATCATCATTTCTCGAATACTCAAAGCTCGTAGCGTACAATACTTATTAACCTTTATTAAGTATGTTATTTGTTTAAAGATAAGAAGAGAGAGGACACAACTAAGAGGAAACTATCAAGCCTTAAAAGTTGTCATGCAAAGGTTTCAACCTAATGGGTGAGTTTGAAACAAGGAACTCCTAAAAGTTATCATGCAAAGGCTTCAGCCTAAAGTCTATAATCACTTCCTTAAACAAGGAAGTGAGATTCCTAAGGGAGCATATGAGTGGGAAACAGAAAATAGCTAACATCAGTAAAGCAGATAAACAAAAAACTAAACGGTAAAAATGCAAATGCAATGCAACAATACAAGCAGAGGGTGACCCACTCAACCTCTAAAACAGACAAGCAAAGGAAAACAATCAAGCAAAGGGAGGGTCACCTCAACCTTTAGATGCAAACATATTAGATAAAAAATGGAAAATAACACACAAGCAAGGGGAGGACCACCTCAACCCTTAAGGCAAACAAGCAGAGGAAGACTCACTCAACCTCTTAATGCAGTCATGCACCTACACTTAGACTACTCTAAACATGAGCTACCCTAATGCAACAAGCAATATCAAACAATCATGAATGAAGGGAAGGAATTGGATAATATGGCAAGTAAGGAACTCATTCCAAAAGTAATCAAACAAGGCATCTAACCTAAAGAGAAGAATTGGATGTTGGGAAGCAAGGTAAGTTCCACAGGAACTTACCACTGACACTCAACCAACTCAATGGATTTGGAAAGTTAGAGATGTTTAAACTCCTTCAGGAGATATGCAAAGTTCCTCCACAAGAGGGACTATACTACCCCAAAAAGGTTGCTAGGGTGATGGGACAATGAGATGAGAAGCAAGGTAAGTTCCACAGGAACTTACCACAGACACTCAACCAACTCAACTTAGAGAATCAACTCCTTCAGGAGATGTGCAAAATTCCTCCACGGGAGGGACTATGCTACACCAAGAAGGTTTCCTATAATGACTGGATAAGGAAAGAGTAGGAGAATGAAGATAGGAAGCAAGGTAAGTTCCACAGGAACTTACCACAGGCACTCAACCAACTTCTTACTCTAGAAAAGCTCACATAGATTCAACTCCTTTGTGAAATGCATAGGATTCCTCCTGTGGAGGAATCATGCTCACAAGGAGGATCCTAGTTAAGCAAAGAAGGTTTTGAGGGAAACTAAACCTATAGGAAGAATCATCCACCTAATTGAACTTCTAAAGCACCTCCATGATCAAGTTCTAGGGTCACCTAAAAGGATTCAAAGGCTCTATCAAGGCCTAATCAAGGTTCTTAGTAGGCATCAACCTAAGCTTTATCCTATCAAGGAGAAATTAAAAGCCTAGAGTTATCTAAAGGTTCACCATTAAGGCTAAACTATGGGGTAAGCTAGATTAGGATCACCTAAACACTATCAACTTGTAAAATATGGGAATAATAGAAGATCACTTATATAAATGCTAGGAAAATTTCTAGGGTTTCCTAAATGTGTCAAGGGATCATGGTACAAAAACCAGAGGTCAAATCTAAATCTAAAGGTCCTAAACAAATCCAAACTTGAAGGGTGTGCTAAAGGGAATCCATCATGGAAAGCTCCTAAAGATCTATCTTAAAACTACTCCTAAGTGCTTCTAAAAAATACAAGAAAAATCACACAAACCTACCAAGGTATCTAGAGAAACCATGCAAAATTTCAGAACCTAACTCTAAATTATGAGATGGTACAAAAATCAGAAAGTAAACTAATCATTTTTAACATTTTTTATAATCAAATAAAATGGAAAAATGATAATAAGATGGTAAATCATCCAAAAATTCAATTAAATGGCATGGAAAAATGCTAAACATGGTAAGAATTAATCATGATTTTTTTCATATTTTTCTGACAATTATTTCTATATTTTATGCATTTAAAATGGTAAAATGAATAAAAGAAAAACATAAAATGAATTAAAGAAAATCAGAAAAGCGGAAAATAACGTGGTCTTTGGATCACCAGACCAGTCAACTAATCCTAAGGGGGAGGGCGTGCCACGTAGAACTGAGGGGGATTAATGAAATGGTCTGTTTCATTAAAGATCCTATGGTATTGTGTTGACTATGGTCCATGATAGTCTCTAATCCTGGCCTTTCCTCTCAAAAGTATGACAATTGACACTTCACAACGTGCCACCTCACTAGGTCAAGGGTCAACATCCTGAAATGGAATCTCACGCATTGGATTCAAATACTCAGTCAATGGAGTCATCCTCATCCAATGGTCCTCGTGTTATCTTCCTCATTCAAACCTGGTACAAGTAGAGGGAACCTCATGGTGGCCGAAGAAGACTCCGGTCGTCTTCTCCGGCGTGGGGGAAATACTAGAAACCTCCAAGTTCACCAAATTCAACAAAACTTATATGGATCTAATCCTCTAATCACGTAGATCATCATAATGCATTCATTTTCCATTATCTCTCAAGATTCAGGCCAAAACGAAGTCGAACAGAAAACACACTTCCAAGAACATCATCACCAAACTCTAATATAAAGCCACCAATCTCTTCTACTCCTCACCCTGATCAATAACCTATGTTACATTCTTGATATTAATCAAGATACAACCCTAATCGAACCTTTAAACATTTTGATCAACATCAAGAACTTGCTCAAATGGCTCCAAAATCATTCCTAAATCCAATTATGGTTCAAGAACTACCTATCCACATGCAAAAACTAACCTAATCATGCATAATTTAAGATCAATCTTAAAAAGAAGAAAACTTGGTAAAAGCTTCAGCAGTGGATGATTCAGCCTCTAAACCTTGATCAAACTTGTGTAGAAACGATCAATGAAGCTTGTAGATGATTCTTAAAGCTTCAATTCCTTCAGAAATGGCCTCCAAGATGAAATTCGATTTTCACTTCTAACAAACTTTTTCAAGTGCTTCTTACCTGATTCAAGCTATTCCAATCACCAACCATGCTATGAACTCGTTCATAAACTTTTATAGAGTAGTTATGGGCTTGAATAGAGGCCCAAAATCAACTCCAAGTCCACTTTCAAATTTTCACTTTTCCTTCCAAAACTCACTCATGACAGTCACGATTCATGCTCTGTTTTGCTTCCACTTCTGTTCAAAAGGCTTGCATAACACATCCTGATCATGAAAGGCCAGGATTGCACCCTTGATTCAATCATATGGTGTATATTGATAAAGTTACTTCATTCTTAAGAAACTCCAAATTTGGCCGTGGAATATGACTCAAATTGAAATTCTGAAAATTCCACTCTATTCCAAATATCTAGCCCACTCAAAATATGCACAAACTTGCAATATTTTGAGCCAACATGAATTATTTTGAATTTTCTCATTTTAATGCCTTTTAAATGTCTTTTTTCAAAATTTCCTTCACCCAATCTTCATTATAACCCATGTCAATGGATTCTTGATACTTGGTTGAATGGAAAATGCCATTTTGAGCAACTTTCAAGTTGGAAAAATCTCCATTTGAGGCATGCAAGTTGGTGAAATGGACCTATAATAAAAAATGACCTATAATCCATCTTTCCCAAAATACCCTTGACTTGTCAAAGCCATATCTTGAGTTCTATAAATCTTATCAAGGACTTCTAGGACTTTTTGGAAAGCTAAGAGGATAAGGAATAACATTCATGTTCACTTGAAGTTGAGGAGAAGCTCTATTCTAGGTCAAAAGTTGCATGGAAGTTGGTTGACTTTCAAGTACCAAAATCACATTCATCTGAGGACCTATAACTTGTCTGGCTCATAACTTGAATTCCATAAACCCTATCAAGGACTTCTAGTACTCAAATTAAATATATTAACATCATATACAAGTCTCCTGACCATGTCAATGTGAGATGAGGCTTGTATATTGAATTATGTTGCCTTGAAGTTAGGCACCACACTTGGGGATTTTACACTGTCAAGCATAGTAACCCTAGCTCATGCACTTCCCACACTCTTGAATCATGATGAGTTGACCTTGGAATAATACCTTAGGCATCTCAATAAATCACTCAATGATCACATGGCCTTGCAATTAGGTCTCAACCTTCTTCAAACTCTGTTGACCTAGGGTTGACCAGATGAAACTCTAGTTGCACCAATCTTGGTAGTACCTCTTTTACTCCATACAATGACTTGTATAGGCTTCAACATGACTTTCAAGACATATCATGAGCTCTCTTGAGGCTTCAAGTCCATATCTATGGATTCAGAATCATCTGAAGAACTCCCATAACCTTCAAGTTAGAAAACATACACTCTTGCATCCAACCCTCTCTCTGAGGATCTTTGGCTTCTCTGATAAGAATATCAACCCTTGAATACTTGAATAACACTCTTCAATAGCTTTGGATCTCTTGGTGGCCCTTTATTTGAGGAGAAAAACTCTTGATCCCTGCACACATGTCAATGCAATGCATATGCTAATGTTAAAATGAATGCAATGAAACATAAACCAAGTAAAGAAAAGGTTAGGCAAATTTTGGGGTGCAACAAAAGGAACCAACAAATTCCTTACACATTTAACCACTTACCAAGCCTATCCACACACATACACACACACACACACACACACACACACACACACACACTATCTCTCTCTCTCTCTCTCTCTCATTTATCTTCACGTGAAATCCACCCTTTAATATACAAATCATCACCGCATTTTCATGTATTCTCTCTCTATTTTGAGATAAGACAAAAAAGAAATCATGTTAATTCCCTCTCTTTCTCAGCGTACATGACGTAAAAGAAAATGAATTATTTTTTCTCAATAAAAATTCCTACTCACTAATCATATAGGGACCATATACATAATCTCTCGATCTCTTTTTTTTCTTTGCATTTTTTTCTTAATTTCCTCTTCCTTAAACATCACAATAAACTCTCCAATCTCACTCAAATTTCATAAAGGCAACATGTCATCTCTCTATCCAAAGAATAGAATGAAAAACACGCCTCACCTTTCTTCATCACCAATGCATAAGACAACCATTCTACCACGCACCTCACCTTTCATCATTCCTCGTTGTTCACAAAACAAACAACCACCACACAAATCATGAACACGCCTTATGAGCTTCATACATTTTCCATCTTTTCCATAATGCCATCTTCACTATAACTCGTAACCACCCTCTCTCACAACCAGTGGTGGAGCCAGCGCTCGGCCAGGTAGGGCAGCTGCCCGGGCTCAACCGCCGACAACATTTTCTGGTTTAATCAAGAACAGGTGCACCACCTACCTTTTTCGGATGCATTTTCATTTCAATATTCATTTCGTTCCCTCAATCTCATTTCATTTAAGATTTACTTACTCATAAGTTTCTCTATTTTTTCCATTTCAATGACCTTTCAGGTTAAGGAATCTTTTGGATATAAGGGAAAATGAAGATTCTGATTAAGGATTCATGAGCCCTGTTTGTTTTTACAGTTCATTTTCATTCGTCTAATTTATCAATTTATGATGGGTATGTTGCAGGTTGTGGTTTACGAATAGGTATCAAATTGTTGTCGTTTCCATCGTTTTGCAACTTGCACACTAAGTGTTCGGTAAATTTCCTCAACCAAGTTTCTTTTCCTTTTTCGCTTTTGTTTCTTACGAATTATGTGTTCGATAAATAACTAAGAATTTATATGCTTCCCAGCTTAACAGTTATGGGCTGTTGAGAACACATGGCCTCATTGGAGGGAAATTGAGGGATGCTTATGATGGGAAAACCAGAAAGGTGGTCGGTGCAAGAAAGAAGCAGGATGGAGGAAGAGAGAAATTGCATTGCTTCTTGATGTTAAGAACCTTAAAGAGGTATACTTTTGGCATGATGACGGTGATGGATGATACCTGCTGCTTAGGTTGCAAAAAATGTGTTGTTTTTTACAAAATAGAACGCTTTCATATTAGATCCATTTCTGGTGATGTCCATATTTCTATACAAAATATCGGGCAGCATTGTGTCATGTTTTTACTTACATCTTTGCTCCACTCCCCTACCCATTAAAGTATTTTGGATAATGCCAACAGTTTAATCTTCACCTTTTCCAATTACTTTGTTGCTTTGTTGTCACGGTGCTCTAATAACTGTTTTATTAGTTTCTAATGATTTCATGTCGTACAAGTTATGGGTCTTTCATCTTTGTATGTGTGTTTTTAAACTGTTTAAATTTTTAAGTTTGGTTATGTAGAAGAACATTTATTTGGAGCAGCTGGTACTAGATATGCAGAGTAAACAATCCAGATTAATGGATGCCACTGGGACCTCTCAATGGAGATATGAATCTGGTAATAATTGTTTAAAAATTCAGTAAACGCCTTTCTTTGTCTATAACACAATAAATGCCTTTTTGTCAACCAAAATTAAGTGCAGTTTATTTCATTGAGCACATTGTATTGTTTACTATTTGTATCTTGCAGAGAAAAATTATAACCCAGTGTCTCATGGAAAAGGATCTTTTTGCAATTTTGTATTTCACGTGTGCCATTTTCTCTTTATCTTATCATCTACTTTATGTGTTATGTTATCATCTACTTTATGTGCTACAGGTAGAAGTTTGATCAATTACTACGATATAGTACAAATAAATTTGTTGGTAATAGTTTATAACTTCTATGCTTTGTGGTTTCCTAGAATAATATTGCAATATACATATAGTATTTATTTATTTTTATTATACAATGTGAATTTGCGATCTTTAAATTTTTGCAAAGGCTTCAAAAAAATTTTGGCTTCGCCACCACACACACACACACACACACATATATATATATATATATATATATACACACACACACACACACACACACACTCACGTATATATGGTTTCTCTCTCATTTATTTGAGTGAGTCTTTGACCTTTAGGTTAATGTTTGAACGAATGTAAATGCTTCCCCTTCATGATGACCCATCAATGGTATAAGAGTTCGGTTTGAGTAAGGGACCGTCTCCTTGTATCGAAAGTCTTCTTGACATGTTGGTCAAGGGGCATGACTCGTTGAAGTGCCTATGATGAAATAAGAGTGTTTTTTAACGGCGGCACAACACTATAACAAATTTGGCTTTCGAAAACACTTAAAATCCATGACCATAAGTACTAAAACAACACTCTAAACCTTTAGGCTACGAATTATCATCCGAGACGTATGCATATATATATATATATATATATATATATATATATATATATATATATATATATATATATATATATATATATATATATATATATATATATATATATATATATATATATATATAGTTAACATGAGTTGTTATGGTTTTTATCAATGGTTTCAAAGAATAACCAATGTCGTGTGGCTTTAGGTATTGGTAACAATTTTTAACCGTGTCTCAAACTATAAGCTACGGTTAAATAACTGTGGCTTAAAATAAACCGTAACTTGAACCTAACAAGAAATCAGCAGCCTATGATGAGATTCAGATAATGGTGTTAGTGTTGCGTGGCTGAAAGTACAGAATAGGCAACGGTCGCATACGTCTCGGATGATAATTCGTATGTTTTCGAAAGCCAAATTTGTTATAGTGTTGTACCGCCGTTGAAAAACACTCTTATTTCGTGATAGGTACTTCAACGAGACATGCCCCTTGACCAACATGTCAAGAAGACTTTCGACACAAACCGGACTCTTATACCATTGATGGGTCATCATGAGGGAGAAGCATTCACATTTGTTCAAACATTCACCTAAAGGTGAAAGACCCACTCAAATAAATGAGAGAGAAACCATATATTCATCCAAAAATTTAAGGTGATGTATGTATGGGTTCTCTTACATATAAAGTGTTCAACCTCCATTTTTCTAAGCAATGTGAAATTTAGAACTCACACTTATTTCTCAACACAACTCACATTTGTTTTTCAACAAAAAATACATAAATATAAGAAGCTTTTTTTAATAATAGGAAGTATCACTATTTTGAAATAATAAAATATGGAAGAATAAAAATATGTAAGCTAACCTAAATCTATAAATAGGGAGAAACCCTTATTTTGTAAACATATCATCTCATCATATTTTGTAATTCACAGTTTGGAGTTACAAGTGAAATAACAGAATTTCCACAGTTTGTGAGCAGAGAGTTCTCTGCAGAAAATTGTCCATCTTCATCTTCTCCAAATTTACTTTCTTTCTTTCTTTCATTGTCATTACGTGAGTTGGAATAATCTTGAAATCAAGATTGATCGAGTGAAATTCTCCGTAGATTATGGTTAAATTTTCAACATCTGTTAGCAGAGCTTCAATTACGATTCAAGGAAGGAAAATCGTGATGGTGATGAATCATCCAAACGGTCACTTTCCAGCAAACCTTCCAATTCTCAAGAAAGATAATTATAAGAATTGGTTCAAGCAGATTAAGGTGGTTTTCTGTTATCAAGATCTTTGGGATCTTGTGAAGGGAGGAGTAACACCGCTTGCAGAAAATGCGACAGATCAAGAAAAGGTTACATTCAAATATTTGAAGAAAACAAATTATAAAGCTCTCTTTATAATCCATCAATGTATAGATCTAGATAATTTTTAAAAGTTTAGTGATGTAGAATCAACAAAGGAAGCATGGGAGATTATTGAAAAGTCATTTGGAGGCGCAAAAAAGGTGAAAGAGGTGAGATTACAAACTCACAAGATAACCTATGAATTACTTCAGATGGAAGAAAGTGAAAGTATAACAGATTTCTTCACTTGAGTTGCAAAGTTGGTGAATCAAATCAATGTATGTGGAGAAGTGTTGACATCAACATCAGTTGTTGTAAATATCTTTAGGTTGTTGGTTTTAAAGTTTGACCAGGTGGTAGTAGTCATAAAAGAGTCGAAAGACTTGTCAACATTGACAAAGGAACAGCTTCAAGGGACACTTGAGTCTCATGACCAAAGGATGACTAAGAGAGTTGTAGTAAAGTCGAATATTGACATGGATTTGCAAGCACAGTTAGAAAAGGAAAGGAAATGAAAAGGAAGCTAGAATGACAACAAAGGTAGAAGAAGCTACTATATTTCGATTGGTCGAAATCAGAAAGAAGGAAACTGGTTGGAAAAAATTGGAATCAAGGCAACTGAAGAGGTGGTGCTGCAGGTAGAGGAATAAGTGATGGACGAAAGCCTGGAAAAAGTTACATTCATTATTTCAATTGTTATAAGCATGGTCCCTATTTTAGTGAATGTTGAGAAAAGAAGAAGAATCAATAAACTGATGCAAAGATGGCGAAGCATGAAGAGGAAGAGATGTTACTAATGGTCACAACAAGAGACGAAGGGATATTCCAGGACCAGTGGTACTTGGAATCAAGATGCTCATCACACTTGACTGAAAGGAAAGATTGGTTTATCAACATAGAGCCTTCGTCAAAGAACATGGTGAAATTTTCAAATAACAATACTCTAACAGCTGAAGGTATTGGCAATGTTTTGATTACGAGGAAATATGGAAAGAGGTAATCAATTTCCAATGTGTGGTACATATCAGGCATGAAGAGTAATTTGCTAAGTATTAGACAGCTAGTCGAAAAGAGCTATAAGGTGTAAATCAAAGACGAGATGGTGAGAGTTCTCAACGCAGGTGGTAGGTTGATCTTAAAGGCTCAAACGTCTCAGAATAAGACCTTCAAGATTGAACTCAATATGATGAAGCACAAGTATCTGACAACTGCAGCCAACATAGATGAATGACTATGGAATTTTCGACTATGCCATCTCAACTTCAATGACATCAGAGAGCTAAGGAGGAGAAATATGGCTTCAGGCTTACTTGAAATCGACATACCAAGTGAAGTTTGCAAAAGTGTGTTGAGTCGAAATAACACAAGAATAGCTTCAGTAAGGATGTAGGAAGGAAGTCGAAGGCAATTACGGAAGTCATATACTTTAATGTATATGGTCTGATCCAGGTGGATTCGATTACAAACAACATATACTTTGTCACGTTCATAGATGATTACAATCGAAATCTATGGACTTACCTTATCAAGAAGAAAAGTGATGTGATTAAGGTATTTTCTAGATTCAAATATATGGTCGAAAGACAGAGTGGCCGAAAGTTGAAAATTTTGAGGACTGGTGGTGGTAGAGAGTATATGTCGAAATGAGTTTGATGCATTATATGAAAAAGAAGGTATTATGCATGAGGTGGTGCTACCCTACACTCCATAGCAAAATGGAATTGCAGAAAGAAAGAACAAAACCATCATGAACATGGTGAGAAACATGTTGAATGGAAAACATATACCTAAATAATTATGGGGAGAAGCTGTTTCGACAATAACATACATATTAAACAAATGTCCAACGAAAAAGCTTGAAGGAATTACACCAGAAGAATGTTGGTCTGGTGTCAAGCCTAGCCTCAGTCACTTTAAGGTGTTTGGATCTATAACACATAGACATGTGCCAAATCAATTGAGACGAAAGCTTAATGATAAGTCGAATCAGATGATCTTGATAGGATATCATTCGACTGGAAGTTATAAGTTGTTAGACCTAGTGAATAAGCAGGTAGTGATCAACAAGGACTTGATCATAGACGAGCTTAAAGAAAGGGATTAGACTGAGAATGTCTAGAAGGATTCATTTAGAATATCTTATGAAGAACCAACCACTGAAGTTAAAAGTGATGTTTGACAGGAACAAGTTATAGAAGAAGCTGGCCCAAGCAGACCTCGACGAACAAGTCACATGCTTGTAAGGTTGAATATGTGATTACATCAGATGGTTTGGTCGATGAAGAAGATGAGTTAGTACACTATGATTTCTATGCAAATGTCGAACATGTCAATGCAACAGAGGCATTGAAAGATTCGAAGTGGTTGAAAGCAAAGAATGAAGAGTTAGACACCACTGAAGTCAATAACACCTGGTCACTTATCGATTTGCCTTAAAGCAAGAAGGAATTTTATATGAAATGGGTTTACAAGGTGAAGGTGAATCTTAAAGGAAAAGTAACTAGACATAGGGCGAGACTTGTGGCAAAAGGATTTCTTCAGAAGGAAGGAATCAACTTCGACGAAGTTTTTGCACCTGTTGCTAGGATCGAAATAATCAGATTGGTTATTGGTCTAGCAAATATAAACAATTGGCACACATGTCAGATGGAAGTGAATTATGCATTCCTTAATGGACCATTAGACGAAGAAATTTATGTTGCACAACTAGCTAGGTTTGTGAAATGAGGCAAAGAAAGAAAGGTGTACAAGCTACATAAAGCCATGTATGGACTTAAGCAAGCTCCAAGAGCATGGAATAAGAAAATTAACAGCTTATTAAGGGATAAGGAATTTATGAAGTGTACGACTGAACATGGAGTATACGTAAGGAGAAACAATAGTTAATTGCTTGTACTATGCCTTTATGTCGATGACCTATTGATAACAGGAAGTTACAAAAAGGATATCAAAGACTTTAAACATAACTTGATGAGGAGTTTAAAATGTCAGACTTGGGAAATCTCTCACATTTCCTTGACATCAAATTCTACAATAACAATAGAGTACTGATGATGCAACAAAGAAGATATGCGGGTGAAATAATCAAGAGATTTGAAATGCAAAATTGCAACCCAAATTTGACTCCAGCTGATACCATATTGCAACTATCGAAGGATTCAGATGAAGATGATGTCGACCCAACCCAATATAGAAGACTTAGTAGGTCACTTTGATACCTTTGTCATACTAGGTTTGACTTATCATACATTGTAGATATGGTAAGTAGATTCATGTAGAAGTCAAAGGTATCACACCTAGCAGCGACGAAGAGAATACTGAGGTATCTGAAAGGGACTTTTGACTATGGCATTTTGTTTCCTGCAGCTGATGAAGGAAAAGAATGCAAGTTAGTGGGATACACCGACTCTAGTTGGTGTAATGATTCTAAGGATAGAAAATCCACAGCTGGCTATGTATTTATGTTAGGTGGTGCACCAGTTGCTTGAAGCTCGAGAAAGAAGCCAGTAGTATCATTGTCATCATGCAAATCAGAATATATAGTTGCTTCTCTTTGTGCATGTCAAGCAACCTGGATGGTGAACCTGGTCAAAGAGATCACAACAAAGAGTCATGGAACAATTACCATGAAGATCGATAGCATTTCAGCTATCAACTTGGCGAATAATCTAATAGCATTCGATTGAAGCAAGCACATCGAAATGAGGTACCATTATCTTCAAGATCAGGTGGCAGAAGAGAAGATGAACTTAGAATACTGTAGAGCTGAGAATCAGATTGAAAACATAGTGACAAAGAGAGTGTCAGTCGAAGTGTTCAAGAAGCTAAGGTCAATGGTGAATGAAGATAATTTAGACACAATGAATTAGGTGGTGTGTTAAATATGCAATCCATTGTTTTAGAAAGTTTGAGTTTGATTTAGAAATGTCAGATTTGATTTAGAAAGATTAGATTATATATTTTTGGTCTTTTATAGTTTGGGCTTTGGCTTGGGGTGCAAGCTAACCTAAATCTATAAATAGGGAGAAACTATTATTTTGTAAACATATGGTGTCATCATATTTTGTAATTCACAGTTTGCAGTTGCAAGTGAAATAACAGAATTTCCACAGTTTGTGGGCATAGAGTTCTCTGTATAAAATTGTTCATCTTCTTCTTTTCCAAATTTACTTTCTTTCTTTCTTTCTTTCTTTCTTTTTAAACTTTTCTTTCATTGTCATTACGTAGGTTGAAACAATCTTGATATCAAGATTGATTGAGTGAAATTCTCCATAGTTTATGGTTGAATTTCCAACAATTTTCCACTTTCTTAGAACTAATCTTATTTGACAAACTTTGGGGAAATAAATGTTTGATGTTGGATACTTAGTACCCGAGAACAACTCAATGACACTAAAAAACAATATGAACTTGTCACAAAATTTTCTTGCCATTTTCCAATCTTCTTCACTTGGTACACATTTATGTTGAGAATCACAACATTGTTTTAAACGTTTAAAAACTTATTCATAAGGGAATGCAGAAGAAAGCATTAAATAAGTAAAGTTCCATCTTATTCTACAATTTTGTGCAAGCTTCTTTTCATAAGTCAAGTTCAATTAATTACAAGTTTCTTTAAACTTATCCTCCCTCTTTGGTGTTGCTACTCTTAACGAGAATAAGAACATTAATAAAGAGTATGTAGCGATGAAGCTTGATATGGATAAAGTGTAAGAACACAGATTGTTTTTAGGTAATATCTCTATGTTTTGATGATAACACTTATGAATTTTGTATTCAAGAATTATATACTCTAAATTTGTTCTAGACTGTTTGCTACAGGTACTAAAGAAAATATTCTTAAAGAGCAAATTTGGATCTGAACAATGAAATTATGAAAGGCTTCAAAGGTTCAAGAGCATCTTAAATGAAGATCTGAACGCTGTCTCCAAAAGAATCTGAGTGCTGTCTACTGAAGATTCTGAAGCAGAAGCCTCTAAAGAATAGAAGACTCTGAGAGTTCAGAAGCTTAGTCATCAGAAGACTCTGAAGATACTGCGCTGCATAGTATTGAGAATCTGATATAGAAGATTCTGCTCTGACAGAACTACACGTTCAAGCATACAAGCTGCATATACTCTGATTCAGCATAATCTGAAGAACATCCCAATACTCTGAAGATCCAGAAGATCTCTACTCTGGAGATTCTGAAGATCCAGACTCTGATGTTGATAGCTGAACTTACTTAGTGAAGAAGATTTGAATATGTCTGTTGGCATATCTCAACAGCTATTTCCTCTTTTATGCTAGACACAAGAACACAGACAAAAAGGTTTTATCTGTGCATTCCATTCTAAGGAAAGTTTCTGCAACGTGAAGACAAAAGGCACCAGGCTTTTTCAGCACAACCTCCAACATTGAGAAGACTTCATGGATCTAAGTGCCTATATAAAGAAGTCCACTCCATCTTCTTCAAGTGACGAATTTCTTGCAAAAATCACTTATCAAAGCTAATCTCTCAAAAGCTTTTATATTCTATTTGTTGTAACATTGTTATTAAACTTAAGAGAAATATCACAGTTGTGATAATAGCTTTTTAGAAGCATTCTTACTCTTGTATAAGTTTTACATTGATTGTAAAAGGTTTCCTTAAGAGGATCCAGTTGGGATCAGTAGCTTTTGAGAATACTAAGAACAGTTGTTCTTAGGTGTTACTATTGTAATCTGTTTGATTAAATAGTGGATTAAGTCCTTGACTGAGAAAGGCAAATCACTCTTGAGAGGGTGGACTGGAGTAGTTGAGTTCAACGAACCAGGATAAAAATAACTGTGTTTGAATCTTTGATTATTTGTCATACTTATTCAACCCCCCCTTCTAAGTATTTTCTCACCTTCAGTTGGCATCAGAGCTCCGGTTCTGCGTGTGCTACCACTTAACCGTGTCAGTAAAGATCCAGTGAGAAAAGTTACTTTAATATATATATATTTGTTTGTCATTATGGGTGATGCTTCTACATCCAATTGTAACAAATATGAAGGGGATAGAATCAGCACAAAGCCTCCTATGTTTGATGGAGAGAAATTTGATTACTGGAAGGACAGGATAGAAAGTTTCTTCCTTGGTTATGATGCTGATTTGTGGGACTTGGTCATTGATGGCTATGAACATCCCACAAATGAGGATGGCAAGAAAATTGACAGAAAATCAATGACAGAAGCCCGGAAGAAGCATTTCAAAAATCATCATAAGGCTAGGACAATATTGCTTAATGCAATCTCTCATACTGAGTATGAAAAGATTACTAACAGAGAAAAGGCTCATGGAATGTTTGAGTCACTTAAAATGACTCATGAGGGAAATTCTCAAGCAAAGGAGACCAAGACTCTGGCGCTTATACAGAAGTATGAAGCGTTCAAAATGGAAGAATCTGAAAATATAGAAACTATATTTTCTAGATTTCAGATCCTCACAGCTAGTCTAAAAGTTCTGGACAAGGGATACTCCACATCAGATCATGTAAAGAAAATCATCAGAAGTCTACCTACCAGATGGAGACCAATGATGACTGCCTTGAAGATGGCTAAAGATCTGAACAAGATCTCTTTAGAAGAACTCATCAGCTCACTGAGGAGCCATGAAATTGAGCTTGAGGAAGATGAACCTCAAAAGAAAAAGAAAGGTAAATCTATTGCTTTAAAATCTAATAAATCTGCTAAAGCTTTGCAGGTTATTGAAGAAAGCTCTGAAGGATCTTCTTCTAAAGAAGAAGATGAATTATCCATGCTGTCTAGAAGGATCAACAAACTCTAGAAGCACAAGGGAAAGAAGTTCAACAACTTCAGAAAATCTGATCATAGAAAGGAATCTTCTGGGCACAGAAGATCTGGCAAGAAAGAAGTTGTATGCTATGAGTGCAAAGAACCTGGGCATTACAAGAATGATTGCCTCAAACTTCAAAGAGAAAAAACCCAAGAAGAAGTTTGACAAAAAGAAGAAGGTTCTGATGGCAACATGGGATGACTCAGATGAATCTGGATCATCTTCTGAATCAGAAGAAGAATGTGCTAATGTTGCACTGATGGCCATCACAAATGATCAGGAAGAGGGAACATCAGGATATGAAGCTGAATCAGACTCTGACTCTGAAGAGGTATTTTCTGAACTCTCCAGAGCTGAACTTGTTGAGAGTTTGTCTGAAATGTTGGAAAGTTACAGCAAGATCAAACTCAAATACAAGAAGCTGAAAAGCAGTCTTGAATCTGAGATTGATCTTCTGAAGACAGAACTTGTTGAGCAAAAAGAAATTAATTGAAAATAAAAAATGACTTTGAAATAGCTCAACAAGAATCTGAATCTGAGACTAAGTCATGTGAAAACATTTTAGAAAAATATGACTCTAGCTTTCAGAGATTCCTTACTAAGAGAATAGACAGAAGCAAGATGGCTTCTATGATCTATGGTGTTAGTGGGAACAACAAAAGAGGTATTGGATATGAATCTTCCTCTAGAAGTAATCCAAAATCTGTTGACAAACTCTTCATCAAGAAGACACCTCTGTACTCTCAATTTAAGTTTGGTCACTTAAATGACATTAAACACACAAGCTCTGAGAAGAATACTTATGTGTTTAAACCCAAGGCAAGTCAGAATAAACATTATGTTGAAAAACAGAAGTTTAGACAAACCTACAAACCAACTAACCCTAAAGGACCCAAGAAGATCTGGGTACCTAAGAGCAAAATAATCCCTGTTGCAGATGTTCTTAGCAGCAAGGTCAGGACGCCAGTCATGGTACCTGGACTCTGGATGCTCACGACACATGACAGGAGAAAGGTCTATGTTCCAAAGCCTGGAACTTAGATCTGGAGGTGACGTGAAGTTTGGAGGGAACCAGAAAGGCAAGATCATTAGATCTGGCACTATTGGAAATGGTAAACTTCCCTGTATAACTAATGTTTTACTTGTTGAAGGCTTAAAGCATAATCTATTGTCCATAAGTCAATTAAGTGACAATGGTTATGATATTACCTTCAATCAACAATGTTGCAAAGCTATTAGTCAGAAGGATGACTCAATCCTATTTAGTGGTAAGAGGAAAAACAACATCTATAAAATAAATCTTTCAGAACTTAAGGTTCAGAATGTTAAATGCCTCTTGTCTGTTAATGAGGAGCAATGGGTCTGACACAGAAGATTGGGACATATTAATATGAGACGTATATCTCAGATTAATAAACTTAATCTTGTCCGAGGACTTCCTAAGTTGAAGTTCAACTCAGATGCTCTTTGTGAAGCATGTCAAAAAGGAAAATTTTCAAAATCTTCTTTTAAATAAAAAAATGTTGTTTCTACCTCCAAGCCATTAGAACTACTTCATATTGATCTGTTTGGACCAGTGAAAACTGCATCCATCAGAGGCAAGAAGTATGGATTAGTCATTTGATGACTATAGCAAATGGACATGGGTAAAGTTCTTAAAACACAAGGATGAGTCACACTCTGTGTTCTTTGACTTCTGCAAACAAGTCCAAAATGAGAAAGATCTTAAAATTATTAAAGTCAGAAGTGATCATGGTGGCGAATTTGAAAATAAACATTTTGAAAAATATTTTTCTGAAAATGGCATTGCTCATGATTTCTCCTGTCCTAGAACTCCATAAAAAAATGGAGTTGTAGAAAGGAAAAATATAACTTTGCAAGAAATGGCCAGAACCATGATCAATGAGACTAATCTGACAAAGTATTTTTAGGCAGAAGCAATTAACACAGCTTGTTACATTCAGAACAGAGTGTCTGTAAGACCTCTTCTGAAAAAGACTCCCTATGAATTATGGAGGAACAGAAAGCCCAACATTGCTTATTTTCATCCTTTTGGATGTACTTGTTATATGCTTAACACTAAAGAGAATCTTAACAAGTTTGATTCCAAAGCACAGAAGTGTTTGATACTTGGTTATTTTGAATGCTCTAAAGGCTACAGAGTATTCAATACTGAAACACAGATTGTGGAAGAATCTATTCATGTAAGATTTGATGATAAGCTTAGCTCTGAAAAGCCAAAGCAGTTTGAAAGTTCTGCAGATAGAGAAGTGATTCTCATAGACCCTGAAGGCTCAGAGGCAGAAAAGGCTAAAGAGAAGGAATCTGAAGCAACTCCAGATGTTATTCCCTTATCTTCTCAATTGGACAACGTACACATTTCTGAAAGATCAAATGTCAGAGGATCTTCTTCCAGAATCAAGGCATCTCACCTAGAAGATGTGATTATTGGAAAGAAAGATGATCCAATCAGGACAAGATCTTATCTCAGAACATCTAAATCTTCATTGTTTGGCTTAGTGTCAATAATTGAACCAACATCTGTGGATGAGGCTCTGAAAGATAATGAATGGATTATTGCCATGCAAGAAGAGCTAAATCAATTCACCAGAAATGAAGTTTGGGATCTGGTTCCTAGACCTAAAGAATTCAACATTATTGGAACAAAATGGGTCTTCAAGAATAAGTTGAATGAAAAGGGAGAAGTTGAAAGGAATAAGGCAAAGCTGGTTGCTCAAGGTTACAGTCAGCAAGAAGGAATTGACTATGCAGAGACTTATGCTCCTGTTGCCAGGTTAGAGTCTATACGTTTACTCATTTCTTTTGTTGCACATAATAACATCACTTTATATCAGATGGATGTTAAAAGTGCCTTTCTTAATGGTATTATAAAAGAGGAAGTATATGTCCACCAACCTCCTGGTTTTGAAAGTGAAAACTTTCCAGATCATGTTTTTAAACTAAAGAAATCTCTTTATGGTTTAAAACAAGCTCCCAGAGCTTGGTATGAGAGGTTGAGCAATTTCCTTCTGGAGAAAAATTTTATCAGAGGAAAGGTGGATACAACTTTATTCTGTAAAACTCTTAAGAAAGATCTGTTGATTTGTCAAATATATGTAGATGATATTATTTTTTGATCAACAAATATTATGCTTGGAAAGAAGTTTTCTAAATGTATGCAGGCAGAGTTTGAGATGAGCATGATGGAAGAATTAAGATTCTTTTTGGGAATCCAAGTCAACCAGACTCCAGAGTGCACCTACATACATCAGACCAAATATGTTAAAGAGCTTCTGAAGAAGTTCAACATGGTTGATAGTAAGATGGCAAAGACTCCAATGCACCCTACAAGCACTCTTGGTAAGGAAGAGGTAAGTAAGAAGGTAGATCAGAAACTCTACAGAGGTATGATAGGATCTCTTCTATACTTGACTGCTTCTAGACCTGATATTCTGTTTAGTGTCTGCTTATGTGCAAGATTCCAATCAAATCCTAGAGAATCACACTTAACAGCTGTTAAGAGGATTCTAAGGTATCTGAAAGGTACTACTAACATGGGTCTGTGTTACAGAAGATCTGATGAATTTTCATTAGTAAGATTCTGTGATGCTGATTATGCTGGAGACAGAGTTGAACGTAAAAGCACTTATGGAAGCTGTTAGTTTCTTGGAAGTCATCTGATCTCATGGTATAACAAGAAGCAACCCACTATTGCACTATCAACTACAGAGGCAGAATACATTGTTGTTGCTGGATGTTGTACACAGATGCTCTGGATGAAGAGTCAGCTAGAAGACTATCAGATCTATGAGAGTAATCTTTATATCTTCTGTGATAATACTTCTGCTATATGTTTGTCAAAAAATCCAATCTTACACTCTAAGGCTAAACATATAGAAATTAAACATCACTTCATCAGAGACTATGTTCAGAAGGGTGTAATAAATCTAGCTTTTGTTGATACAAATCATCAATGGGCTGATATTTTCATAAAACCCCTTGCTGAAGATAGGTTTAAGTTCATTCTGAAAAATATTTGTATGGATTTTTGTCCAGAGTAATATTTATCAGAGGCAACTTATCAGATGCAAAATGTTTAAAGATCTGAAGTATTTCATCTGATTATTTGTTCATTTATCTTTGATTGATTTATTTGTGTGAAACTCTGAACTAACAAACTCAGAAGATCTGAACGTTGGAAACATTTCATTTCTTGAGAGACATCAGATGCACATACAAGCAAACACGTGTCACTCAGAATCTGAAAAGATGGAGTGCTCTACTGAATTGACGTTTGAGGTACTGCTTTGAAAATCTCATTTTTCTTGGATTTCCCCCCATTTGTCATATCTTTAAATTGAAATGATTATTTTCATTAAATGTTATGTGTAAACGTGCGTATGTGTCTATTGATGTCTCCTATGTTTGATTTTTTTTTGGTTTTCTATAAATACCACCTATCACACCATTTTCACACTTTTCACACTCACTACACTTATGCATTTTTGCTTACTCTTCAACCTCTACCAAAACCCTAAACCCAAATCAAAATCTTCATCTTCATCAATGGCTTCTTCATCAAATACTGCTGAAATCTCCAACAACAATGTAATGTACAAGGAACCAGTAGACACTCTACTTACTCCAGTTGTGGATATTGAGGTTCTGTGCGAGAGTTTCATTAATCTTGAATCAAAAGAAGAAAATGGGTTTGACCTAACAACTGCCATTAAAGCTCAAGGCTGGGAGAATTATTTTGATAGACTGATGGATCCTGTGTACCCAACTCTTGTGAAGGAGTTCTGGATTTACGCTCATGCTGGTCCTAAGTTCATTCACTCATCTGTCCTTGGGAAGGAGATAGTGATCACTGAGAAACTGATCAGGCAGTTGTTTAGTTATAAAGAATCTGATGGTGTTACAAACCTAGCCTCTGCACGTATTGATATGGCTAAGGTGTATGAAGAGATTACTGTATCTGGAACACAAACAAGCAAGGTTAAAGATCTGAAACCTATTTATAGGATCTGGGCGAAGATATTTATGAGTACAATCTTTCGTAGAAAGTCATCCAACTCACCAGACTATGTGAGTACAAAGCATTTGTACTTCATGTACTGCATCAGCAAGAATACTAAGGTGGATCTGCCCTATCTGATTTTCAGTCATCTTCTGACTCATGTCAAAAAGACTAGAGAAGAGGTCAGAGCTAAAGCTGGGAAAGTTAGAACTTGGATACCTTTGGGAAGACTTATTTCAGACATCCTTACAGAGAATCAGTTGGTGAAGCATCTGACAGATGCAAACATGATAGAGGATCTATCCTACATCGTTGGATCTGAGATAAACGGACTTACTCTGAAAAGAACGAAGATCATTTCAGAGCTGAATGGTAAACTAAGGAAGATAAACTCTGAGGAGGTCAATGGCAGAAGGATACCAGTAGAAGATTTTCCAATGTTCAGCGCAGATGAACCAAAAGGTATTGTCTGGGCTTACATTGCAGATTGTCTGAAGAATGGAATTTCTCTACCTGCTAACCTTGTTCAGAGACAAGGAGAAGAATTGTCCAATCTGATGAAGGAATGGCGTAGTAAGAGAAAAGCTGAAGAAGGCCCTGTTCAGAAGAAAAGGAAAAAATCTGAAGTTCCAAGGAAGAAGAAGAAAGGAGTAAAGAAAGTCAAAATCAATTCTAGAGATGCTACTCTGGAAGAGATAAGAGACACTATTCATCAGGTATTAACATCTGATTCTACCCCTGCTGTTCATTCACCCCTTCCATCACCTCAACTCTCTCCAACCCTTAGACATAGAACTTTTAACCCCCAACCATCTGCAAACCTTTCATATGAACCACCTTCATCTCCCTCAGTACATTCACAACCATCTTCTGTACCAACAACCTCTGACCCCCAACCTCATACTACATCTGAACCCCCTCAACCTACTTCACCAGAAATTCCACAACCAGAAATTCCACAACCAGAAATTCCCCAACCAGATATAATCATCTCAGAACCAAACCACCCAGAGACTGTTCAATCTGAACACTCTGAACAACCAGCTCTACCAGAAGATTGAAATCTTTCTGAAGATATTCTGGATATCCAACCCCTGAATCAATCCATTAACATTTCTTCAACATCTGTTCACTCAGAAGAATCTTCTGATTGTGAATCATCTGATTTTGAACCAGAGTCTCTCAAACAAGCTTGTTCTGACATTGCTATGAAGGAACACGTTAACATTTCTATGTTTCAAGCTTCATCATCTGGAACTCATACTCCACCCAACTCCCCACCTCAGATAACCATCCCTCAACCATCTGAAACTCATCTATCTGAAACCCAAACCATTCCTCAACCAACTGAACTCCCTCAGTCTGACACCCAAACATCTCAACCAACCCCACCTCAACCACAACCATCTGAACCTACTCCTGTTAACACTCATAATTCTAAACCTTCTGAACAGTCAGATCTAGGATCATGTGTTAATACCATGTTTGAAATATTCAAGAAGGAGATAGATTCTGAGTATGCTCGTGTTAAGGAAGTGTGCTTGTCAAGTTTGGATCCGGTTGTTTCAAATGCTTCTTGGAAACGTTTCATCTGGATGTTCAACAAAGCTGCTTTAAAAGTTAGAGCTAAATGTTCTAAGCTTGCAAAGACTCAGTTTGCAGAGTTAATCAAGATAACTCTGATGAACATTCCTCCTCCTCCTCCTCCTGTGTTGCTTCTGGAAGCTGCTCCTCCAGAGGCTCCTGCATCTGAATTGGTTGAACAAGCTTCTGAAGAGAACCAGTCTGACAAGAACACTGCTGCTACTGCATCTGCTTCTTCTTCATCCATGGTCACAGATCTTGTGAATGATGTCAAGGAAATAAAAGATTGAATGGTACAGCAAGAGAAGACAACTTATGAGATCAAGACCTGGATGTCTAAGCAAGAAGAGTCAACTGCCAAAATGACAGAGCTTCTGACCCTTATTGCCTCACGCCAGACTTGGTTTTAGTTGATATTTTTGCTTCTATATGTTTCTTTTCTTCTGTATCTTTATGTCTTTAAAAATCTTTTTGATTATGACAAAAAGGGGGAGAAAAAGAGAATCTGATTGTTCAACCTATAAGCAATTACTAAAACTGAAGTTCAGACATTTTATTAACTTACTTTGAATTTAAGTCCTTCATATTAAATTGATATATCTGACATAATTCATTGAAGTTACCCTGAGACTTTTCCAACCAGAACCTGATCTTCCAAAGCAAATCTGAGTATTCAATCAACTCTGATATCTTACTCTAATACCTTTACTCTGAAAGATAATTCAAGCAAGATGATAACCAGGCGCTCTGACTGAAGGAAGTCAGAATTATCTGGCATCAAGATTTGATTCTGAAAGTCAAACCTCTTGCATCAGACTCTGAATCTGAAATATACTTAATCAAAAAGGGAAGTGTTTTCTTCTATTAGAGTATTCATTTCAGGGGGAGATTGTTAATCTCAGGGGGAGTTATAATTCATACTTTTTATTGAACAAGATTTCTCATGTTTTGTTATCATCAAAAAGGGGGAGATTGTAAGAACACAGATTGTTTCTTAGTAATATCTCTATGTTTTGATGATAACACTTATGAATTTTGTATTCAAGAATTATATACTCTAAATTTGTTCTAGACTGTTTGCTACAGGTACTAAAGAAAATATTCTTAAAGAGAAAATTTGGATCTGAACAATGATATTATGAAAGACTTCAAAGGTTCAAGAGCATCTTAAATGAAGATCTGAACATTGTCTCCAGAAGAATCTGAGTGTTGTCTACTGAAGATTCTGAAGCAGAAGCCTCTAAAGAATAGAAGACTCTGAGAGTTCAGAAGCTTAGTCATCAGAAGACTCTGAAGATACTGCACTGCATAGTATAGAGAATTTGATATAGAAGACTTTGTTCTGACAGAACTACACGCTCAAGCATACAAGCTGCATATACTCTGATTCAGCATAATCTGAAGAACATCCCAAGACTCTGAAGATCCAAAAGATCTCTACTCTGGAGATTCTGAAGATCCAGACTCTGATGTTGATAGCTGAACTTACTTAGTGAAGAAGATTTGAATATGTCCGTTGGCATATCTCAACAGCTCTTTCCTCTTTTATGCTAGACACAAGAACACATACAAAAAGGTTTTATCTGTGCATTCCATTCTAAGGAAAGTTTCTGCAACGTGAAGACAAAATGCACCATGCTTTTTTAGCACAGCCTCCAACGTTGAGAAGACTTCATGGATCTAAGTGCCTATATAAAGAAGTCCACTCCATCTTCTTCAAGTGACGAATTTCTTGCAAAAATCACTTATCAAAGCTAATCTCTCAAAAGCTCTTATATTATATTTGTTGTAACATTGTTATTAAACTTAAGAGAAATATCACAGTTGTGATAATAGATTTTTAGAAGCATTCTTACTCTTGTAATAGTTTTACATTGATTGTAAAAGGTTTCCTTAAGAGGATCCAGTTGGGATCAGTAGCTCTTGAGAAGACTAAGAACAGTTGTTCTTAGGTGTTACTATTGTAATCTGTTTGATTAAATAGTGGATTAAGTCCTTGATTGAGAAAGGCAAATCACTCTTGAGAGGGTGGACTGAAGTAGTTGAGTTCAACGAACCAGGATAAAAATAACTGTGTTTGAATCTTTGATTATTTGTCATACTTATTCAACCCCCCATTCTAAGTATTTTCTCACCTTCATAAAGCTTATGATAGCTTGAGTGAGATTTCATAGAAAAATTATTTAAAGTCACGAGTTTCTCTTATAATCTGGTTACCACTATTATGAATTATGCTAAGTATGTCTCTTTCTCTATCCTCAGCAATGGTAACTCTACCAAAACTTTTAAAACTAAAAGATGGATTAAACAAGGAGATCCACTTTCACCTTACCTTTTCATTATGTGTGTTGGGGCCTGTCGCTTGCGCGAAAATAAGGTGCCGGCAAGACAGAAGAGTCGCCATCTTTCGTTATTTATCCCTCAGAGCGGGAAAGGAAACGATCGGAAAAACCTGACGAATAAGGGTAAGACAAGGTCATCGCAACCATTGTCTGGGTTCGGGAGTCGGTTACGCAAGGGGAAGGTATTAGCACCCCTCACGTCCGTCGTACTCGACGGGATCCTCGCTTGTTTGTTTACTTGGACGGGTTGGTTATAATCTATCTACCTATCAAGGCTGGCTGAAAAAGAAAAGAAAAATGACTCGGCAAAGCATCGCGCTTTATGCCTACGTATTCTCATCAGAGAATGAGAAATCAGAGTCAACGTAGTTCGGCTAACTACGGGGGAAGATGGGGAAGGTTGCTCGCTAGGATATCGCATCCTATGCCTACGTACTTTCATCTGGTATGAAAGATCAGAGCAAACGTAGTTCGGGAAACTACGGATTAAGATGGCTCAACTAGGAGGGAGACTACCAAGTCCTACTGTTATCATGCCATGGATTCATCCTATGGTTGAGGTTTGAACGGGGAACTCCTAGATGTTGTCATGCATAGGTTTCAACCTAAAAGTCTATCATCAAATCCTCGTCAGAAGAAATGAGAGTCCTAAGGGATCATGTCAATGATACACAGAAACAGACAAAAACATCAGCTTTAACAGTAAAATGCATGCAATGCAAGTGAGGGAGGAAATGTGTGTGGGGCTTCAACCTCCACAAGCTCATCTCAACCTCAAGCCAGTCATGAAGTAACAGTAATCATACTGAAAATAAACCACATGCTATCAAGCAGATAACCAGATAAAAGAAATGAAGTGCCATCAGGCCAACAACACACATGAGAAAGAATCATCTATTCTCTAACCATAATCCTAATCACAGAATCTAAACAAATCTAAGCAAAGCTCTCAAGCACAACCCTAAACAGGAGAAATCATTCCCAGCCTTCAAGCTTCAGAACAAGCTTACCAAAGACAGGGAGCTAAGCAATCAGACTCATAGTGTCTTCCTCAGGAAAGCACTAGGAGGTGTATACTCAGGAATCATACCCTATGTGGCTCAACCACTGTGATCAGTTTACATCCCTCCTCAGGAGAGATTAAACTCACAAGCAGGCTCCAACATCACTGGATATTTAGGAAATCCTATCTGAACTAGTGGAACTAAGTGAATAGACTCATAGGACCTTCCTCAGGAAAGTACTAGGAGGCTTCCACTTAGGAGTTGTATCCCATGTGGCTCAACAACATGTGATCAGTTTACATTCCTCCTCAGGAGAAATTAAACTCACAAGTTGGCTCCAACATCATTGGATACTTGAGAAATCCTAGACAAACTAGTGGAACTAAGTGAATAGACCCATAGGACCTTCCTCAGGAAAGTACTAGGAGGCTTCCACTTAGGAGTTGTATCCCATGTGGCTCAACAACATGTGATCAGTTTACATTCCTCCTCAGGAGAAATTAAACTCACAAGTTGGCTCCGACATCATTGGATACTTAAGAAAGAGGTGAGAAGGAAGGATGAAAGTCATTCATAGTGCCTTCCTCAGGAAAGTACCATGAACTTCCTTCAAACTTCAGGCTCTCAAACCTCACAGACAGGAGATAAGACAAGCTCTGGGTCTCTGAATCTTGGTCTCCAATCTCCTCTTCATGATGCTCTCCATCAATATCTTCAAGGCAACACAAGCCCCTCAACAAATTCCTCAGAATGAACCCCAAAGACGAACAGATAACCCACTGAACAAACCAAATCATCAGGCAATCTTCAGATAATACCTAAAAATACTAAACTAATGGGGAAAAATTTAACAATTATTCACAAGGGTCCTCAACACCTACTCATAACATCTATAAAGGTTTCTACCTAAAAAACAAGATAAAACTCAATCAAAGAAAGGAATTCATTACCTATGCACAATTAAAACCCTAATCAGGATACCCTAAATCAACCCTAATTAAACTAATCAAAATTAATTCTAAAAAATCTAGAAAAAATCCCCTGGGGAACTATGATTCATCATCTAATTGCACAAAAAAGAATGGATAAAAAAGATTAAAGGAAAGTACTAAAACAATTCCTACAAAATCACATACCAAATTAAACATACTAAAAAGCTATTTAATTGGAAAATCTATTAAAAATATTAAACCTAAAAATAAAATCTCAATTTTATTTTTATAATTTTCTACTCATTTTAATCTACTCATAGAAAAAAGAAGGATCAAAAAATCATTTTCTATCATTTTAATGAATTTAACAAAACAGACAAATATTAAAAAGAAAATAAAAGAAATAAAATGAAATAAAGGGATGGGGGGTGAAAATAGCAAGCGTGCTAGTTAAAGGAATTGGGCCAGAAATAAAGGGGGGTGGGGATAGAATTCTGGGCCCAGAACGCCCTAAATGAAACGCTGCGTTTCGCCTAATTCAAATTTTCCCTCTCACGCTCAGATGCAACCACAGCCACACGATCTGATGATTTTGTCAACTTCTGGGATTAATCCAACGACTCACCATCATCGTCCCAAACATAACCTAGGGTTTTCAGACCCTCTTCCCCATGCACTCAAATTCGAGCCTCTCTAACTCTCTCCACACGCCATGATTCAGCAAGATCTAAACACGAAAAATGATCTACTAAACGAGAGGAATAAAACCATACGCTCACTTTCTCTTAATTCTTCCTAGATTGCTCTAACAGAAAGCTAGAAGATCTTGGTACAACCATGGTTCAAAATTTTCAACTGATATCAACCTTCATTAAACTTCAGTATAATGATGCAATCATGCTCTTGATGTTATCCTGATCATTTTAACCTACTTCATGCTAATTAAAGCTCATTACACAGCCAGTCATGGAAGATTAAAGAATTATGGTTCTGCTATACAACCTCACCAATCTTGCTCTAATTCTCAGGGATTAATCCTCTACCCTAACACAATCATTCTATACCTAGAATATGATCTATCTAAGCATAAATAAAGAGACAGAGATGAGTTCACCAACCTGTCAAGAAGCTATGGTGAGTGATGCTATGGATCGAACCAGGGCTTGCAAATCCTTCAGGATGGTCCTTTGATGATGGATAGCCTTCTGTTTGCACAATTCTTGAAGAAGAAGACTTGTAATGGAAGAATTCTTGAGTTGCTTCAACTTGAAGCAAGAGCTTTAATGGCTATCTCTCTCTCTCTCTTCTCTGACTTGGCTCAAGTTTTACCAACCTTAGACTCTCCACAATGCATTCTTTATATATTGATTGATTGGATGCTTCTAGATTCATCTAGAAGGGTGTGGAAGTTTCTTGAAAATTCCATGATATTCCATAATGGTTATCTCATCTCATATGCCATGCCTTGTTATTTGGTCTCAAATTCTCCTTACATGAGTTATTGAATGAGGATGGGTGAAAAACAAGTGCATTTGTTGCTTATGTAGGGTTTTTCAACATTGCCTTCTTATGCAAGTAAGAAATTTCCAAAGGAACTTCATTTTTTTAAGCCTCAAATGAAAATTCTACTTAAACCAATCTTCTCAAAATGGTTTTTCCAATCAAAATGATATATTGGATGACCTATTTTGGATTTGTGGATCTCCCAAATCACTTTTCAATTTCAACTTTTCAAAGTTATAAGTCATTTTTAGTTCATTTTTGACCAATCATGGAATTTCATGCTATGAGCTTTTTCAACAATTTGTGACCTTCTTTCTAGACTTAAAATCACATTTTGAGCAACTTTCATGTTTTGAGTTTTTCCATTTGAGGCTTGGAAATAGGAGTTTTAGGCATTGGATAAAATGACCTATAACTGACAAATGACCAAAATACCCCTGTCTTGCACAAGCCATAAGTTGAGTTCCACAAATCCAATCAAGGACTTCTACCACTCAAATTAAAGCTAAGAAGATCCTCTTCAACATTCATGTTGACCAAGAAACCATAGGAATCAACCTACTAGGGCAAAAGTTGTCTGGAAGTTGGGTGACTTTCAAGGACCCAGATTCACACACCTCTGCTGACCTGTAATTTGCCAAAACCATAACTTGAGCTCTGTAACTCCTATCAAGGACTTCCACCACTCAAATTAAAGCTTAGAACAAGCTCTACAACATTCATGTTGTGGGGAAGATGAGATATCAATCACATCTAGGGCTAAAACTGCCTGGAAGATAGGGATCAAACTAGGGTTTTCTCACTGATAATCCTCAGAAACCCTAACTCCAAACTTCTCAAACTCTTCAATCATGATGAGTTGGTCTAGGAATCATCTCTATAACATCTCTATACATCATTCCATGATCTCATGGCCCTTGGATTAAGTCTCAACCTTCTCCAAATCTTCAGTTATTCTAGGGTTGACCCAGTCAAAACCCTAATTCTACCATTCATGGTTGAATCTTCTGAACTCTTGCACAATGACATCTCAGGGCTTCATGATGGCTATCAAGACATCTCATAAGCTTTCTCAAAACATCAAGTTCATTCTCAAAGTCTCAGAATCATCTGAGGGGCACCCACAACTTTCAAACTGTGAAGCATACAACCCTGGTTTCAACCCACTCCTCTGAGGATCTCTTGAACTTTCTGATGAAGGTATCAACTTTCAATCATTCAATGAACAAATAAATGTTGGTCAAATTTTGGGGTGCAACAGCTGCCCCTATTCAAACGGCTTGGACCTGACTGGGTGAGAAGCGAACGGCTCTCAACCAATCAAGGTACGAGACGGTTGAATATCGGTAAACCCGAAAATTTGCCAACTGCATAAGCACACGGTACTCTGCGGGGAACAAACCTTCGAACACTGCAACACTAGCTGCTCAACAACTAGCTGGAGAGATACTGATCTGACACCGCCGTCAGTTATCCTCGTTAAATTCTTCTGACATTGTCTTCAGACAACCACAACACCCAACATCACCGCTGGAGAACTAAATCTGACATCGCCGCCGGAAACAAACATCGCTCTGAGAGACACTCGACATTGCCGTTGTACCAACATCATCTCTGCTGGGGATTAAGGAATCTGACATTGCCGTCGAACATCCAACCTCGCTGCCGGAAACAAACATGATCTGACCTCGCCGTCGGATAATCAAAATACCCAACCTCACTGCTGGACAACTATATCACTGAACAATTCTGACCCGGGGTTCACTCCTGGTAAATGGAACAAAAGGTACACTTGCGTATTTGAAACTACTCTGCTGGGAAGGAGAGACTTAACCGAGCACACTCTGATCTAGGGTTCACCCTCAGAACCATAACGAACATCGGAATACTGCTGCACACTGCCCACTGTAGAACTTCAACATCAGAACTATGAAACCCTGGCCCCTGGCCACTTCCAGCTTCAGCTAGAAAAGATCTTCAAGTACTTCTGAAGATAAGCATCCTTGGCCTTCAAGGATGGCAACTCTGCAGGAGGTATCTTCGACTTCAGTCTGAAGAAAGTGGTCCTTGGCCTTCAAGGATACATGGATCTGCCTTCAGGCAACTCCACCTCTGCTATATAGTATCCGTGACTTCAGTCAGGGATGTACTTCGGCCTTCAGTCCGAAAAAATGAATCCTAGGTCGTTCATGACTTTGGGGGATAACCTTGCCTTCAGGCACCTTCGCTTCAGCTTGGGAAATCTGTGACTTCAGTCAGAGAAGTGGTATCCTGAGCCATTCATGACTCTACGGGGATTCAAACACTTTGCCTTCAGGCAAAACTCCGCTTCAGCTGGAGAAACATCTTCGACTTCAGTCAGAAGAAAAACTATCCACTTGATCGCAACCAATCATCTCCTCAGGACAACTGACTTGGTCTTCAGACTCACACGAATCACTCTGTTGTATCTACAACCTCTGGAACCTTATCTTCAGCCCTTCGTTGATTCATCAATCCGGAAATCTGAACTCACAGGAACCTTCTGAAATCGCCTTCTGGCGCTTACGAAATCCATCTTCAGATTAGAGATCGTTGTTGGAGCAGACATATCACGCTGCTACTCACTTGACATCCTGTCAAGTCGTTGCTAAATAAAAGCAAACATGCCGGGTCACCAGACATAATCACCAAGTTAACAACTCTGTTGAGGAGAGAGGAATGAGGGTTCACCCAAACAATCCTGACGACTCACTGGGGAATAGGAAGAAGGGTTCACCCAAACAACCTTGTAGACTTTGCTGCAGAAAGACGAGAGAGTTCACCCAAACGACTCCAACAACTGCTGGAGAAAAACGAAAGAGCACACTCAGACGATTCCTACCAACTTTACTGAGGGAGAGCTACCCTTCAAGGGAGCTGCATTTTCTGTCGATCTCATCTGGACTTATACTTGAGGATGACGGACTCCTCCGGAGAGCACAGCACATCAGGCTGATCAACACACTATCCTCTGCTATACTCTGCATGGGGAAAACGATAGATGCCCTGAACGATTTTTTGGGAAATGACCCTTCTGGGGAACATAGCTGTCAGGCTACAAGACACTCATGTCATTAAGTTCTCAAACTTGCGGGATAAACAAACTTCAGCTTGCTGGACAATCCTTCGGGATCTGTTTGGGGGAACCTTTCATCTGCCAATCATGATTGTGCTCGGCTGGGGACATCAATCTACCTGCCTGCTGCTGGGGAAATGCCAACCACCTGCTGGGGAAAAGACCTCCACTCTGTTGGGGGGTTCCAGAAGTTACCTTGAACAAACAACTCCGGCGGGCGCTTCCAAGAATCATCCTGAACTGATAACCTTTCTGGAGACTTTATTCTGCTGGGTACTTCCAGGAATCTTCCTGGGCAACTCTTGCTGCGGACGCTACTGGGGAGCTCTAGAATCATCTTAAGCAAACAACTCGGGAAACTGTATTGAGGTCTTAAGAGTCATCTTAAGCAAACGGCCCTGCTGAGGAATTCAAGCATCATCTTGCACTGAAGACTTCGCCGGGGATCTCAAAAATCATCTTGAGCGAGCGACTGCGGGGATCACACCGGGGTCTTTAGAATCATCTCAAGAAAACAACCTTGCTGGGGAGAACGTCAAGAATCGTTCTGAGCAACCGGTCTCTTGGTAGTACATCTGTACAATAAGGATGATAATGACCTAGGTTATGCTTACGATGCATATGCTTCTGCGCTATGCCCCACACGGTGGGAATGGTATGCGTTTATGCTAAATGCCATGCAATCATGCACAATGCTGTGCAACGTCAGATGCTATGCAGTCATGCACAATGCTATTGCAACGTCAGATGCTATGCAGTCATGCACAATGCTATGCAATCATGCACAAAGATGCGATCCCATCAGCAAAATAGATGCCGAAGGGGAGAAATCTTCCTGTCAAGGAGAAAGAACCACTCAGGTGGAGGAGTCATCCTGCTGAGGAGAACGTGAACACGCCAATATCAATCAGGCTCTGTCTGGGGAACTGATCTTCCGCGAACTGCTGCAGGGCAAACAACTTCAGCTGACTGCGGCAGGGGATGAAGCTCTACGAGAACTTGGATCTGCCGATATCAATCGCGAGAATGAAATGCGCGGCCGTCTCGGCTACTCTTCTGGGGATAACCACTCTGTGGGGAAACAACTTCAGCTGCTCCACACTCCGCTGGGGAAAGAACCAATCATGATCTGATCAACTTCCAAGGATTCGGATCCCTTGGACATCTGCAAACTTGGCTGAGGAAGGAGAAATCATTCTGCCTCGATGGAGAGAGTGCGACTCTGGGGAAACACAGCACTAGCTGCCCCACACTCTGCTGGGGAAAATTGATCATGATCGGATCAACTTCCAAGGATTCGGCTTTTCTGCGGACTCAGCCGGGGAGAGAAATCATTCTACTTCACTGGAGAGTACGACTCTGATGGGGAATTCGATTCCACTGGGGAAGGAAGAATCATCTAACTTCGGGGGAGAGTACAACTCTGCAGGGGGAATACACCATCAGCTGTACCAACATTCTACTGGGGAAGAGGGAATCATCAAACTTCACGAGAGAGCTTGACTCTGGTGAGGAATCTCAATTCCGCTGGAGACTTCAGTCTGGCACCATCAGTTACTGCATACTTCGGTATATGAACAGCTTCCTACGAGACTTGCACTTGTGACCCGGTGCGGGGGAAAATCCTGCTTCAGTGACTTTACTGGGGAAAACACGAGCTTCAGCACCCGAACATTTCTCTGAAATCTGCGCTTGTGACCCGGTGCTGGGGAGAGACGACATCATTCTTCGGTGCTTGACTCAGCCGATGAGGTGACATTCCTTCAGGATGCGCCTGCTTGGGGAAGAGAATCACCTCTACTTGGGGGAGACATATCAATGCTCACTATTCTGATTCTGATTCTGCGGAGGAGAGACTACTGAACTCTGCCGGAGAAGGAGGACTCATCCTGCTTCGGGGATATCAATCCTGGTCTGCCGAGGGTAATCTTGTCCCTAATCTGATGAGGGGTAAACGCCATCTCAATCTGCTGCAGTCTCCAACTGTACAGGGGGAACAACCTCAAACTGTACATCTCTGCTGAGAAACAATCCTGATTCAACAATGTCGACACAGGGAATACAGGCTACCAATCATGGAGTCAAGTAACAGGTTATGCTGTAGGATAGCAACCCAATGACCGCAAGGCTTCTTCAGAAGGTTCGGGTTTTGACGGGGTAATGACACGATTCCCCGATACTCAATTCTTGCTAGGGTGAACAAACTCATTTGAACAACTTGCCCCAGCGCAATTCAACTTGCCCCAATCCGACCTTTGGGAATAATTTATTCTGAGCCGAAAACAACTGGCAGCAAGACAATCTTCAGAGGGCTTGCCCCAGCATCTGCACAACGGGAGGATTCATCCTCAACTAATCAACTCTTAGCATGGTCGGCTTCAATATCTCTGAAGTAGTTTGCCCCTGAACGAGCGATGAGCGACTCAACATGCTCTGATCGAATACTGGAGGGATCTACCCCAAATCGCAAGAATTATGGATAACTGCCCCTGGTTGGGTTTCGAGAAGATTCACTTCTGGCCAACTGCTTCTTGCATGAACTGCCCCATAATTAACTGATGCTCCGGGACTTGTCCTCAAACACCGATTCCAAACTCACTGGAAGTCATTGCCCCAGATTCACAGGGTTTCACAGCATACCATTCTGACCCAGACCTCTGACGATTCAGTCCTGATTGACTATTCCCTGCTGAAGTTCCTTCGTATCAGCTACTAACCTGCAACTAAAATTGTTTATTCACGAATAGTAATTTTAATGCAGTGTTCATGCAAACTTCGAAAAAATGTTGTACTGTCACTCATTTATGTGTCATGCTAGTGAGTGACGAATGAACCAAAGAGTTCGAACGTAGTGCTTGATGCGATCAGTGAAAAATGCAATAAGGATATGATTAGCAAATCATGAAGGAGTCAGGTTACTCAACCTTATCGTAATGCGCTCTCAGAATAAACCCTGCCTCAATTAGGTCTTTTAAGGGTTGTATCGTGGTCGGGTTCACGGTTCGCGAAACAAAGGATATTTGGCTCAAATTATGATTTGTACCCACCCCTTCTACGTGATGATCTCCGATCCTAAAGTCCGGTTAACTTAGCTCGAGCGCTCGCCTCTTCGAGAGGTATGTTGAACATTGGGAACAACTGGTTAAAGAACTCACAAGGTGTTTCGGAGTGACAGTTACTCCTTTTTCGTTTTCGGCGTCTGTGTCTACACGACTTCGTCCTTGTTTGAGGATTTTTCTTCTTTTTTTTTTATAATCCTTTCTTTTTCATTCTTTTGTTTTGACTCCCTAACTTTTGCCTGGACTGACTCCTTTTGAGTTCTTTTCGATTTCTTTTTGAAGTCCAGCGGGATGCCCTGATTTTTGCCTAAGTATTTGCTTTCTAGCTTTTCTTTTTTACTTAGCGGGCTTTCTTATTCCTTTTTCTTTTGGAACAAGTCGTGTGACACTGGTTGTCTTGATTGCTCCGAAAGGATTGTAACTGTCTCACTCCTGATTGGTGAGGTTCAACCATTGTGGTTGATGAGGTACGACCTCTGGAGAGGAATATGATGTGATTGGTCCTCGAAGGACAACACTCCTCTATAAGACTTGAACGCTCGGTCAAGCTAACTGACAACTACCCTGCCCCGGGTTAAGATGCGAGGGTTTAACAATCCGAAAGAAACTCCTACTTCTCGGCTCGAAGTGGTTAACAAGGGATTCTCTTCCTTATCTCTCCGGTGTTTAGGGATTTGAAACAATGCCTTGTACGTCATCGGCAAAGTTTTATCTGAGAGCAATACGATCATTGGCTATGAGTATTCCGTTTCATCATCCTCCCTCCGCTCATTGCTAATCATAGTAATAAAGTGGAGTAAATAAAATGCAAGTGTCAGTGCAATGCAGTAAATGAGTGACAACGACATAACTAATTCAGAAGAAATGCATAGTCACTTTATTATCATTACCATTCGAAACATACAATGTTTAACAGCAAGTAGTAACTAACAGAAAAGAAACTACAAATGCAAAATGGTAAAAAGTCCGAGGACTGCCAATGCTGAGGGCGTCTGCCTGTCTGGATCACTGGTTTCTGGAAATAACCCTCTGAATCTGCGAGCTCAAACAGCTGGGAGGTCGCCACGCACAACCAAGACTCCCTCTGGAAAGGAAATACACCCTTGGTCGATCAATTGCTGCACCTTCGCCTGGAAAGCCTTGCAATCTTCAGTTGAATGCCCCAGAGATCCACCATGGTAGCCACACTGAGCCTGAGGATCGTACCCTGGAGTGTAAGGCTCTAGCACGGGCTTGAGAGCTTTCGGTTCCACCAAGGAATTCTGAACCAACAGTGGAAGAATCTGGCTATACGGCACAGGCACTGGATGGGGAGAAGCATTCCTTCGTTCCACGAGGTTGCGAGGTCTCTTGTGACCCTGGGGCTGGTATTCTTTCCGCCCAGGAGCAAGAGGTCGTCGTTTCTGAATGGCAACGGTCTCTTGTTTAGACGCTTGTGTCCCTGAGCTTGATCCAGGCAGCAACTGCGAGCGAGGTGATTCAGTCACCAAAGGTCGTGGGACGTATTCGAGATCTTTCTCAGCTTCAGGCAAAGGAGTGGAATCATCCACCTTTTCTGCAGGGTAAGGGATGAACTTTCCCGATGCTCTTATGCCGCCCGGCACAAGCCTAATCGCCCTTGAGTCGATTAGGTCCTGAATCTTATTCCGGAGAGCCTTACATGTTTCAACATGGTGCCCCGGTGCTCCTGAGTGGAAATCACAATGCATGCTTAGATCAACGTCTGGTGACCCCTCATCTGGTGGATTTAAGGTCCGAAGCTTGAGAACACGGTTCTGAACCAACAGCGGCAGCAGCTGGGCATAACTCACAGGTAGTGGGTCTACAGCTCTATCAAGTAGCTTCTTCTTCTGACCATAACCTTCAGGATTATTCTGAGATGCTCGGCGCGGCTGACGACGAGACAGGCCTCGAGCTTCATGCTGTGTAGAGGGTCCATGAGGTCCACTTGGCTTCAGCACAGGTGGCACTGACGGTAACGGAGGAAGCACTCTGGTCTCCTCCTTGGGTGCTTGACCATTCTCCTTATTTAGCATGCTCCTTACCACTCCCATGAGAAAGCTCAACTGATTCTGCAGCTGCTGATTCTCCTCTCTGAGCACTTGCTGGTCCAGACGCACTGCCTGTATGTCATTCATGACCTGCCCCAGCTGGCTTTGGATTTTCCCCAGTTCAGCTTGTATCTGCTCCATTAGTCTGAGCTGCCAGATTCTGAGTCAAACCTGCAAACACAAAGGTTAGAAGACAAGTCCTGGCTTCTGCCATGCAAGATGAATTATGGGTGTCTGTACGTTCAGGAGATCACCCCTGATTTTGGTGTCAACGTGCCAACACAGTGTCAATGCAATGATAAGACCGGATCCATTCATGGAAGAAAATATCTCATATTGCTCGGGACACCAGAATCAGGGTACGAAACACGCCTGCAGCACAGACACATGCTAATGAATATGCAAGCTAATGCAGAATGCAGGTATGCAACAATATATCCGGGTGGCTGCTGTGGAGATTCGATGTCAACAGTCACTGACGAGAAGGAAACCCCGGTGTAAACCCACTGCTCTGATCTGCTGTGAACAACCATCTGGTAGGATCGAGATCAAACTTCTGCTCTGACAAGAACGAAGGCCTGATAATAAAGACCCTGGATGCAAGATCAAGGAATATCTGTTGATGAAGTCTTCAGACCCCAAATCACAAATCTGCCCTATCAAGAACAAGAATACAGCTGCTGATGTGATCTTCAAACCCCACTCAAAATCTGCCCTATCAAGAACAAATAACAACTGCTGACGAGATCCTCAGACCCCACTCAAAAATCTGATCCATCCAGAACAAACCTCTGATGATAATACACTGATCAAAGCCTGCTCCATCAAGAACAGACAAACATCCGATGATAAGATCCTCTGATCAAACCCTTGCTCTATCAAGAACATCTCTGCAACTGAGAACCCAACATAACTGATTCACTGTCAAGAAAACCAGGTGGTCTGGAGGTCAAAGTTTCCTGCAATATCCCAACCCCACTCACAGGTATGATGGACCTAATCCACGGACAAAGGTACGACATCCTATGCGGTCGTCAGCGTCACAGACATTCATGAGTGACAATACGATTCCCAGAAGGAGTGGCATCGTCAAGTCATGAAGAGGCCTCTCTTAGCTGACTTCCAATTGATCGGTCCCCAGAGTCGACAACCCTCACGTCTGGACTCCCCTCAGATCCTCAGGACCGGAAAGGAGCACCTCTGCAAGAATCTCGTCTGAGCGCAGATTTTCGTAGGGAACTGTGCCTGCTCAGCAGACAGGTTCGTCTACTACTTCTCCACAACTATATCTAGGTGTGTACTCAAGCCCAGGTCCGGCTTTTCACTCACAGTAACATCCCTCTCCCACAGCAGCACAGATAATCATATCGGACTGGAAATAAAAATGCGGGAAATAAAATGCGGGAAGTAAAAATGCGAGAAGTAAGAATGCGATAAATAAACGCAACCTAACAAGCAAACACACAAACGATAGGATTGACTCGCGCAGGGGATGGGAAACGGTCCCAGCATAAGGGATGGAAAAAGTCCCTAGATGCTATGAGTCCCCAGCAGAGTCGCCAGCTGTCGCTTGCGCGAAAATAAGGTGCCGGCAAGACAGAAGAGTCGCCACCTTTCGTTATTTATCCCTCAGAGCGGGAAAGGAAACGATCGGAAAAACCTGACGAATAAGGGTAAGACAAGGTCATCGCAACCATTGTCTGGGTTCGGGAGTCGGTTACGCAAGGGGAAGGTATTAGCACCCCTCACGTCCGTCGTACTCGACGGGATCCTCGCTTGTTTGTTTACTTGGACGGGTTGGTTATAATCTATCTACCTATCAAGGCTGGCTGAAAAAGAAAAGAAAAATGACTCGGCAAAGCGTCGCGCTTTATGCCTACGTATTCTCATCAGAGAATGAGAAATCAGAGTCAACGTAGTTCGGCTAACTACGGGGGAAGATGGGGAAGGTTGCTCGCTAGGATATCGCATCCTATGCCTACGTACTTTCATCTGGTATGAAAGATCAGAGCAAACGTAGTTCGGGAAACTACGGATTAAGATGGCTCAACTAGGAGGGAGACTACCAAGTCCTACTGTTATCATGCCATGGATTCATCCTATGGTTGAGGTTTGAACGGGGAACTCCTAGATGTTGTCATGCATAGGTTTCAACCTAAAAGTCTATCATCAAATCCTCGTCAGAAGAAATGAGAGTCCTAAGGGATCATGTCAATGATACACAGAAACAGACAAAAACATCAGCTTTAACAGTAAAATGCATGCAATGCAAGTGAGGGAGGAAATGTGTGTGGGGCTTCAACCTCCACAAGCTCATCTCAACCTCAAGCCAGTCATGAAGTAACAGTAATCATACTGAAAATAAACCACATGCTATCAAGCAGATAACCAGATAAAAGAAATGAAGTGCCATCAGGCCAACAACACACATGAGAAAGAATCATCTATTCTCTAACCATAATCCTAATCACAGAATCTAAACAAATCTAAGCAAAGCTCTCAAGCACAACCCTAAACAGGAGAAATCATTCCCAGCCTTCAAGCTTCAGAACAAGCTTACCAAAGACAGGGAGCTAAGCAATCAGACTCATAGTGTCTTCCTCAGGAAAGCACTAGGAGGTGTATACTCAGGAATCATACCCTATGTGGCTCAACCACTGTGATCAGTTTACATCCCTCCTCAGGAGAGATTAAACTCACAAGCAGGCTCCAACATCACTGGATATTTAGGAAATCCTATCTGAACTAGTGGAACTAAGTGAATAGACTCATAGGACCTTCCTCAGGAAAGTACTAGGAGGCTTCCACTTAGGAGTTGTATCCCATGTGGCTCAACAACATGTGATCAGTTTACATTCCTCCTCAGGAGAAATTAAACTCACAAGTTGGCTCCAACATCATTGGATACTTGAGAAATCCTAGACAAACTAGTGGAACTAAGTGAATAGACCCATAGGACCTTCCTCAGGAAAGTACTAGGAGGCTTCCACTTAGGAGTTGTATCCCATGTGGCTCAACAACATGTGATCAGTTTACATTCCTCCTCAGGAGAAATTAAACTCACAAGTTGGCTCCGACATCATTGGATACTTAAGAAAGAGGTGAGAAGGAAGGATGAAAGTCATTCATAGTGCCTTCCTCAGGAAAGTACCATGAACTTCCTTCAAACTTCAGGCTCTCAAACCTCACAGACAGGAGATAAGACAAGCTCTGGGTCTCTGAATCTTGGTCTCCAATCTCCTCTTCATGATGCTCTCCATCAATATCTTCAAGGCAACACAAGCCCCTCAACAAATTCCTCAGAATGAACCCCAAAGACGAACAGATAACCCACTGAACAAACCAAATCATCAGGCAATCTTCAGATAATACCTAAAAATACTAAACTAATGGGGAAAAATTTAACAATTATTCACAAGGGTCCTCAACACCTACTCATAACATCTATAAAGGTTTCTACCTAAAAAACAAGATAAAACTCAATCAAAGAAAGGAATTCATTACCTATGCACAATTAAAACCCTAATCAGGATACCCTAAATCAACCCTAATTAAACTAATCAAAATTAATTCTAAAAAATCTAGAAAAAATCCCCTGGGGAACTATGATTCATCATCTAATTGCACAAAAAAGAATGGATAAAAAAGATTAAAGGAAAGTACTAAAACAATTCCTACAAAATCACATACCAAATTAAACATACTAAAAAGCTATTTAATTGGAAAATCTATTAAAAATATTAAACCTAAAAATAAAATCTCAATTTTATTTTTATAATTTTCTACTCATTTTAATCTACTCATAGAAAAAAGAAGGATCAAAAAATCATTTTCTATCATTTTAATGAATTTAACAAAACAGACAAATATTAAAAAGAAAATAAAAGAAATAAAATGAAATAAAGGGATGGGGGGTGAAAATAGCAAGCGTGCTAGTTAAAGGAATTGGGCCAGAAATAAAGGGGGGTGGGGATAGAATTCTGGGCCCAGAACGCCCTAAATGAAACGCTGCGTTTCGCCTAATTCAAATTTTCCCTCTCACGCTCAGATGCAACCACAGCCACACGATCTGATGATTTTGTCAACTTCTGGGATTAATCCAACGACTCACCATCATCGTCCCAAACATAACCTAGGGTTTTCAGACCCTCTTCCCCATGCACTCAAATTCGAGCCTCTCTAACTCTCTCCACACGCCATGATTCAGCAAGATCTAAACACGAAAAATGATCTACTAAACGAGAGGAATAAAACCATACGCTCACTTTCTCTTAATTCTTCCTAGATTGCTCTAACAGAAAGCTAGAAGATCTTGGTACAACCATGGTTCAAAATTTTCAACTGATATCAACCTTCATTAAACTTCAGTATAATGATGCAATCATGCTCTTGATGTTATCCTGATCATTTTAACCTACTTCATGCTAATTAAAGCTCATTACACAGCCAGTCATGGAAGATTAAAGAATTATGGTTCTGCTATACAACCTCACCAATCTTGCTCTAATTCTCAGGGATTAATCCTCTACCCTAACACAATCATTCTATACCTAGAATATGATCTATCTAAGCATAAATAAAGAGACAGAGATGAGTTCACCAACCTGTCAAGAAGCTATGGTGAGTGATGCTATGGATCGAACCAGGGCTTGCAAATCCTTCAGGATGGTCCTTTGATGATGGATAGCCTTCTGTTTGCACAATTCTTGAAGAAGAAGACTTGTAATGGAAGAATTCTTGAGTTGCTTCAACTTGAAGCAAGAGCTTTAATGGCTATCTCTCTCTCTCTCTTCTCTGACTTGGCTCAAGTTTTACCAACCTTAGACTCTCCACAATGCATTCTTTATATATTGATTGATTGGATGCTTCTAGATTCATCTAGAAGGGTGTGGAAGTTTCTTGAAAATTCCATGATATTCCATAATGGTTATCTCATCTCATATGCCATGCCTTGTTATTTGGTCTCAAATTCTCCTTACATGAGTTATTGAATGAGGATGGGTGAAAAACAAGTGCATTTGTTGCTTATGTAGGGTTTTTCAACATTGCCTTCTTATGCAAGTAAGAAATTTCCAAAGGAACTTCATTTTTTTAAGCCTCAAATGAAAATTCTACTTAAACCAATCTTCTCAAAATGGTTTTTCCAATCAAAATGATATATTGGATGACCTATTTTGGATTTGTGGATCTCCCAAATCACTTTTCAATTTCAACTTTTCAAAGTTATAAGTCATTTTTAGTTCATTTTTGACCAATCATGGAATTTCATGCTATGAGCTTTTTCAACAATTTGTGACCTTCTTTCTAGACTTAAAATCACATTTTGAGCAACTTTCATGTTTTGAGTTTTTCCATTTGAGGCTTGGAAATAGGAGTTTTAGGCATTGGATAAAATGACCTATAACTGACAAATGACCAAAATACCCCTGTCTTGCACAAGCCATAAGTTGAGTTCCACAAATCCAATCAAGGACTTCTACCACTCAAATTAAAGCTAAGAAGATCCTCTTCAACATTCATGTTGACCAAGAAACCATAGGAATCAACCTACTAGGGCAAAAGTTGTCTGGAAGTTGGGTGACTTTCAAGGACCCAGATTCACACACCTCTGCTGACCTGTAATTTGCCAAAACCATAACTTGAGCTCTGTAACTCCTATCAAGGACTTCCACCACTCAAATTAAAGCTTAGAACAAGCTCTACAACATTCATGTTGTGGGGAAGATGAGATATCAATCACATCTAGGGCTAAAACTGCCTGGAAGATAGGGATCAAACTAGGGTTTTCTCACTGATAATCCTCAGAAACCCTAACTCCAAACTTCTCAAACTCTTCAATCATGATGAGTTGGTCTAGGAATCATCTCTATAACATCTCTATACATCATTCCATGATCTCATGGCCCTTGGATTAAGTCTCAACCTTCTCCAAATCTTCAGTTATTCTAGGGTTGACCCAGTCAAAACCCTAATTCTACCATTCATGGTTGAATCTTCTGAACTCTTGCACAATGACATCTCAGGGCTTCATGATGGCTATCAAGACATCTCATAAGCTTTCTCAAAACATCAAGTTCATTCTCAAAGTCTCAGAATCATCTGAGGGGCACCCACAACTTTCAAACTGTGAAGCATACAACCCTGGTTTCAACCCACTCCTCTGAGGATCTCTTGAACTTTCTGATGAAGGTATCAACTTTCAATCATTCAATGAACAAATAAATGTTGGTCAAATTTTGGGGTGCAACAGGGCCCTTTCATATATGTTTACTAAAGTCATTAGGGGGTATTATCCATGGGCTATCCATAGCTAGAAAGGCCCAAACTATAACACATTTATTATTTGTTGATGATAATCTTATTTTCTGTAGGGAAAATGATAAAGAAGCCAAGGAGTTGCATAACATATTTGACGTTTGTTAGTAGCAATTTGGCCAACTTATAAACCACCAAAATCAGTGATGATTTTCAGTAGTGAAGTCAACGAAGACACTAAAAAGCTTATCACTAATTAGTTTCCTATTATAATTTATCACAATATTGAATATACTATAGAATACCTACTGTCGAGGTTTGTTAAAGAATCTACTGTCGAGATTTTCTGGAGAAATCCTACTACAAGGATTTTTGGTATAATACCTAATGTCGAGGTTTTATGAAAGAATTTACATTCGATATTTGCTGGAGAAATCCTACTGCCAGAATTTACGGTAGAATGCCTACTACTAGGGTGTTTACGGACCAGTTTGATTCGATTTCAAGAGAATTTGATATCCAAACCGATAGAAAAATATATGGATTGGTTTAGATTGAATTTGTGCATTTTTCGATAAACCTAAATCAAACCAAACAAAAAAGGAATGGGTTGGTTTGAGTTGTATTGACCATATGTATCAGAAACAAATTTGCAAAAATGTTTTTAAAAAATATCTAATTTTTATTGGCTACTTTTTTATAATAATATAAAATTCTTATTTTTTTTCTTCATTAAGTTGTGAATGTTATAAATGACATTTCTATTGGTTTGGTTTGGATTCCAGTTTGATTCAGATTTGTCCAAAATAATGAACACCCCTACCTACTACTGATGTTTGTAAGAGAATGCCTACCACTGAGGTTTATACGAGATTACCTACTGTTGAGATTTTGCTGAGATGACACCTATTGCCGAGGACTTACTAAGAAAATACCTGTTGCCGAGGTTTTGTTGAGAAGACATCTACTGTTGAAGTTTGCTGGTGAATACCTACTATCAAGGTTTAACTTATACGACACCTACTGCTGAGAAGATTTATGTTGTAAGTGTTTTGTTGAGAGGACACCTACTGTTACTGCTGAAAAGACACCTACTGCCGAGGTTTGCTGAGAATTACCTATTGTTGAGGTTTTGTTGATAAGACACCTACTGCCTAGGTTTTACTGAGAATTACTAATGTTGAGGTTTTGCTGAGAAGAAACCTACTGCTGAGGTTTGCTGAGAATTACCTGCTGTTGAAGTTTACAAGACAATATTACTGGGAATTGATTGGGATCGCTTAAGACGATTGTCTACTAGGAAAGATTATAGAAAGGACTCACCGAGGATAACTTATTAAGGAGAACTATGTAACACCCTGCTTTCCTAATTTATTTAGTTAATTGAAATTGCGTGTATTTAATTATTTAAATCGATTGTGTGGTGTTTGAGTGGTTAATAATAGTATTTGATGTTTTGGATTGGTAATGCATAATTCTAGCTATTTAAATAAAGAATATAATTAATAATATTAGAATAATAAGAATTATTATTAAAATAATTAGAAGTAGTTATTTTATTTAATTTATTAGAATAAACAGAGAAGGAAACTTTTGGTGAAAATGAGAAAAATATAATTAGTAGAAAATAAAGGAGAATATTAGTAGTATTTTTTAAAAATAAAATTATAGATGGGAAGAATATTGATCATTGCATTTTTATGTACATTTTTCTATATTTTTACTTAGGCATTTTTTTACTTTATTTTATTTATTTTTATATTTTATTATGTTTTTATATTTTATTTTATTTTTGCATTTATTTGTTTTTCGTATTTATTTTTCAGCTTTAGCAGCTTTCGCGAGAAAAATCATAACTTGAGCTTGGAGTATCCGATTGAGGCGTTCTAAAAATCGCCAGAAAGCTAAGAGAGAGAGATACGACTTTCGTATTGGCGTCGAAGTCAAATTCAGAGCACACTTTCCCAGAAAATTCGTGCAAGTTGCAGCATTAGTTTATTTTAGCGTTTGGATCATTTGTAATGGGCCTGAGTGATGTTTCTGACCCAGTTGGGTTATGAACTTATTTTTCTTTTTAGGGGAAACACGGTTACTATTCATTCGGTACAGATTATTCACGAAAATATTGAGAGCTTTCACAATTCCATGGCAAACTAATCTTTTTGGTTGTATCTACTGATTCAGGTTCCTTCTTGAGATTAATATAATTGTTGCAATTCAATTTCTATTCCTTTCAATTCTATTGTATGTTTATTGTTTGCTTAATTCGATTGTCATAGAATAGGCTTGTTTGGTTCGATTGATTTATATCCCCTAACTTTGTTCGCATGTTACCGTTTGCTTAATCTGTTAATTCGCTTATCTTTAACCGTTTGCTTAATTCGGTAAATAGGAGATATAATTCATATAGTTTCATTCTCGCTTGTTGAATGTGATGTTGATCGAACAGGAATAGTATATGTGTTCGCTTAGGACGATAAGAATTTATTAATCGATGATAGATAGGAACTGAACAGTAGATCGACTTATTCCCATAAACAACTTATTTTCATAATCAATTATTTTAAGTGTTTTTTTCTAAATCAAAACCAACCACCCCCTTCCCCCCATATTCTAATCTATTACTGTTATTGATTTTCCCACAAGAATCCTTGTGAGACGATATTTCGAGTCATTTGTCGCTATATTACATTTTTATCAAAACTACTCGTTTTTGATCCGCGAGCGACCGCAGATCAAATATTTTGGTGATTAGAGGAATAAGTGGGGGCAGTGTTGGAAAGCTAATAATCGAGGAATATTAGGTTACTAATGAAAATTTTAGTAATAGGAATTTGAGAGTTTTATGTAAAACCAAATTTGGGTGAAAAGAGGAAAAGGCAAGGGCCAGGGCATGTGAAGAACTCCATTGTTAGTGCTTGAAGTTGCACCTTATTGGGAAATTTAAGGGAATAAGGGATTACTCCTAATAAGGTGTATATTGCATGATTGGGTAGAGGGAATTCCTTAATCCCATTAAATTTTCTATACTTTTTCCCCTTTGATGAATGTTGGATGAACATGAGATGAAATTTTGTAATTGCGTGATTATGCGTGTTGTTGTGTGATTTTCATGCACTGTTTTTCCATGTGAATGATGTGCTCTTGTTGATAGTATCGATATTAAGGTGTATTCATATGTGTTTTTTAGTTTTGATGAAAAAAGTATGTCAAATCCATGATTAGATGAGTGAAATTGCATATTAATTGAGGGATAATTAATGCTTTGATGTTTGATGACATGTCCCATGCTATTATGGTTCAATTTAGGGTCAAGGGATTTGAAATCGGAGTTCTGTTTTGAACACCATTGCAGGAAATGTAGGTCCTGCTTCTGGTTCAGGGTGGCAGGCGTCACCCTAATGGCGCCTTAGTCGTCATCGCTTTGGAGGCGCTAACGGACGTCAGCTGCCTGATAGGTAGACTGTTATGGTCCCCAGGCAGAGTTAGTTGGGAAGATCATCACATATGTGATATGTGAGATAATGTGGAAGGTGACATGCGTCACCTTAGTGACGGGTAACCCATCACGCTGCCAAAATGCATATCATTCGCTCATTAGCTTGGAATTGAATGTTGATTCTAATTTTTGGCGTTGTGATGTGTTTAGGTTATTTTTGGTTGCTGTTTGAAAAAACATGATGTTGTTCAAGATAATTATTATTAAATTAATGCACTTATGTTGTATGGAGAATGTTATGCATATTTGTGATAATTCACAGTGATCATTTTTGGTGAGGTTGCATGTTTTGGTGAATCATGCAGCATAATGCATGAACTTCAGTCCAATTTTTGGTGGGCCATGGCCCGATGGTATGACTTTAGGAGTGAGTAGCTAATTCCAATGAGGAATTAGTGAAGCGTTGCTTATAGTGATAACAATAAATTTTGGCGTGCTTTGGTATGATGATGTAGATTCAGGAACGAGTAGTCGGTTCCATGTGGGAACTGGTGAAATGTCACCTACAATGATGATAACAATTTGGTTTGATTTGGTCCTATGGTGGGAATTCAGGAGCGATATGGACCCGAGTTGTCCACAGATGGTACCACATCCATTGTTGAGTCGTGGTGTTTATTTATATTCATTAATTGCATATGTATTGAGTGGTTATGTAGATGTTGATGATTGGGAATAATTTGGTGATTGTATCCAATTAAATTATGTTGAATAATTGTTGATGTTCGCTTACACTACCCTTGCATGCTTTTGCACCATTTTATATTATGAGCTTAGTTTCACCTCTTTGTTGTTTGTGTGATTCTGTGCTCCTTCTTGGGGTACAGACGAGCAGGTAACTGAGTAGCTGCTTAGAAGCTGAAAGATTACATATATATTGTTCTTCTTTTTCCAGTTTTATGCGCTTATTTAGTATTTCGTTGCTCTGATCTATAACATTGGGCGGACAAACGTTTTGTTTAGATATTTTATATTGTTTCAATGTTATTTATGATGGAGGAAATTACCATGATCATTTTGATGGTATGAGATATGTTTGGTTGTTAAATTATTTTAAATCGATTATTCCTCTGTGATGAGACATGTTAAGACGAGCATATGACGACAAATGTTTAATTATGTATGTTTTAAATAACTCGTGCTACGAAGCATACTTATGTAATGTTTAAGTGACACCCTACGTGTGTATTTGTATTATTTTCACTTTATTTTGCATTTTGGGATGATAGGGTGTTACAAACTACATAGAAGTCTTGCTGGAGTAAAACTCACTTGGGAGTTGTAAATGACTTTGCTGGGATCAATCTTGACTTCCATGGACAGTCACAAATCATGGCTTATGTTATGCGCATATGCTTTCTTTTGATGCATTTGCTGATGCATGATATGCCTTTGATTACTTTGCGTAATATACCACATATGTGGAATTATGGATATAATACGCATGAAATGATGCATGAATGTAATGATTGATCTATGCATGTAATGGGTTAATGACTGTGCGCCAATGGATAAATTTAATGGATGTGCAACAATGGGTTAATAATGGATTTGCGCCATGTGTGATGCAACACAAATAAAGTTATTTATTTTTTGTTAATTCTTTTTAAACTTGTCTTTTATTTCATTTTAGTATTTTTAATTGACTTAATAAAAATTAACGAAATACTTAACAATGACATGTAAACATGAATTATGGCAAAGTATGAGTTTTGAATGATGAATGTATGTAATTAGAACATATTTGAATTTTGAATGAATAAAAGGCTGACTTTATTTGACTTTTGCATATAATGATAACGGTAAAGATAAAATGTGGTATCTAAATTGGTACTTAAAACAAAATGGTTTTAAAGATAAAAGATGAAGAGATTATTTATTAAACTAATGAAAAATATTATGGACACAAAATTGCAAGCATTACTATTGATCAGATGAAATGAAAATGTCTAGGAAAAATTAAGGCATGACACCGATCTACTCGCCAATTTGGATGTCAGAGTTATGTTATTGATCAATCAAATCACCAATATTTGGACATCAGAGTTATGTTACTGATTTCGTCCCATCACCATTCATCACCAATTACCTATCTCCGATATACATGATGCATGAAATAGCACAACAATGTAATACAATAACCATCACCAACAGTTCTTATCCGAAAAACATACCTCACCATAGTACATCACACCATATAATGATAACTCACTATAATACATATAAACAAATTCATACCCAACAATATCCACTGGTAGGTAATATTTCACATCAACACTCAATAGAGTCAGCTCATGATTCACTAGAGCTCATACATAACTCTTTCACTTTTATTCGTAAATTTTAGAGACACCAAACGTACTCTAAATCTCAACTCGATTACCTTTTGTCGCTACTCTGAACATGTTAGAATAACTCGATACATCACTCACTTACCCACTCAACACCCACATACCGAGTCTACTCATCAAACTCACCAAACAACAACAAACAGTAGTAAACAGTCACCCCATAAAAAATTACTCTAAAAATCGAGTCAACCACTAAAAACGGTCAACTCCAAGCACTGACAATCAACTCCTTGCAAAATTGACGACAATCACCTTACCCATCAAAACGCTCGTGTTATTGTTGGTGGTTGGGGAAAAACTCCCGTCACGACACAACTAACAGTCGGACGATCAATCTGACTAACACCCTTTAATTCGACTCAAATGATATTCCTTCCTTATACAACGACGACCAGATCGTTACCGTTGCTAACACTTGTCTTATTTTCATTAGAATATAATAAAAATCATATCAATAATAAAATACTATACCCATAAAATAAAATAAAAGGGGACAATTTCATTTTTATTTTTTTGATTAAAAGGGACAATTTTGAGTCCAATTAGCGTCTTCCCCTTTCTTTTGATACTGGTTTGAAACTGTAATTCTGTAAATCCACACAACCATCTTCACTGAACCCACTCTTAATCTTTCTTTCCATGCGCAGATCCAACTCACACACACATGACTCAATAATAAAACCTAGCTAGGGTTTTTCACTCCACCATAGAATGCTGAATTGATCTTCCAAATCAATTCTCAATTCTTCGATTCAATCTACCCAATCCCAAATTAGTTCATATGAAACCCTCTTCGTCAACGAAGCTTCTTCTTTTTCTTCTTCTACTCTGCACCTTCTCATTCGTTTTCTCCCAGGATTCCAAGAAGAATACGTTCCGGGAACGTGAAGCCTCCGATGATGCCCTTGGATACCCTGAAATGTACTCACTCATACGCACATAATTGCTTTGATTTCATTGATTTAGGTTTTTTTTATACTGGTTTGATTGATTTTTGTTATGTGGTTAGAGACGAGGATGCTTTGGTGAATTCAAAATGTCCTTTGAATTTAGAGCTTAGATGGCAAACGGAAGTTAGTTCCAGCATCTATGCAAACCCCTTGATTGCTGATATTAACAGGTAATGCTCTGATGTCTAATGTGTGTGATTTTTGTGCTGTTCCTTCCTTTACTTGGTGATATGTGTATGTGCTGGACCTATTTTGATAGTTTTAAGGTTTTATCTTTGTTTCGAAACATGTCATAGATTCGACAAAGTTTTACGTTGGCTGATGACTGTCTAATACATTCCTCTCTTTTTACGTTGGGACCGGCTATATATAGCAAAGCTAACATAGGCAGGATTAAATGATTTGGATAGAAGCATGGTTCTGAATAGAACATTAGGGTGAAAGTTGGTCCTTGTAGCTGACCCCATTTAGTGGGATAAGGCTTGGTTGTTGTATCTTTGTTTCGAAACAATGAATGTTTTAGAAATTTAAGGTATATTTGAGTTTTGTTTAAGATATATTTCAGCCTTGGAATATTGATGCTATTAGCATTAAAAAAAAATGAGAATTAGTAAAACCATTAATGAGAAAGTTAAGGGTATATTGATATTTGATACATATGTACATCAATTAAATGATTTTTTAATTTGTGTGCTTGCTTTTTGGTTTCATCAAATCAAATGTCTGCAATTTTGTTTTGACAGTGATGGGAAGCTTGAAATAGTGATTCCATCGTTTGTGCACTATCTTGAAGTTCTAGAAGGTACCGACGGGGACAAAATGCCAGGTAAAAAGGTCGTCAAAGTTTTCTGTTTCATTTTTGAGATAAGATACGTGTATGAACTGTAAGATACATGTTCGTTCTCTTAATGATATTGATTTGGGCTGATTCTAGTATAGGGTAAGGTTTAAGAGTATTTGAAGGGGGTTTAGATTTGGAGAGAATTCAGCAGAAGGATTTAGAATTTAGAAGATAGTTAAGACGAATGCTATGTTACTATCTGATGTTCTGTGTCCAGAGAGAAGCAAATGACTAAAAAATGATTGCTTGTCCTATATATGGCCTATTCCTGTTTGCACCACCTTTGTAAGCTGTTGTAACGGCTCTTGCTCATTAAAATATACTTGAGCTACATAGTGTGATACATGGGTAATGACCTAGCATTGGTGCCGTTGTGTTGTTGGTTCATATATGTGATTTGACAAAGTTTTAGGTTGGTTTCTGATTGCTTAATACAACTCTTCTCTCTTACTAGGTTAGATATTAGTCATGTAAAGTCTGGCATAAAAGTATGATATGACCACATAAGGAGATTTGCTCCTTGTACTGTTAGGATATGGGTGTATATAAAGGGTTTCATTGTGTTGTATATAACGAAGAGTAAGAATTTAGAGACAGGAAATCATGTCAAATGAGAGTTGGGGCTTCTGGACATTGGGAGGTGTAGACCCTAGAAGTTCTGCAAGCTGTACTATTGTTATAAGGGATTTTTTCCGCTACATCTTTTAATTAAAAATACCATTTTCTATTATTTGGTTTAAGAGCTCTGATATCGGAGATTCGGGTCATGGATAGTGACAAATTGAGAAGCCGCCATTCGTATTCATCAAGAATGAAGGATCCCATTCTTAACATTCCTGGGTAGTTGAATGAGCTTGGAAGTTTTAGAAGAGATTTCAATAGGCAATGTCTAAGAATCCCAATCTTTGAGGAGTAGACACTCTTATCTATAATTCTGTATGGAAGCCTAAAGAATGACAGTATATTAATATTGTTATGAATGGATGGTCTGAAAAGGATTTATGTAAATGGGTTTTTAAGATTTAGCTAATCATTGCAAATACTTATGATCACTACCTGTCCTTATTGTGATATCACTCGGTGTTTGATTTGACTTTATTCAAAATAATATTCTGCTTGGGTTTTCAGGCTGGCCTGCTTTCCATCAATCAACTGTGCATTCTAGTCCACTTCTATATGACATAGACAAAGATGGGGTGAGAGAAATTGCTTTGGCAACCTACAATGGTGAAGTGCTATTTTTCAGGTGTGTTTTATGCATAGTTTCTGAATTTTTCTTCCATTTACAAATTATCCATTGCTATGATGTGCTTCTATTAAGGTTGTTATAATAAATTTTCATTTTTAGGGCTTCCGGTTATATCATGTCAGAAAAGCTTGAGGTCCCACGTAGGAAAGTGCTTAAAAATTGGTATGTGGGTTTGAATGCTGATCCAGCGGACCGCACCCATCCAGATGTTCACGATGAGCAACTTGTCCATGAAGCCACTATTGCAAAATCAACGTCCGGTATGTTTCTTATGCGCTTACTTCTTGGATAATTGTTGGATATAGACATAGCTTAAAGATCCTTAAATATGTTCACTTTATTTTTATCTAATCTAATTTTATCTTTGGGGTGATAATTCTTCTTGTAGAAACAAATGGAAGCAAACACGAAGTCAATTCCTCAGCTGCCACATCAACAGAAAGTCACCCTGACACAAAAAGTGTGTCTAATCCCGAGCCTGAAAATAAAATAAATGGAAGCCAATCAGAGGAGAGTATTAAGATGCCAACAATTACTGATAATTCAAATGTGAATACTAGTTCTGTGGGGACTGTCAGTGCAGATAATTCAACTGTGAATGCTGGTTCTGTGGAGACTGTCAGTGCAGATAATTCAACCGTGAATGCTGGTTCTGTGGAGACTGTCAGTGCAGATAATTCAACTGTGAATGCTGGTTCTGTGGTGACTGTCAGTGCAGATAATAAAACCAGCACTGGGAGGCGTCTGCTGGAAGATAACAACGTAAAAGGAGCTGAGCAAAGTGATTCTGAATCCAAAGGTAACGAAGGCGTTCATGCCGCAACTGTGGAAAATGAGGAAGGACTGGAAGCAGATGCTGATTCGTCTTTCGAATTATTCCGCAATAGTGATGAGTTGGCCGATGAGTACAGCTACGATTATGATGATTATGTTGATGAATCGCTGTGGGGTGATGAAGAATGGACTGAAGTGAAACATGAGAAATTAGAGGATTACGTGAATGTTGACTCACACATCTTGTGCACTCCGGTTAGTTCCGCCTACACCTTTATTTATTTATTTATTAATACGCAGTTTACTAATTTTGCATTTGTTAAAGTCCTGGAGAGGGTATAAACAAAACTTTGGCTTTTCACTGTAGTTTTTTTCTTGGCTTTGTCAGGTCATTGCAGATATTGACAATGACGGTGTAATGGAAATGGTTGTTGGTGTTTCTTATTTCTTTGACCATGAGTGAGTCTATCCTTGCACTTTGTTTTTAAATTTCATTTATGCTGTTTTCATTTGGTTTCTTAATCATAACAATTCTGTGATTGGAACTCATAGTTATGCGAATATGATGGCAGCTGACTAGCTGTGCACCTTTTTTGTTGTCATTTAATCAGTATGTACTTCATGGTTTGCCTTTTTTATTTTAGGAAAGTGAACCATCATCTGATGGGAATGAAACTCAGAAGAGAGATTGTATTTGTGAGTTTAGATAATACAGTAAAAATAAGTTCAGATTGTATTTGTGACTAAATGATGTCACCTATATTCATTATTTTTCTATTGTCATTATAAAAAACTTAAAACTTTACGTTTGTATATAAAATAAATTTAGTGGACGTAATAGCTGTACATTTTAATAGACTTTCAACCTATATGCCTACATACATCTATGAATAATGAGTTAGACGGTTGTTAGGTGGGTATGACGGGGAATAATGAAAATACCAAAGTTGTCAAGATCGGGAGGGAATAGTAAGATTGTAAAACATAAGATCAGATTGTAAAACATAAGATCGTGACTAAGATTGTAAGATCTTACCCAATTATTTGTAAGATCGGTAGGGGTAGCAAGATCGTAAAACATAACATCGTTACAAAAATCATAAGATATTACTGAAACGAAAAATAATACTATCTATATATTTGAAGTTTTTAAACATGATATTTTGGTAGGCAAGTGTATTCGTGGGAAAATGGCCTCCTCCGAACTGTAATTGTCGCACTTCGGCATCTTGTCATCCTTCTCGGCCTGTAATTGTGGTAATTGGAAAACGGTCGATCGTGGCCGGAACTGGCCAAGATCGCACCTAATCAGTGGTTTTATGATTATTTTAAGAATTTGGCTACAACACTCTGTACTACTTTATATCGAATCGTTGGGGGTGTGAGTGGGATCGCGAAATTGGAGAATTATAAGATCTAGATCAGGATTTTGACAATCTTGGAAAATACTACAAGGGATAACTGACTGGACAGGTGCAGTGGCGTATTGGTTTGGGTAGTTTTGCATTGAAAAGAAGTGTTTATAAAAAGAGTGGAACCTGGGGTATGGAATATTTTGTAAAAGGCTATGGGCAAGCATTGTGCTTGAGGGAGGAGTTCCTCTCCTATTATCTTCTTTCTTCTTTATGCATTTTTATCTTTGTTTTCTGTATTAGTGTTACAGAGGGATATACCTTAAACTGTAAGGCGCAGAGCTCTATTCGTCTATATTTATGGTATCAATATATTTTGGTTCCTATCAGTGAACCCAATGGAAATAGGATATAGGAATTTCAGAATTTAATTACTTTCAAACATAACAAAGTTGATGCTGCTTGGGCTTTGGTAGAGAACTCAATACATGCTCTGTTTTGCAGTATCGGAAACAGGGTATGTTGGGAAGATAAAGTTTTACATTGTGAAAAAGGATGTCAAATGAAAAATAGATGAAAGAAAGGCCCCTACAGTTTCACTGTTAAAGCGATAAAAATTTGGTTTAGAACTTCAGATGTCTTCAACCTTCTGACATCCCTTGGCAGCTGTATACGATATTAGATAGCTAAAAACAAAAGATATATATATATATATATATATATATATATATATATATATATATATATATATATATATATATATATTATACTTTTAATTGATTACTGCTTGTCAAAAGATGAATTATAATATAAATGTTCAAAATGTTTTTCTGATTCTGTAAAACAAGAGTTATCTGTAGGATAAAAGTCACATGCTGGGAAGCTTTGGAGATGTGATGTGTTAACAGATATGGCGTTCATAATATTTTCTGTAGAAGGAATAATCAATGAAACTCGCGGTTTTCTTTGTAATCCAGTAATTATCGTTCGTTCCACTAATTGCAATCAAACTTACTCAGCCCAATCCTTTAAATAAAGGATTGAGCTGAATACATGCACAATACAAAGATGCTTATTGTATGTATATGTTAGTATTAATTTGTATATATATTTTTTATTAGTTGCTAACATAGAATAGATAAATACTTTTCGAGATTCTGGATATACACCAGGTCCTCAATGAAAAAATATAAGGCCAAAATTGAATGCTTTATTCTTGGGCTATATCCAAAAGTGACTAGAACATAAGTGAGATTTCATAATTGTTGAGGGCATCAAAATCCAGTGTAGTATTTTATTTAAGATAATTCCATTCAATCATCTTTGTACTTTGAATTTGGCTGAGTTTTAGTAGCACAATCCAGTTTTTGAAATGTTTTTATTGCATTAGGTTTTTTTCTTCTTTTCTGTCATCAAATTCATAGCAACCAGTGCAATGTGATTTTTGACATTGATTGGTTTTCTTATATTGGTATAGTCTACACTTAACAAATGAGTAATTGTTAATATAGTGGTCTGGTGGTAATTAGCAATGTTTAAGCTGACAGGTATTATGACAACCAGGAGCATAAGAAAGAACTGGGTGACATTGACATTGGGAAATATGTTGCCGGTGGTATTGTTGTTTTTGATCTGGATACAAAACAAGTTAAGTGGACTGCAGAGCTTGATATGAGTACAGATACAGCAAACTTCCGAGCATTCATATATTCTTCTCCTACTGTTGTAGATTTGGATGGTGATGGGTATCTAGACATTCTTGTTGGAACTTCTTATGGCCTATTCTATGTGTTAGATCATCATGGTAATGCCTGGAGCCCGCTTCTCTACTACCCCCTTGTATTAAATTTCTTATTTTTATATGCTTCTATGCTGTCTTCATTGATTTCTCTGGGACTTTGGTTTATTAGTGATTTCCTAGTTATCAATCCCACATAATAGCACAACCAACAACAACAACAACCAAGCCTTGTCCCACTAAGTGGGGTTACATGGATCAACTTTTACTATAATGTTCTATCCAGAACAAATAGTAGCACAACCACCCCCCAAAAATGGTATAGCAGGATGGTTGATGTATCAAAGACACAAACTTTTACTATAATGTTCATCCATTAAATTCACTGTTTTAATTTATCTTGTATAGAGGATTCTTTCACAAGTTTCCTTATTATCAATACAAACTAGAAGTGTTTCTTTTCTGTGATCCTATTAGAATTTTATTTTTGCTTTTTGTTTTATTGCAATTTCTTGACAGTGAAGTTTTGCACTATAAGTGTGGACATGTTTTGGATCTGAAATCTTATTTTTGGGATTTTTTATAAGCATAATTAGTGGTGGCTAAATATGATTCAATTTCATGGGTGGCTCACTATTATTTTAGCATTGTTTTTATTTATTAGTTGAAAGGAAGCTTTGGAATCACAGTTCGCGTCTGTGTATATATTTTCCTTTGTTTATCAAATAATAGTTTTTTATTTATTTTTATTTCTCAAATAGGTAAAATTAGAGAAAAGTTCCCTCTTGAAATGGCCGAGATTCAAGGAGGTGTTGTTGCAGCTGATGTTAATGATGATGGGAAAATTGAGCTAGTTACAGCTGATACACATGGAAATGTTGTTGTATGGACCCCCAAAGGAGATTTGATATGGGAAAAGCATCTGAAGAGTCTTATTCCACATGTAATGTACTATCTCAATCTTTAGCATGTCAATGAATATAGCATGAATGCACGCATTTGTGCTATCTTTCTGATTATTGATCGTGGAGCGGACAATGTATGTATTTAATAGCATTTTAAAATTGGTCTGGGTTGATAGATATCTTAGAATTTGGGCTAGACTTGACTCAATAGTACAAATTGACTTGTAAGATTAGAGGTTCCTTTCATTTATGAACACCTTTTCAAGCCAAATTACATCCAAAGTGATATTCTCAACTCGCATTCCCTTACGCCCAGGAGTTGACGTCTAGAATGTGACCTGAGTGACCCTGATTGCGAGTGGCCCATGAATTTAGGGTAGACTCTAATATCATCTTGGAATTTGAGTTGAGCCTAAGTCAGCTGTACAAAATCGGTTTTTAAGATGAAGGAAGCCTTTGACTTATAAACACACTTTCAAGCCATATCACATCCAATGTGACGCACTCAACTAAGATAATTGTAGGATGGACGGATAAGTGAGAGACTATAATGTATACCAGTGAAAAGGAAGAATATGTGACATTTAGATTAAAAAGGGAAGAGTGATGAAAGTAAGCCAGGACTTGCATAGTTTTAGCTTTATGTTTCTCATGTGCCATCAGATTTCTGAAAGAAATAAGATTACCATTTTGCATGGTCAATCATTTCCGATCATGGTCTCGATACATTCCTTTCGGCTGTCGGTTTATATTTTACATTTTTAATTCTGTTTCTGATGATAGAATGCTTACGTGAAATATCACTCTTTATAACACATTAAACTGTTTACTTCATACAAGGTTTATATCTGCACCTTTTCATGCTTTCTATGGGTTGCTTGCTTTGATATTATTTAGAAAATCCTAAAATGTTGGATTTTTTTTTTTTTTTTGGGGGGGGGGGGGGGGGAGACTAAATGACTAGTAACAGCGGAGGAAGTAATATATTTAGTGTGTACGAATAAGCCATTTCTACAATTCAAGAGAAAATGAGGGTTAACACCACGTAAACTGTAATATAAGCTATTTCTATAATCTATCTTTAGACATTTATAAACATAAGTTAAGAATAGTTAGCGAACATTTATGTGTACTCAATTGCTCATGTTGTGAGATAAACCCAAATAAGACCTCTCAAATGCTCCATTACACTATACTTCAATAACTATTGCTATGTGGGTTTAGGGATTCTGCAAACTCAAGGCCTTTTTAATATGGAACTCAGTAGCTTCAACTCTGAGTCTTTTGCTTCAGATAATATGCAAATATTAGGAAAAGTTTAGTAAAGCAATACTGTTATAAATAAGAGACTATAAATTGGGAAAATTTGATTAGAGGACCAGGATTGAATTATTGCACTGTGGGACCACCGGAGTTGTCGGTCAAGTTTCAATATGTGATTAATTTGCAAAGCTGTTACAATTCTTAACAAATTGTTGGTGCGCAACTTGCACTAACTATTCCTTTGTACTGCTGCTCCGAATGCATAGCTTGTACAACTTACCCACTGTATAAGCAACCATTCAGCTGTTTTCCTCTTTAAAAATTGACTTGTCAATTTCATCTAAATAATTTTCCACAGGCTCCAACTATTGGTGATATCGATGGGGATGGCCACACTGAGCTTGTTGTGCCAACACTATCTGGGAAGATTCACGTTCTTGATGGAAGGGATGGATCATCTATTGGACGGTATCCATTTATAACTCACGGAAGAGTGATGAATCAAGTTCTTCTAGTTGATTTAAGTAAACAGAAGGAAAAGAAGAAGGGGTTGACTATTGTTACTGCTTCATTTGATGGTTATTTGTACCTCATTGATGGACCTACAGGCTGTGCTGATGTTGTTGACATTGGTGAAACTTCGTAAGAAATTCTCTAATCTCTAACAGTGTAGTTTCACAATTTCATGAATTTTCTTTTCATTCTATCTTCTAGAAGTTATATGAACGTGTCATTTTGTATGCAGATATAGCATGATTTTGGCAGACAATGTAGATGGGGGGGATGATCTTGATCTGATTGTCTCAACAATGAATGGCAATGTCTTCTGCTTCTCAACTCCCTCTCCTCACCATCCCCTCAAGGTAGGGTATTTTTTCAGAGTCAGTTTATATCATTTAAACTTTCGTCTTTTGCTTAATTGCTTTATAATACCATGTCTTAGGCATGGAGATTGCCTAACCAAGGAAGAAATAATGTTGCAAGTCGATACGGTCGTCAAGGCATCTACGTTACTCATCCTTCTAGGGCATTCCGTGATGAGGAAGGCAAGAGCTTTTGGGTGGAAATTGAAATTGTAGATAATTACAGATACCCATCTGGTCATCAAGGACCATACTATGTCACTGTGAGTTTTCAACCAAATTACTTTAGATAACTTATTCTCCTATCGAGCACTCAGTTTTTGATTTTTTTTTTTTCCTTTCCTTTTCATGTTGTGAACTCATCAGACAACCTTGCTTGTCCCTGGTAATTACCAAGGAGATAGAACAATAAAGCAGAACCAGACCTATTCTCAACCTGGTAAATATCGAGTTAAGCTGCCAACTGTGGGAGTAAGGACCACAGGAACAGTTTTAGTTGAGATGGTGGACAAAAACGGACTATATTTCTCCGACGAATTCTCACTTACATTCCACATGTACTACTATAAATTGTTGAAATGGCTTCTTGTTCTTCCAATGCTTGGGATGTTTGGTGTGCTTGTCATCCTTCGTCCACAAGGTGCAGTGCCATTGCCATCATTTTCAAGGAACAATGATTAATGGTGATCATTTTTGTTTCGAGCTCTAGGATCTCTGAGCTCTGAAAAATGTGAATTTTACATCAAATAGGGTCGAGCCTGGATACCACAAGTAGTTTTAGTTTACAAGGAGCATTTGTTCAAGCTTGGTTGGTTGAAGGAAAGTTGGGTGTTACAACACAGTGAACGAGATCGTGATGTTGGGGTTTTTCCCTTAATGTGTAGTGTAATCAGATACTGAAATGTAGAACTGGATTAGTGTCTTTTTTGGCATTTTTATAACGGAATAGATATTTATAATAATATATAGCATTTTCTGATTTATTTCCATTTTTCTAAGATTTGGTTACAACTTTACAATGTGAAAATGATCAAAACAGTAACGAGACATTTTGGGTATTTGAAGTATTATGAAATTTTTTTTCTTTAAAAGGTATTAATGAAAGTTGTTAAATTATAAGGATATGTCATTATTCATTAACATTGAACACATGCCAGGTTGTTAAACCTTTGAGTTTAAGTAAACCTGTATTGGCCAGATGAAATGGACTCAGATATGTCCAATTTTATTTTATATTAAAATAATTTTAAAATTAACATATTATATCTATATTAAATCTTAAATGTAAATAATTCAAAACTTCAACTAAATTGTAACTAGTAACCACACAAGTTAGCAACAAACTTTGATGATCAAAGAACATTATAGTTACAGCCAACAATTGACAAATATCTAAGTACTTTGAATGTGTATCTATAGATCATATCACTAGTATGATTTTTTTTATATATACATATCATCACATAGCCTTTTCATCAAAGATTGGTAATCTAAATACAAAGAATAATCTTCACCAGTAGCAAATCATGTCCAAAACTGCACATATATTGCCCCTACAAGAACAAAATAGAATCAGTCATATTCTGTATTATTTCTTATCCTAGAAACTGTTATAGACAACTCAAGAAAATGAACATAAAAATCTCAGCTGAATTCAAAGCTAAAGTTATAGCAAACTTACATAAAAAAATCAGAAAAGTTGCAACACAGGTCTCTTTCCAAGTCTTTTCATCTCTCTATCCATTTTTCCAGTAATCATAAACCAAAACAGCTTGAAATCACAATGAAGAGACCAAAAGGGGTATCCAATAGTCACAGGAAAACACCCTTCAATGAACAAATGACTATACATAGAAAGTCCATAACCAGATAAGGGAACAAGAAACAAGAACCACCAAGTGAAGATTATTGAACAGAGAAAGAAAATTATGCTCAAAAGTGTTCCTATGAAGTGCCATTTTCTTGTCGATGGCTTTGAATGATGGTTCATGTAAAATACCCAGAAATCTTCTTTGCTCTTGATATTCATGGTGACCCAGATTTTGAAATGGTGAAAAGATTGCTTGATTGAGTTGAAATCGTTTCTGGGTGTTGTTGAAATCGCCAACTGGAATCAAAGTTTGAATCTTGAAGGGGTTGAAGATACTGTTGGAGTGTGTGTTTCTTGAAGGTGAAGTTGTTGAGAAGTATGAGATAATAAAAACATAATTTATATTAATTATCAAACAAGTTATCCATTTGTCAAAAGAAAAAAAACTTATTGGTTGAAATTATAATCAATTTATTATCAAGGAAAGTGATTTTAATAATTAATAGATTTAACTAATATAAATTTTTATTGACGGAAAAATAATTTTTATTTGATATATAATTTATTTTCCAATTAGTTTTTGAATAACTTTTTATTTGAACATTTTATAAAAGTATTAATTGTATATATTAATAACGGTATAGATTAAGAATTAAATGTGAAAATATTATTTTAAAAATTGTGTATTGATTTATCACAAGCTTATAATTTATTTTGTTACAATTTTTTTCTATAAAAATTTTCTGTATGAGTTTCTTTTCCTAAGATACAAATTAGCATTAACTGTACAAATTAACATTATCTTTAAAAAAAATTTTAAACACATATTCAATTAAATTATTGCATAAATATTTAACATAGGAATAGGATATTATGATGTGATTTAATTAAATATTGTACTTAATCATTTTTTTAGATAAATGTTGCATAAAAAATAAACATAAATTTATCACTTTTGCTTAAAATAAAGTGAAAAATACTTTAAAAATTAGAATACGTTAAAATTTATAAAACTTAATTTAACTGAAGAATGTTGTTAACTTGGACAAGCTTACAATTTTTGTGTAAACTTTACTAATGCTTACCATTTGATCTATAAACAATTATTGTTAGAGGGATTTACTAATGATTATTATTTGATATAAATAAAATCGAATATCATCGGTGTGCAATTGTAAAGATTAATCTCTTGAGTTATATAGAATTATAATGGATGACAAAATTCTCATTCGAAAATTTAATACTACGTACTAGTGTTGATGAAGATGAACATGGAGGTTCATCATTGAGTATCAGAATTCTGTTACTGATAAAAAAGAGAGAGAGAGAGAAAGTAAAGTACAAATGATATGAAATAGTATATTGTTATTGTGTATTATTCACTCATTAAGGTACCCTATATATACATAGTTTCTATACAAGGGTGGGGACTTTTCTCTCTTCAAACTTATCTCTAATACCCCCCCTCAAACTCATGGTAAGAGTTTCCAAACTAGTAACCTTAAGTTTGTGCCTTAAATTCTGAAATGCTCCAATGCCAAGGGGTTTGGTAAGCGTGTCAGCTAGTTGTATAGACGTCGGGACATGACGCACACGTAGTTGTCCAACCACAACACGTTCACGCACAAAGTGTATGTCAAGTTCAATATGCTTGGTGCGAGCATGAAGAACAAGATTATGAGATAGCAGCACCACACTTAAGTTATCACACATTAGAATATGAGTGTGATACGTGACTTTGAGCTCAGACAACAATGGCTCAAGCCATAGTAGTTCAGAGGTGGTGTGAGCGAGAGCTTCATGAGACAAGATTGAGACCAAAAAATATACACGAGCCAGATGTGGACCGCCTATCATCTGGGTCACTGGCCCAGTCGGAGTCACTATAGGCATGAAGAGACAATTTGAAAGCTGTAGCTGACGGAGACAGATGTAAACAATTCCCCCGGACTTGAACTTTTGCACTCCGAGCAAAATTAAAATAAAACAAAGAAAGTGCACACACATCAATAACTACTCATTCTAGGCTACAAGTCTTCTTCGGTTAAGTTTGCATCGATAGGTACTAATCTTACACACTAAGGATATCGTAGGAACACTAATCCACAATTGTGCGGTCATAAGGCTCCCTCCTATACAAATCAATCTAAATCATGTCGTTATACCTAAGTCTAACTTACTCATCCTCTTTTTTCACTCTCTTTCATTCTAGTGCAATCACATTAAGCCCTTTATCTATTCACACACATGGTAATTGAGCTTGTTGGTGACTATGATCCATATTATTATTATTATTTTTTCCTTTTCAATAATTCAGATTTTTGTCTCTTTTTTTTCTTTCTTTTTTTAAGGTTTCACAACCGTTAGCCTAAATGACCGGGTGAGAGTCACCTAACTTAAAAGGCGGATTCCCATTTTGACTTCTTATTAAGCACATGATCATTCACTTATTTGCATCAGCTCAACTACTTAGTATGTGATTTCTAGATGGTGTTGACTGCTAGATAAACTACTTAAGAGCTATTAGAGGACGGGAACTCAAGACTATGCCATAACAAGTATCTAGCTCGACTTCCATATTTGGGAGACTCAAGGTGTTAAAACGATATCGATCTTATGAACTGTTCCCAAGTCTCCGCAAACTAATCCCAAATTAGACTATAGCCCAGAACTTTCAAAAAGATGCAAATTTTTTTATTTTTCTTATAATAACTGAAAAAACAAACAAAATAAAACAAAGGTCTCCCTCCCCCAGACTTAAAACAAGCATTGTCCTCAATGAGACATAATTATTAAAGTAAAGAGAAGGAAATAACAACTCCCTGATCAAGTTGCAGTGTAGTTAGGCGCTTCCAAAGAAAGCTCATCTATACCGACATCTTCAGACACCGAACCTCCATAGAATAACTTCAGACGCTGCCCGTTAACCTTAAAGACTTTGTCAGTACCTGTAATTTTAATTTCTACTGCACCATGAGGAAAAACATTAGTAACAACGAAGGGGTCAATCCATTTGGATCGAAGTTTCCCAGCCATAAGCTTAAGGCGGGAATTAAACAATAAAACCTGTTGGCCCACAGAAAACTCTTTCCTAGAAATCATTTTATCATGGAAGTGCTTAGTTTTTTCTTTATAAATTCTAGAGCTTTCATAAGCCTCTAATCTAAGCTCTTCCAACTGTTGTAATTGGAGTTTTCTTTCAATACCTGCTTGTTGCATCTCCAAATTACAACTTTTCACCGCCCAATAGGCACGGTGTTCTATCTCAACAGGAAGATGACATGCCTTACCAAAAACAAGTCGATAAGGAGACATCCCAATGGGTGTCTTGAAAGCTATTCTCTGAGCCCAAAGTGCGTCTTCTAGACGACGGCTTCAGTCCTTCCTGTTTGGTTGCACCATTTTCTCTAAAATCTGTTTGATCTCCCTGTTTGAGATCTCAACTTGCCCATTAGTTTGTGGGTGATATGCAGTAGAGACTCTATGCACAACTCCATACATTCGGAGCAAAGCTTCCATGGTGCGGTTACAGAAATGCGTGCCTTGGTCACTGATGATAGCTCGCGGTATTCCAAACCTGCAAAAGATATTAGATCTGACAAAATCTGCAACAACTCTAGAATCATTAGTCCGAGTGGGGATAGCTTCTACCCACTTTGAGACATAATCAACAGCAAGCAGAATATAAAAGAAACCAAACGATACAGGAAAGGGACCCACGAAGTCAATTCCCCATACATCAAATACCTCACAGAAAAGCATAGGTTGCTGAGGCATTTCACTCTTGCGAGTGATGTTCGTACCTGCTATCTGACACTCTTTACAAGTGCGGTAAGTCTCATAAGCATCTTTAAAAACAGTTGGCCAATAGAAGCCTGAGTCGAGGACTTTCCTTGCAGTTCTTTGCGGGCCAAAATGTCCTCCGACTTGAGACGCATGAGAGAAATTTAAAATGGATTCAATCTCATAGTCGGGGACACATCTTCTAATAACTTGATCACTACCAAACTTTCAAAGATATGGATCATCCCAAACATAATATTTGGCATCACTTTTGAGTTTATGAATCTGTGATCTGGACGCACCTGTAGGAAAAACACCAGCAACAAGATAATTAACAATATCAGCAAACCAAGGTGTAATACCATGTAAAACTAAAAGCTGCTCATCAGGAAAGTCATCCTGAATGGGAAAAAGATCTTCATCTCTCTCTATCCTGCTCAAATGGTCAGCCACTAAGTTCTCAGCTCCACTTTTGTCTTTAATCTCTACATTAAACTCTTGCAGCAACAACATCCACCGAATCAATCTCGGTTTTGCATTCGGCTTCTTCAACAAATATTTTAAAGCTGCATGGTCAGTAAAAACAACAACCTTGGAACCTAGCAAATAAGATCTGAATTTATCAAGAGCAAAAACAATAGCTAGAAGTTCTTTTTCAGTGGTAGTGTAATTTAACTGTGCAGAGTCTAAAGTCCTAGAAGCATAGTAAATAACATGGGCAGCCTTGTTAACTCTTTGTGCAAGGACAGCCCCAACAGCATAATTCGAAGCGTCACACATAAGCTCAAAAGGGAGGGTCCAGTCAGGCGGCTGGATTATGGGAGCGGAGGTCAATGCTTTCTTCAAGAAGTCAAACGCCTCTTTGCATTTGTCATCGAATAGAAAAATGACGTCATTCTTCAACAAGTTTGACAGCGGAAGAGCTATCTTGCTGAAATCTTTGATGAAACGCCTGTAAAAACCTGCATGACCAAGAAAAGAGCGAATCTCGCGAATGCAAGATGGGTAAGGTAGCGTAGAAATCACATCAATCTTAGCAGGGTCAACAGAAATTCCTTTTTCAGAAATTATGTGACCAAGAACAATTCCCTGCTCAACCATAAAATGACATTTTTCATAATTTAAAACAAGGTTAGTTTCGATGCATCTTTCTAAAATCAAGCTTAAACTGCTCAAGCATGCATCAAAAGAAGAACCATAGACAGTGAAGTCATCCATAAAGACTTCCATGCAATTTTCAATAAAATCAGAAAAAATACTAAGCATGCAACGCTGGAAAGTGCCAGGAGCATTGCAAAGACCAAAAGACATTCGCCTATAAGCAAAAGTACCGAAAGGACAAGTAAAAGTGGTCTTCTCTTGATCTTCCGGTGCAATATGAATCTGAAAGTAACCTGAAAAGCCATCAAGAAAACAATAATGTGATTTACCAGCTAGCCGTTCAAGCATTTGGTCGATGAACGGTAAAGGAAAGTGATCCTTTCTAGTAGCCTGGTTTAGTCTCCTGTAACCGATACAAACTCTCCAGCTATTCTGCACTCTAGTGGGAACAAGTTCATTCTTTTCATTTTTGATAACTGTAAGTCCAGATTTCTTAGGTACAACCTGCACTGGGCTTACCCACTTACTGTCAGAGATATGGTAAATGATACCTGCTTGCAAGAGTTTGGTTACCTCTTTCTTCACGACATCGAGAATCAAAGGACTAATTCCTAGAAGGTCGGCTAATGTCCACCCGTTTGCCTTTTTGTGCTTCTTCAGAACCTGCAAAAGTTTGTTTTCTTGATCGAAATCAAGGTTAGAAGAAATAATAACAGGGAGTTTTTCATTACTCTCAAAGTAAGCGTATTTCAGGTTTTCAGGGAGCTCCTTTAGCTCTAAGGACGGGGGCTGCTCGATGGATGGAGCGCTTGGGGCAGCAGGAACATCGAGAGCATCAGCTACCAAAACAGATTCATCAGCGATAACTCCACCTGTAGGAAATACGTCAGCCTGCAGGGAAGCATCAATCTCAGCACACACAACACAAAGGTTAGTGTCAGTACAATCAGGACATGAATAAGTATCATCAAAACCAGATGAAAAATCAAGAGAAAATAAATCAGAAAAAGTGTCATCAACTAATTCAGAAATCAACTCAATGCGAAAAACAGAGTGTTCCTCCGAAGGATGTTTCATGGCATCAAAAATGTTAAATTTTGCGACAATGTCGCCAAACTCCATGGACATGCTTCCGTCATCAACATCAATTTTAGTTTTTGCCGTTTTCATGAATGGTCTTCCTAAAATGATTGGAGCTTTGTTGGACCTTGTTTCTCCCTCCATGTCAAGAATGTAAAAATCTGCAGGAAAAACTAAATCGTTAACTTGAACAAGGACATCTTCGACTATGCCGGCAGGGCGGGTATTACTCCTGTTCGCCAACAGAATGATTAAACCTGTAGGCTGCAAAGGACCAAGACAAAGGTTATTATAAACAGAAGTAGGCATAACATTAATGCTCGCTCCTAAATCAAGCATGCAGTCATCGAATTTACTATTTCCGATGGTACAAGGGATAACAAAAGTTCCCGGGTCCTTGCACTTTTGTGGCAAGACCGGAATAGTGAGGGCTGAAACATTTCCTTCGCCTGTAAATTTTTCAGATGAAGGTCGGGGCTGAATAAAGGAAGAAATATTCCTTCCCAAATTGACTCTCTCACTTCCCTTCATCCTCCTCTTGTTGGTGCACAAATCCTTCAGAAACTTAGCATACTTAGGAACCTGCTTAATCACATCAAGTAACGGGATGTTTACCGCAACTTTTCGGAAAACATCTAATATATCTCTTTCTTTGTCTCCCTCCTCAATGCTCTTATTTTTCAGAACTCTATGTGGGAAGGGGACTGGTGGTACGTACTCTTTTTCTTTAATTTTTTCAGTTTCGACCACAACAGAAGAAGGAGAAGGAGGTTCAGCAGACAGTTCAGAAGTAGGAAGTTCAGAAGTTACCTCAATGATTTTTTTATTTTTTTCAGGGGCTGGTTCTGTAACTTTTTCGGATCTCAAAGAAATTTCACTCACATTAGCATTAGGACCATTTGGATTGATAACTGTTTGGGCTGGAAGTTGGTTCGACCCTTGGGCTTGCATGTTATTCATTTGAGTAGCAAGTTGTCCCATCTGCGTGTTCAAGTTCTGGATGCTAGCATCGGTCCTTTGTTGGAACTGAAGGTTGTTGACGACCATTTTTTTAACAAGATCCTCTAAAGAAGGTCCGGAAGGTGTAGGGGAAGCCGCTTGAGGTGGGTTAGGTTGTTGGCTCATTTGTGAGTTTCCATATCGGAGGTTTGGATGATTCCTCCAACTCGGGTGGTACTTATTAGTGGACAGGTCGGGAATGTTATACCGGTTCTGGTTGTTACTTTGGTTGTAAAGGGCTGCAGCATAAGCTGAAGGTAATTCAGTATGCTTATCATCTTGCAAAATAGGACATGTATCAGTAGGATGATCAGGAGAGGTACAAATGCCACATAACCTCGATGGTGTTTGAAGTTGTTGGGTTGCTTGAGCCTTACCTACGACTATCATCTGCTGCACTAAATCCTTCAGCTCATTCATTTTATTTTCAAAGGCTTTGTCAGAGTGAGAAACATGAGAGGATACGTGAAATTCGTTCACACCCTTTATTTGGACAGAATTATTTCTTGTTGTGAACTGTTGGGAATTTAGTGACATATTCTCAATTAGAGCCTTGGCAGCAGCCGGAGTTTTATCGACAAGTGCTCCACCACTAGCAGCATCAAGAATGTTCTTATCCATCGGTAACAACCCCTCATAAAAGTACTGGATGAGTAGCTGCTCGGTGATCTGGTGCTGAGGGCAGCTGGATACCAAATGTTTAAACCTCTCCCAATATTTGGTCAAAGACTCATTACCTTGTCTAATACCACATATCTCTTTTCTTATCGAGGCAGCTCTGGAGGCAGGAAAGTATCTCTCAAGGAACACTTTTTTCAGAGCATTCCAGTTTATAATTGAATTTGGCTCGAGGGAATATATCCAATCCTTTGCTGCACCCTGCAATGAAAAAGGAAAAGCTCGAAGTTTGATATGATCTTCAGTGATCCCTTCAGGCTTCAGTGGCGTAGAACACACCACTTGGAATTCTTTCAAATGCTTATGAGGATCTTCACCTGCAAGACCAATAAACTTGGGCAACAAATGGATTAAACCCAATTTTAATTCAAACGGAACAGCATCAGCAGCATACTCAATACATAGACCATTATAGTTTACATCAGGTGCGGCTAATTGCCTTAAAGTTCTATTATCAGCCATTTCAAAATCGGTGGTGGGTGGTGAACTAGTAATAACCTGGACTGCTCTACGTCGTGTGTGCAAAGTTCTCTCAACTTCAGGATAAAAAATAGCAAGTTCAGAGCAAGATGACCTAGTTGCCAGTACTAATGCACATCAGTGTCTCTAAAATGCCAACAATGTTCAAAATACCAACAATGTCCCTAAAAGTCAAGAAACGCACACAAAGAAGGAAATTGATTAAAAAAAACTTCAAAAAATTAAAAAGACACCGAAATTACTCTAATGACTTAAAAATAGAATTTTGAGAATTTTTTCGATTTTTGCGATTTTAAGGTCGATTCCAAGTATTCCTTTGGAATACATGGAGTAATGACCGGACGATTTTTCTGCTTCTGGTAGGCAAAACAGATTTACGATCGGACACGATTTTTCCAAAAATCGATTTTTTTCGACTCTAAATGCGAGAAGGCAAAAAACGTGGGGAACCTAGGGCCTAAGCACAACAAAACTAAACCTATGACTCTAATATCGATTAATAACGACAAGAATCCCCGGCAACGACGCCAATTTGATTCGCGGTCGCTCGCGGATCAAAAACGAGTTTGTTGTAAAAAATGGTATATAGCGACAGTGACTCGGAATATCGTTCTCAAGAATTCTTGTAGGAATAACCAATTACAGTAATGAAATACGGGGGGTTTATGTTTATGATTTAGAAAGAGTAATTAACAAAAGAAGTGATTAAAAATATAAGCTGAAACGGCTAATCTACTGTTTTCGTTTCCCAACTTATCATCGATCCTAATAATTCCCAATTCCTAAGCGGATTCTATCCCCTTTCCGATTATAATAACAATCAACAAGCACAATTGATATTATACGACACACGTTCCTAATTTCTGAATTAAGCAAACAGATAAAATATAGTAACCGTGAATTAAGCAAACACGAGAAACACACGCGGATTAAGCAAACACGATTAAAGTATAAGAACATGCAATCATCGAAATAAATCAATCATCCCTAAGATAAATCGAATTAAGCAAACAAAATATCATAGAGAAGAATTGAAAGGAAATAGATTTTATTGGAAATTAAAAGAACCTCAAAGTGTTGGCGGAAACTGATTACAGCAGATTAATCCGAAGGAATTAGTTCTCCATAATTCGTACAAAGCTCCAACAATAATTTTTGTGAATAGTGAATAGGGTTTTTTTGAATAGTAAACGAGTTCTCCTTAAAAGGACAACTAATGGATCCAGTTCAAAACCCAACTGGGTCGAAAATATAACCCAAGCCCAAAACATGACTCAAAACTAAATAATTTCCTTATGCTGCAACTTCCACGAATATTCTGGAATTTTGAGCTCCGAATCTGACTTCGACTCCAACATGAAAGTCGTAGCTCTCTCTCTTAGCTTTCCGGTGATTTTTAGAACGCCTCAAACGGATTCCCGGAACTCCAGTTATGATTGTTTCCGTGCAGACTGCTAAAGCTGAAAAATAAGTGCGAAAATTAAATTAAACTAAAAATAAAATAAAATATGAAAACATAATAAAATATAATAATAACCAAAATAAAATAAATAAATGCCTAAGTAAAAAGTAGGAGAAATGTGCATAAATATGCACTGATCACTGTAGCTGACGGAGACAGATGTAAACCATAGCGGATAGTACCACTTAGATACCGGAGAATCCGTCTAACTGCAGACCAATGAGTATCTAGGAGATCAAACATGAATTGGCAAGCCTTATTGACACTGTAGGCAATGTCTGGTCTAACTAAAGTCACATACTGCAATGCACCCACAATGGATCTATAGAAGGAAGGATCTGCCAACTTTGAAGCTCCATGTTTGCTGAGTTTGCAGTTGGTCATCATGGGGGTTGGAACTCCATTGGCACTGACCATGTTTGCTCGAGACAGGAGATCTCTGATGTATTTTGACTGTGTCAAAAGCATTGATCCATCTGTTTGAAAGTTAACTTCAATGCCAAGAAAATACTTTGGTCTGCCAAGCTTTTTCAATGCAAAAGCAGTGTGAAGTTGGTGTATTAAGGTATGAATAAGAGTGTGATCAGACCCTGTAATCAGTATGTTATCCATATACACCAGAGCATATAAAACAGTGCCTTGAGAGCAGTAGAGAAACAGAGAGTTATCACACTTGGATGTGGTAAATCCAAACTGGATTAGGGCTTGTGCCAGTTTTTCATACCAGGCCCGTTGAGCCTGCTTGAGGCCATAGATTGCCTTGTGTAGCTTGCATACAAGAGTCTTGTCAGATGTGGCAAAACCTGGAGGTTGAGTCATGTAAACTTCATCAGTCAAAGTGCCATTGAGAAAGACATTGTTGAGATCAATTTGTTAGATGTCCCATTTGTGTGTGAGTGCCAAGGTAAGGATGATTCTGATAGTGGTGGGTTTAACAACATGGGAGAATGTTTCAGTGTAGTCAAAACCATGTTCTTGATGATATCCTTTGGCTACAAGTCTAGCTTTGTACTGATTGATAGATCCATCAACATTTTCCTTGATTTTGAAGACCCATCTACAACCCACAACTTTCCTTTCAGGTGGTAGTGTTGTGAGAGTCCATGTGTGATTGGCCTGTAAAGCATCAAATTCAGACTGCATAGTAGTGTGCCAGGAAGGGTGAGATAGAGCTTGTTTGACAGTAGTTGGTTCAGATTCAGTGTGTGCCAATAGTGCCTTAGGTTTTGATCTCCCAGTCTTGGCTCTGGTCATTATAGGATGATCATTAACCAAGAGTGAAGGTTGAGGTCTGTGGTTGGGAATGGATGGGGAGTGAGAAGACTCAGATGTGAAAACAAGGAATGTGGAATGTGAGGATGATTTTAGAGGAGTGGAGGTATAAGTATTTTTAGTAGTGGACAGAGGTAGTGTATTACCCTCTGGACAGACAGGGGACTCAACCTCTGAGCTGGAAAGGCTGTCATTAGGGTCTATGGACTTTTGAGCAGCATTATCAAGGTATGTAGAGGGGCCTTCTGCAGAGGTGTAAGGTGAGATGTCTTTTAAAGTGGGAGTAGGATTGGGAGCACTTTCCAAATTACCTTGAGTAGCCTGTGAGGTAGTAGGTGTTATATGAGATGTAGAAATGCCAAGAGGAGGTGAATTAGTGGTGATATGGTCTATGTCCAGATTAGATTGATTAGGTTGCTCAGATATTGGCACTGTCAAAGGGTCTAGGTGCCTAGACATGTGTTGAGTAGTTGTAAGTTCCATGCTTTGAACTGATGGGTCAGAGTTTAAAGGGATGACAAATGGGACCTGAGGTGATGTAGTAGCTGTCTTGGATGGTAGTGTTGATGGACAAGCAAAAGACTTGTTTATAGAAGCAGGGCCTGCTGTAGTATTTGACTGAAATAACTGAGGAAATGAAAAGTGTTCCTCATTGAAACTGACATCCTTAGAGATGTAAATTTTTCCAGAACTGCTCAGACATTTGAACCCTCTGTGTTGAGGAGAAACTCCAAGATATACACACTTCTGGCTCCTTAGTTGAAGTTTATGCTGATTATATGGTTTGAGTAGGGGATAACAGGCACAACCAAATACTCTAATGGTTTTGTAGTCAGGGTGCTTATCATAAAGTGCATGGAAAGGTGAGTGATGTGTAGTCAGTGGAGATGTTGGAAACTTGTTCATTAGATACACATCAATAGCAAAACTATGATCCCAGGATGTTAGAGGAATAGATGAATGAGCTAGAAGAGTTAGGACCATCTCAACAATGGTTATGTGTTTTCTCTCAACTGAACCATTTTGATATGAGGTATGAGGGCAAGTTAACCTATGTGTTATGCCAAGATCCTGCAGATACCTAGTGAGTGGTCTGAATTCACCACCAAAGTTAGATTGAACTGACTTGATTGTAAGATCAAATTGAGTTTGAACAAACTTGTGGAACATTTTAAAAGCACCTAGAGCCTCATACTTTTGTTTAAGAAAATACAACCATGTATATCTTGTGTGAGCATCAACAAAAGCAATATAATACCTAAAACCAGAACTAGATGGAGAGGGGGAAGGACCCCAAAGATCAGTGTATATTGTAACACCCCGTTCCCAAAATAAAATAAAACAATCAAATAAAACACATATACAAAGGTCAGAAACGCCACTGGGGCACACATATCAACAACAACAGAAAAACTCCCAAAACGCCCCGGTGTTACGTATCAGAGCAGTCCTACGGAGACACCACAATCCGACTAGCTAAACACCTGGATTGTCTGTACTTCCGAAGAAGCACAGACCGCAACAACAACAAAGGGGTGAGAATTACGATCAAATAATAATGGTATAATAGTACATGAAATAAAAGGCAGAAATCGATAATAATACTATTTCATATACATATCATTCGGACTCGCGGTCCCACCATCAAACACAATACACAATCACGCAATGAATGCACTCACACAACTCTTAACATGCGGTACCGACTCACAGTCACGATGGGAACCGGGCCATCAACCCTCCACACAGGAGCACATATCACCGATGGGCAACTGGCCATCAACCCTCCACTCAGGGAGCACGTATCACCGATGGGCAACTGGCCATCAATCCTCCACTCAGGGAGCACCACAATACTGATGGGAAACTGACCATCAACCCTCCACAATGGGAGCACCACAATAATACCGATGGACACCTGACCATCACCCTCCACTACGGGAGCACATCTCCGATGGACATCTGGCCATCACCCTCCACTACGGGAGCACCTCATCAACATAGATGGACACATGGCCATCACCCTCCTCACCGGGAGCACAACACATTAACATCAATGGACACATGGCCATCACCCTCCTCACAGGGAGCACACTAATAATACCGATGGTCACTGGGCCATCACCCTCCTCTACGGGAGCACACAACCATATTCACACACATCAAACATCTAGCACACCAAGTACACACTGATCCTATTGATCCATTCCTCCCACAACATATATACACGACGCACAAGGCGTACCGATCCCACGAATCCATTCACATCATAAGATACATACATAACAAGCACACATAGTGCGTCGATCCCACGGATCCGCTCACCATACAACTTAGCACATACAATGCACACAAGGCATGTCGGTCCTACTGACCTCAATACATCACATAATAGCATACAAATGCAACGCACAATAAGCGTATCGATCCTCACGGATCCACTATCCACAACACACCAACACAACGCACTCAAGGCGCAACGATCATACTGATCCTCACATCTCACACGCAGCACACACACGATGCACACATCTCACGTACACATCCACACCGATTCATACTTGACGCATAATTCAACGATTATGCCACTTGCGATAAACGCCGGCCAAATATCCCTACAACCACTAACATATGCTCACATCAGCATCTCAAGCAAGCCTCTCATCGCACATGACCAACAAGGGTCCAAGACCACAGAGAAACGACACAAAAACATCAACAAAACACAAAACTGCTGCTGGGCTCGCTGGCACGTTCGCCTGGCGAAGGCCCGCAACGAGCACTCACCACCGTTCGCCTGGCGAAGGCTCGCCCCCTTTCGCCCAGCGAAGGCTGGCGAACACCTGTAGAATCAGCAACATTCTACGCACCAGAACCATCCTCTACTCCCGATTCTGCCCGATTAAATCAAAAACTCACAACAAACAACAAACTACAACTGAGCTACGGGTCTATTCCCGATTCTATCCGACTATTCATCAACTCAGCTCTCAGAACCAACTTCCGGCTCAACTTCGAACTTAACCGAAAATTCCAAAACTCATCCAATCTAACATCCCCAACACATGTAACGATTTTAACATCAAACAACACAATAATACCAGTAACAAGAACATGCAATTAACCAATTCATCATCAATATTCCATAATCTCATACATGGGGTTAAGGATTCCCCTTTCTACCAACATTCATGCACATACCAAAATAACCGTTAAATTCCCCCCTTACCTCGAATGAAGTTTGATGATGATCAGCTCCACGAATCCTCAGCCTTGATGCCTTCTATGCTCAAGCTTGCTCAACTCCCTTCCCGTATTCTTCTTTTTCTCACGCTCGTGAACTTTCTCTCCTTCCTTCTCTTCCTTTTTCAAAATGACCAATATGCCCTTAGTCCCAAATAATACAACTTTTATTTCCAATAACTAATTCTCATATTTTCTTTTAATTCCAAAATTACCAATTTATTATATTCTCTCATCTATTAATATTGGAAATAATAATGATAATAATTAATAATAATTTTTACATTACTATTAATTATCGCATTTTATTTACCACATATTAATACGATGAGCTCTTAATCCCCCAATAATTCCACAAAAACACATCCGCGGAAAAAAATAACATCGGAAATCAAAAATAATTAAAATGGGTGTTACATATATCACATAAAAAGCTTTACTATACACATGATGTGTAAGAGGGGCATAAAGCCTATGAGCCTTACCAAGATTACATGATTTGCAAAAACAGTTTTGTTTATTTGAATGAGGAATATTACACAACTTTAGTATATGAGCAACAGATGAAGAGTTAGCATGTCCTAGCCTATGATGCCAGAGCATACTATTATTACATGTATTATCTATAGAACAATCCAACTGACAAGTAGGTGTGGATTGCAACTGTATAGCTTTGAACCTGACATGAATTATTCAATGTGGTATGCAGATTGTGAGACCTTGAGGACTCTAAAGGTAGAAGAGGAAAGCAGTAGAGACCACTGGCATCTAGGACTCCTTCAACCAGAATTTGTCTAGAAGCTTGAGATTTAATATAGCATTTGTTAGACAAAAATTCAAAGATGACACGATTATCATGAGAGAGTTTAGAAACAAAATGAAGATTTCTAGTAGTAGCTGGTACATGAAGGATATCATTCATTGTCAACTTGCATTTAGGCATGAGTGGAGAGCAAAATCTTGTGTACCCTATAGAGTTAATGGTGAGTGTGTGACCATTACCTACATAGACTTTGTCATTGCTTGTATATACCCTAGAATCTTGTAAATAAGAGGCATATGGAGTAAGGTGATGAGATGAACCTGAATCCACAAACCATGCTTGGGAGTCCAGTTCTGCAGGAAGATTATACTGCTGAGTTGTGCCAATAGACTTGGTTGTAGCAGCCATCATTGCTACAACTTGTGAATTTTGAGGCTTGTCTGCAGACTTCTCTTGACTTTACACCATGTTACTGCTTGGCTTATCCTGAGTTTCATTAGGATTGGGAGGCATGAATTTTTCATCAAACCTGTTCCAGCAAGAGGATACAACATGACCATATTTGCCACATAGTTGGCATGTAGGTTTGTTACCATTGGGAGGCCTTGTTCTTCCCCTGCCTCTATCTCTGGAGGGTCTAGAGTTCCTGCCATAGTTGGGTGTGTAATCCCTCTGTGAGCTTGAGTTTCCATGACCAGTGTGAGCAAGATTCACAACAACACTTGATGCAGCTTGATCCTGTCAAAACTTCTCCAGTTGAGCTTCTTGAACATATAACAGGGCTTCAACATCACAAAGAGATGGTGGAATTGGAGTACCATACATCTGTATAACAAAAGGATTGTATTCCTCAAGAAGACCATCAAGAATAACATCAACTTGGTCTTGTTCAGTGATGAAATCTCCAACATCTAAGAGTGAATTTGCTATGGCTTTAATTCTGAGCACAAACTCAGTTATTGTGCTAGCTCCTTTCTTGGTGGATTTTAGTTCCACTCTCAATTGTCTAACCCTAGCCTTCATCTGTGTTGTGAAATACTGGTGAATTTTGTCCCAAACTTCGTATGCGTGTTTACATGCAAGAACACGTGGAAGAATCGATTTTGATATTGTTGAGAGTAACCAAATAAACACAACTTGATATTGAACTAACCACATTTCATATTCATCAAAAATCGTACCTGTGATACGATCTTGCGTGGTTGCATATTTCGGCGGAATCTGCGGATTGACAACAACACGATGCATCTTCTGTGTTAAGATAACTCCTTCGACCTGTTGGTTCCATAAGAGGTAGTTGTTTTCTTACAGCTGAATGGAGAGTTTTGGACCGAATCGATTATTCGATTTCATTGTGCCAAACCCAGGGATGCCTTGTTGCGATGGAGGTGAGTCTTTGACACCTGATTCTTGATTGTCGTGGGATTCCATTGTTGCCGTTGAACAGAGCTAGAGCAGAAATGAACTTGCAAGGTTGATGCAGAGTAGAATAGCTCCAAGAATGGAAATGCAGAGCTGGGAGAGAAGATAGGGATAGCGGAAGCGTGTTAGATCGTGGCGGCGAGTGATACCATACTAGAGTTGATGAAGATGAACATGGAGATTCATCCTTGAGTAACATAATTCTGTTACAGATAAAAGAGAGAGAGAGAGAGAGAGAGAGAGAGAGAGAGAGAGAGAAGAGAGAGAGAGAGAGAGAGAGAGAGGGAAAGTAAAGTACAAAGGATATGGAATAGTATATTGTTATTGTGTATTATTCACTCATCAAGGTACCCTATATATATACATAATTTCTATACAAAGGATGAAGACTTTTCTCTCTTCATACTTATCTCTAATACTACGCGTGTTTGAAACTGAACTTGAACTCATAATCACTAATTAAGCCAAAAGAAATCCTTTATTATAAGAGATCCCTTGTCATCTCATCTAAACACTATTAGATAATTCATCAATTTTTCTTTTTTAAATAAATATCTTTAATTACTTTCTTCTTCTCTTTTTCTAAGAATTCATTGCATACGTCAATTATATTATAAAAATGTTAGTATAATTATAATAATTATTAAATTACCTTTATGTATCATTTACATTTAATAGTAAATTTTCATGTTAATTGTTCTAAAGATATGTTAGTGATTTGCTAATATCTCATCACCTTGAATGATGCTAGTGGATTTTAATAAGATTATGTGAAGTCTCTGCTTAATAATATCATTTCTTTTTGCATCAGTCTAATTTTATCTTATGAAGAAATATTCATCATACTATTACTAGACCTGGAGATGGTGCATGAAGAGAATAAACTTCTTAAAGGTGTTTATGTTGATAAATATTGATTTGGAGAAAGCCTACGATATATATATATATATATATATATATATATATATATATATATATATATATATATATATATATATATATATATATATATATATATATATATATATATATATATATATATATATATATATATATATATATATATATATATATATATATATTAATCAACGCATGTAGTAATTTAAAAGTAATAATGTTTTTTCTCAAAGGTGCTTACACTTGGAATCAAAGTTATAGGTCTCATCTTGTGAATGTACTTTTCGAATAAATATCTATGGAGTGAAGTGTTAAGACTTTTAGATGATAAAGTAATAAATTATTTTTCTTTCAAAAAGAAGAAAAGAAAGTATTTTTCTAATTATCAACAACCAAATTATCCATTTGTGCAAAAAGAAAAAGAAAACAAATTATGTTTTCAAATTTCAATAAAATTATTATTTGGTTTTTAAAGAAATTAACCATATTTAGTGTTTGATTGTTTTCATGGTGGATTCATAAAAAACACACGTCTATCTTAAAGCTCCAATTTATAACTAAAAATATTACATTAAAATAATATTAAAAAATCGTTTGTATTGAATTCAGACGCATATCCAAACACTTACTTAGTTGTTTGGAAGTATATAAGTAAAATTTTCTAGTTTTATTCTATTTATTGTTGTTATTTTCAAAATACTTTTCTATTAGTAATTAACTATTTTTTATTTTCTTAAAATTAATTTTCATAACAATAAATACATTCACAATATTTGCTTAAAGATGAGATTTACATTAAGTTTGTTAATGTAATAACATAATCTTCTAACTCAGTTTATTAATCTCAAATTATTACATAGTGATAATGATACTCATATCTCAAGTTAGTTATAATTGTTATGCAAATGACTAATTTGTTCTAAAATTAGTTATATAGTTAAGTGTTGAAGGAAAGATAATTTAGTATTTTAGTATTTAGTCTACTGATATTTTTGTTTGTGTATATAAGTAGTAGTGTGCTTAGTCATTAAATAATGTAATAGAAACACATTGTAGGATAGAGTAGTAATGTAATTATTCTCTGTGTGTAACTGTTAGTGGAATTATAGTGGAAGTTTATTAGAATTTCTCTCTCTCTCTCTCTCTCTCTCTCTCTCTCTCTCTCTCTCTCTCTCTCTCTCTCTCTCTCTCTCTCTCTCTCTCTCTCTCTCTCTCTCTCTCTCTCTCTCTCTTCCATCTTCACCCTTTTCACCTTGTGAACCAATAATTGGTATCTAAAGTTTTGTTTCAGATCCACATGGAAACACAAGTGAACACTGAGGCATTGTGTGTTTGATTTTATTTTTTGAGTTCGTGGCGAACTCTTGATTGAAATCGTAACAGAATCACATTTCTTGATTCTGCGGGATTAGGAAACACTAGTGTTTGGTGAGATCTCAGTGAACTGCACAAGGTCAAAGATGAACGAAAACAATAATCTGAGTACCAAGCTTCCAGTGTTTGATGGAAAAAACTGGAATCAGTGGATGCTTCATATGTGTGTGTTGTTTGACACTTAAGATGTTCTTGATCTTGTTAACGACAACTCCAGATGCACTTCCAAAAATTACAACGGATGCGCATAGGAATGCTCAGCGTGATCCGAGGAAGAAGGATCAAAAGACGTGTTATACATTCATCAGTGTGTGGATGGGAACGTGTTTGAGAAGATAACTGATTCGACGATAGTGAAGGCTATGTGGGACACACTGGTACGGTGCTACGGTGGTGATACATGAGTGAAGAAGGCAAAGATTCGGTCTCTACGTAAGTAGTATGAGAATCTCAACATGAAGAACAACGAAAAGGTACCTGACTACATCTCTAGAGTGATTCTGATCACAAATGAGATGAAGTCGTGTAGAGAAACTCTCTGATGAAAGGATCAACGAGAAGGTACTTAGATCTCTTACTCCTCAGTTTGATTACATTGTGGCAGAAGTTGAACATTCTAAGGATCTTAGAACCATGAGAATATAAGAGCTGCAAAGTAGTCTAGAGGCACAAAAGTTGCGTTTGACTGAGAGAAATTTGAAATAGATAAAGCAACATATTCTAAAAGTAGCCTATGATAAGAAGTTTCAGAAGCAGTCTTGGTCAAAAGTCAGAAAGAGATCTGATGGTGTTTAGAAGTCAGAAACCTCAACTTCTAAAAGGCAGAAAAGTGCTCAAAAGGGGACGAAGAAGTATGACAAGAAAAATTTTCAATGCTACTACTGTAAGAAGTTTGGCCACTTCGTTGTTGATTGTTGGTCAAACAATAAAATGAGTTTAGAAGAACAAACGCATCCAGAAGAGATTCTGATGATAAATCTGTGCTATTGATGGCTTCTGCATCTGATGATGCATATTTGACAGACTGGTGGTATATGGACATTGACTGCTCAAATAATCTTACTGGAAATAATAATGGTTTGGTGACTTTGACTCTAGAAAGAGAACAAAGATCATATATGTTGATGATAAATACCTCAACGCTGAAGATATGGAAAATGTTAGAGTAGCTCTGAATAATGGTAAAGCAACATTAATTCAGAATGTGTGGCATACATGAAAAGTAATCTGATGAGTGTAGGCCAATTAATTAAGAAAGGTTTTTCAATTACCATGAAGGACAACATTTTGAAGTTGTATGACTGTAATCAGAAGCTGATTATGGAGTTAGAGTATGGGAGGTATAGAAAATTTAAGGTGAATGTTAAAATTGTAGATTTTGAATGCCTTAGTGCAACAAGGTGTTGTGAAGGAAAGTGAGTTGTGGCACAAAAGATTTGGTCATCTGAACTTCAAAAGCTTAGGGCATCTAAATTTGAAGAAGTTAGTACATAGAATTCCTGCAACTAAGAAGCCAGAGAAGTAATACAATGTGTGCATGGGAGGGAAGCAACCAAGATTGCCATTTGCATATGAAATTCCTCCAAGAGAAAATCATGCTTTAGAAGTAGTGCATTTTGATGTGTGTGGATCATTTCCTGTATCTTCATTTGAAGGGAATAAATACTTTGTGTCATTTGTGGACGAGTTCCCAAGGATGACGCGGGTATCCTTCATTAAGTTCAAACACAAGGTGTTTGCTGAATTTAAGAAATTCACAATCAAGGTTGAGAATCAAAGTGGTCAAACTCTGAATATTCTTAGAACTGATGGCGGAGGTGAGTATAACTCTAACGAGTTCAGAAAGTTCTGTGAGGAGAATGAAATAAAAAATAAGGTGACTGCTCCATACACTCCTAAACATAATGATCTTACTGAAAGAATAAACTAAACTTTAATTGATATGACGAGGAACATGCTGAAGGAGAAGAAGATCCCTCATATCTTGTGGGGATAAGTTGTTGCCACGACAACATATGTGCTCAATAGGTGTCCAACAAAGAAGGTGAAGGAGATTTTTCCTTTAGAGAAGTGGACTGGAGATAAGAAAAGTGTGAGTCAATTGAAGGTATTTGCTTCTATTTGTTACAAACATGTTCCCGATGCAAAGATAATGAAGCTGGATTACAGAAGCAGAGGTATGTTGCTTGTAGGGTACCACAATACCTTTTCTTATAAGCTCTTCTGTCTTGTCACTAACAAGGTTGAATTCAACCGAGACGTTGTTGTAAATGAGTCAAAAGCGTGGGATTGGAGTGAATCTCAATCCAACTCTGGTGTCTTGTTAACACCTGCGTTAACTCATGAAGATACCTCATTATCTAAAGGTTTTAAAGATGAGTTAGATTCAGAAGCTGATTTTGAAGGCGAGCCTGAAGATGAGCCAGAGTCTAAAAGTGACTTTGAAGCTGAAGAAAACTCTGAAGGAGAATCTGACTCTGATCCAAATTCAGACCCTGGTTGAGATCCAGACTCTAGGAATATTCCAAACTGTGAAGGTGGTCATACCTTTGAAGGTGGTACTTCTGGGATTCTAGCATATGATACTTTTCCAGTGTTCGAAGAAGATTCAAAACAAGTTCAAATGCCACAAAGAATTATTTCTAATCTCTTAACTTAGTTTCATTGAGGTGAATAAACAAAAATTTTGGTGATGGAGAAGAAGAAAAATATTGAAAATTTTCACATCTATTATACCACAATACAATGTGATTATGGTGAGCACAAATAACATTGAGCTTAAATATTTAATTTAAGTGATTACCCATGTAGATGTAATTTATTTGTCATTCATTTCCAATCTTTCAAATATGTGGCTTAGTTATGAAGAAACATAAAATTTGGTGATGGAGAAGAAACAAATTGAATATATTTACATCTAACTTACCATAATTCAATGTGAAAATGGTAATTATCAATAAATTCTAGCTTGAATATATTTACATCTAACTTACCTACTTTATCTAACTTACCATAGTTGGCATGTAGGTCTATTACCTACTTTATATAAAATTTTGTGATGGAGTAGAAAAATAAAATATAACTAATTTTTTACATTTACTATAGTCTATTGTGTTTTTAACTTAGTGATAAAAAAATTTAAAACTTTGGGATGGTGAAGAAAAAATTGAATAATTTTAGATGTAATATACCATAAGTCATTGTGAAAACGATGAATATAAATAATATTGAGCTTGATTATTTAATTTTAATTGTTATGCATATGTATAAGTTATGGGTTATTCATTTATAGCCTCTTAACTTAGTTTCTTAGAGGTGAAGAAACAAAAATTTTGGTGATGGAGAAGAAGAAAAATATTGAAATTTTTAACATCTATTGTACCACAATACAATGTGATTATGGTGTCCACAAATAACATTGAGGTTAAATATGTAATTTTAGTGATTACCCATGTAGATGTAATTTATTTGTCATTCATTTGCAGTCCTTCAAATTCGTGACTTAGTTACGAAGAAACATGAAATTTGGTGATGGAGAAGAAACATATTGAATATATTAACATCTAACTTACCATAATTCAATGTTAAAATGATAATCATCAATAAATTCTAGCTTGACTATTTTTTTAATTATTACCTATTTTGTATAAAAAATATATCATGAATTATAGTCTTTTAACCTTTTTTTTAGTGGGGAAAAACCTAAAATTTTGTGATTCAGTAGAAAAATAAAATATAATTAATTTTTTCCATTTGCTATAGTCTATTATGTTTTTAACTTAGTGATAAGAAAATTTAAAACTTTGGGATGGTGAAGAAAGAAGTTGAATATTTTTAGATGTAATATACCATAAGTCGATTTGAATACGATGAATATAAACAATATTGAGCTTGATTATTAAATTTTAATTGTTATGCATATGTATAAGTTATGGGTCATTCATTTATAATCTCTTAACTTAGTTTTATTGAGGTGAATAAACAAAATTTTTGGTGATGAAGAAGAAGAAAAATATTGAAAATTTTCACATCTATTATATCACAATTCAATGTGATTATGGTGACCACAAATAACATTAAGCTTAAATATATATATTTAGTGATTACCCATGTCGATGTAATTTATTTGTCATTCATTTACAGTCTTTCAAATCTATCGCTTAGTTACGTAGAAACATGAAATTTGGTGGTGGAGAAGAAACATATTGAATATATTTACATCTAACTTACCATAATTCAATGTGATAATGAGAATTATCAATAAATTCTAGCTTGACTATTTTTTTTAATTATTACCTATGTTGTATAAAAAATATGTCATGGATTCTATTCTTTTAACTTTGTTTTTTAGTGGGAAAAACCTAAAATTTTGTGATTCAGTAGAAAAATAAAACAATTAATTTTGTACATTTACTATAGTCTATTGTGTTTTTAACTTAGTGATAAAAAATTTAAAACTTTGGGATGATGAAGAAAACAATTGAATATTTTTAGGTGTAATATATCATAAATCGATTTGAATACGATGAATATAAACAATATTGAGCTTGATTATTTAATTTTAATTGTTATGCATATGTATAAGTTATGGGCCATTCATTTGTAGTCTCTTAACTTAGTTTCATTGAGGTGAATAAACGAAAATTTTTGTGATGGAGAAGAAGAAAAATATTAAAAATTTTCACATCTATTATACCACAATACAATGTGATTATGGTGACCATAAATAACATTGAGCTTAAATATTTCATTATAGTGATTACTCATGTAGATGTAATTTATTTGTCATTCATTTCAGTGTTTTAACTCTGTGGCTTAGTGACGGAGAAGCATAAAATTTGGTGGTGGAGAAGAAACATATTGAATATATTTACATCTTACTTACCATAATTCAATGTGAAAATGATAATTATCAATAAATTCTAGCTTGACTATTTTTTTAATTGTTACCTATTTTATATAAAAAAATATGTCATGGATTATAGTATTTTAACTTTGTTTTTTAGTAGAGAAAAACCTAAAATTTTGTGATGGAGTAGAAAAATAAAATATAATTAATTTTTTACATTTACTATAGTTTATTATGTTTTTCACTTAGTGATAAAAAAATTTAAAACTTTGGGATGGTGAAGAAAAAAATTGAATATTTTCAGATAAAATATACTATGAGTCGATTTGAATACGATGTCTATAAACAATATTGAGCTTGATTATTTAATTTTAATTGTTATTCATATGTATAAGTTATGGGTCATTCATTTGTAGTCTCTTAACTTAGTTTCATTGAGGTGAATAAACGAAAATTTAAGTGATGGAGAAGAAGAAAAATATTGAAAATTTTCGCATCTATTATACCACAATACAATATGTTTATGGTGACCGTAAATAATATTGAGCTTAAATATTTAATTTTAGTGATTACCCATGTAGATGTAATTTATTTGTCATTCATTTGCAGTGTTTTAACTCTGTGGCTTAGTGACGAAGAAGCATGAAATTTAGTGGTGGAGAAGAAACATATTGAATACATTTACATCTTACTTACCATAATTCAATGTGAAAATGGTAATTGTCAATAAATTCTAGTTTGACTATTTCTTTAATTGTTACCTATTTTATATGAAAATATATGTCATGGATTATAGTCTTTTAACTTTGTTTTTTAATGGAGAAAAACTTAAAATTTTGTGATGGAGTAGAAAAATAAAATATAATTATTTTTTTAATTTACTATAGTCTATTATGTTTTTAACTTAGTGATTAAAAAATTTAAAACTTTGGGATGGTGATGAAAAAATTGAAATTTTTTAGATGTAATATACCATAATTTAATGTGAATACGATGAATATAAACAATATTGAGCTTGATTGTTTAATTTTAATTGTTATGCATACGTATAAGTTATGGGTCATTGTCGTTACTGCGAAAATGAGGTGCCGACACAACAGAAGAGTCGCCACCTATCGTTATTTATCTCTCTGAACGGGAAAGGAAACGATCAGGAGAAACCTCGCGAAAAAGGGATAAGACCGGTCATCGCAACCAAATCTCTGGATTCAGGAGTCGGTTACGTAAGGGGAAGGTATTAGCACCCCTCACGTCCATCGTACTCGATGGGATCCATGCTTGTTTGTTATCTGACGGTTTTTTTATTCTATCTACCTATCAAGGTTGGTTTAAAACAAAATAAAAAGAAAGAAAAGAGGACTCGACAGAGCGTCGCTGCTCTGGGCCTACGTATTCTCATCAAAGAAAATCAGAGTCGACGTAGTTCGGCTAACTACGGGTGGAGGGAAGGTTGTTCACCAAGATATCGCATCTTGTGCCTATGTAGTCTCATCAGAGAAATCAGAGCGAACGTAGTTCGGGGGAAAACGGAACACCGGTGTTCAACCATTTTTACCCGAGTAAAGTTAAACAGTAGTTCCAGCAGTTAGGGACAAAGCCTGTTTACGGTGGGACTGAAGCTTAACGGCACTCTTTTCTTCAGAAAAGTTTCCTTGATTAACAGACCCCTAAAGGGTAAAAGGTTTGACTGTTGTTTTGTGTCTTTTATGCAAGAAGTGTTTTTTACGGATGTTTGCAATTCATATTGCACTAAAGATTCGTGATTCGAGAATGAATGCTTCGCATATCATCCGAAGGACATACGCTAACACTCTAGATAATTGAGAGGCAACCACCTAATCATCATTTCTCGAATGCTCAAAGCTCGTAGCGTACAATACTCATTAACCTTTTATTACTGTATTTTACATTGTTTTAAGATGAGAAGAAAGAAGCGCAACTAAAGGGAGACTATCAAGTCCTAATAGTTGCCATACCAAGGATTCATCCTATGGTTAAGGTTTGAAACCGGGAACTCCTAGAAGTTATCATGCAAAGGCTTCAACCTAAAGTCTAATCATCACTTTCTTATCAAAGGAAGTGAGATTCCTAGGGGACCATGTCAATGGGCAACAGACAACAGACAAACATCTGCTAAACATCAGTAAAGTAGAAAAGAAAATAGTAAAGATGCACATGCAATGCAACAATACAAGCAAAGGCAAGGGAGACAAACTCAACCTCAAACCCACAAGCCAAGCAACACACATCACATGCAAGGGAGGAAAACTCAACCTTAAACCAGCAAGCAAAGCCAAACTGTAAAAATACAAGCAGAGGGAGACAGACCCGACCTCTAATGCAATACAAGCAAGGGAGACAAACTCAAACTCAAACCCACAAGCCAAGCAACACACAAAACAGGCAAGGGAGGCAAACTCAACCTTCAACCAGCAAGCAAAGCCAAACAGTAAAAATACAAGCAGAGGGAGACAGACTCAACCTCTAATGCAATACAAGCAAGGGAGAAAAGCTCAACCTTAAGAATGCACTTAGGCCTATGATCAACTACATGAAATCCTAATCTAATGCACCACACCAAACATCCATACAAGCATTGATAAACAACAAAAAAACAACAGAGCAGCCCAACAACAAAGCAATCCAGCAGCAACAGAGCAATCTTCAGTTTGTATTTTGTGATGATGCCCAAGCTAGCTTCATGAGGGAAAGGGATCTTCAAGCTCCAATCTTCAATCTTTAATCTTCAAAAAGCTCCACCAAAATAGAAGAGATTCAACACAAAGAGAATGGAATGATGAGGGGAAGCATGGTGGAAACCACAGGAATCCACCATGGCACTCAACCACTCATCTAAGATTTGTATCCTCAAAGGTTTTACCTTTTGTGGTAGGCCTCTAGTCCTTCCACAGGAGGGACCAGGCTCCCACAAAGGAACCTTGCATCATTGGATAGGAAATGGGATGCAAATCAAAGCAAACCATGTTTATTGAAGAAGGAAGGATCAAATCTAAAGCTCTTCCTAAACCCTAATTGATTAAGCTACAAGGAAGCTACCTAAAGGGTACTAAAACACCAAATAAACTATTACCATGAAGCCCACAGAAGCTTCTATATGCCTAGAGCACTATTCAAAAGGAATGGGAAATTTATCTTATGCTATGGGTCACCATTGAGGTCATTCTAAATGAAAGGTCAAGTTAGAAGCATCCTAAAACTAGTCCAAATATTAATTCTAGGAAAAATACTAGATCAACTTCTAAAATCCTATAAATTTTTCTAAGGGATCCTAAATGAGTTAGGTACCTTATGGTAGAAAAACTAGGGACTAAATCTAAAGGTAAAGTCACCTACAAAATTTTAAGTTTATGGTTATCAAAAGGGAACCCTAAAATGGAAGGTCATGGGAACCTAATTCAAAACTAGTTCTAAAGTTCTCTAAAAATTATGAAATAATTCCTAAGGGATCATGCATATGTCTAATAACAGCCAGCCAAAAATCTCAATCTAATTTTATTCTATGCCTTAGAACAAAAATCAACAAGAACAAGGAAGAAATATGCCAAATTAAAGAAATAACAAAAATGGAAACATTCCAAATAAATTGGAAATTACACAAAAAAAAATCCAAGGGCATCAAAAAATCAGAAATTAAATCAGGATTATGCTCATATTTTTTCCATATTTTTCTGATCAAAAATGCATTTAATATGATTTTCGCAAGATAAATGGATTAAAAGAAAGAGAAAAATGAATTAAAATCAAATAAAATGTAAGAAAATATTAGAGCCACAGGATCAGTCTACTGGTCAACTCAATCCAACGCGCGCAGGGGCTGCCAGCATATTAATGATGCGCAACGTTTTGGCTTGCGATGTGATCCATCAGATTAGCTTACAAAGTCAAGGGTTAAAGATCATCCAACGGTCAATGGCTGTCGTCTTCGTTTAAATCTGAAAAGGGAGGGAGATTAGTCACGGTGGCTCCGGTGGCTGAGCCACCGTCTTCTCCGGTGATGCCAATGTTGCAGGTCATCGAACCTTAACTAAAATGAACAAGACCGGCACCAATCTTCTCCAATTTTCATGCTGATTCCAAATCTACTCTCCATTTTCTCCAATTCTTCCTAGGTTTTCAAACCCGATCAAGAATCTAAAATGTGTCATCTCATCAATCATCACCAAACCTCAGTTTCTTGCTATGGATCTAATCCTCACTCTTCAGAGATCATCACACACTATTCAAATCTTGCTAACACCTCAAGATCAGGTTGATTCGAATCCAAACAGAAAATTAATCATGACTTAGATTGTCTCTAAACTCCACAATTATGATCTAAAATCCATCTAGGTTCCTTCCTAAGTCCTAACCACAGTTTAATTCTAGTGGAAACAACCTAAAACTAGAGCAATCGTGAAAGTTACCAACCTGAGTTGTAGCTTGAAATTGGAGCAGTTTCAGTGTGATTCTTGCTTCAAGAATGTGCAGAAACCTTCAATACTCTATGCTGAAGATGATAAAAGCCTTGATTTGCCTTGAATTGCTCTGGAATGGAAAGCACAATTTTCACTTTGCTCTTGAAAACTTCAACTGCAATCTCTGATTCTTGCACCAAATGATCACCAAAATTGATCTGAATCCACCATAGAACTTATATAGGACTTTTTTGAGTGCTTTGGAGGCCCAATCCAGGATATCCAACTTTCACATTTCCTCCAAAATTTCCACTATGGCCTGCATGAATTGGCTCTGTTCTCAGCTCAAAAATCCTTCATACACCTTGCTCATGACCTATTGAATGTGTATGGACCAGATTCCCCTCTCAATTTCATCCTAGGGTGGAGTTTTGATTTGTAACTTCACCATGAAGTAACAATGTGAAACACCAAGAAATAAGCCTCAAACTGATTTTCTAATATTTCCATTGTGCTCAAAACAATATTTCCACTCAAAATATGCCCTCATTTGGTCTTGTTTGAACACATATGATTAAATTTGAAATTTTCAACTTAAATGCCTTTTAATTATCCTTTTTTCAAATTTTCTTCATACACTTCCATGTTCAATCCTTATCAATGGATGTTTGGGTCATGGTTAGACAAATAACACCATTTTGAACAACTTTCAAGTTGATCAAAAGTCTATTTGAGAAGTCTAAGTTGGTGAAATTGACCCATAACCAAATATGACCTATAATCATAACTTCCCCAAATACCCTTGACTTGTCAAAGCCATAACTTGAGTTCTACAAATACTTTCAAGGACTTTTTGGAAAGTTAAGAGAATATGGAACAACATTCATGTTGGCCAAAAGTTCATAGGAATCATCTTTCTAGGGCAAAAGTGTCATGCAAGTTGGTTGACTTTCAAGCTCCAAATTCACATGCCTCAAATGACCTATAACTTGCTTGGCTCATAACTTGAGTTCTATAAATCCTATCAAGGACTTCTAGTACTAAAATTAAAGATATTCACATCCTCTACAAGTATCATGACCATCTCAATGTGAGATGAGGCTTGCATCTTTACTTATCTTGTCTTGAAGTTAGACATCAAACTAGAGGATTTTACACTGTCAAGCATAGTAACCCTAACTCATGCACTTCTCAAACTCTTGAATCATAATGATTTGACCTTGGAATCATCCCTTGGACACCTTAATACATCAATCCATGATCACATGGCCTTGAATCTAGGTCTCAACCTTCTTCAAACTCAGCTGTTGACTTAGGATTGACCAGTCAAACCCTAATTGCACCAATCATGGTAAATCCTCTTGTACTCCATACAAATGACTTGTCTAGGCTTCAAAATGACTTTCAAGACATCTCATGAGCTCTCTCAAGGCTCCAAGTCCATCCCTATGGATTCAGAATTTACTATAGTCTATTATGTTTAAAACTTAGTGATTAAAGAATTTAAAACTTAGGGATGGTGAAGAAAAAATTAAATATTTTTAGATGTAGTATTCCATAATTTATAGTGAATACGATGAATATAAACAATATTGAGTTTTATTATTTAATTTTAATTATTATGCATACGTATAAGTTATGGGTCTTTCATTTATAGTCTCTTAACTTAGTTTCTTAGAGGTGAAGAAACAAAAATTTTGGTGATGGAGAAGAAGAAGAATATTGAAATTTTTTACATCTATTGTACCACAATACAATGCGATTATGGTGACCATAAATAACATTGAGCTTAAATATTTAATTATAGTGATTACCCATGTAGATGTAATTTATTTGTCATTCATTTGCAGTGTTTTAACTCTATGGCTTAGTGACGAAGAAGCATGAAATTTAGTGGTGGAGAAGAAACATATTGAATATATTTACATCTTATTTACCATAATTCAATGTGAAAATGGTAATTATCAATAAATTCTAGCTTGACTATTTTTTTAATTGTTACCTATTTTATATAAAAAAATATGTCATAGATTATAGTCTTTTAACTTTGTTTTTTAGTGGAGAAAAACCTAAAATTTTGTGATGGAGTAGAAAAATAAAATATAATAAATTTTTTTAATTTACTATAGTCTATTATGTTTTTAACTTAGTGATTAAAAAATTTAAAACTTTGGGATGGTGAAGAAAAAAATGAATATTTTTAGATGTAATATACCATAATTTAATGTGAATACGATGAATATAAACAATATTGAGCTTGATTATTTAATTTTAATTGTTATGCATATGTATAAGTTATGGGTCATTCAGTTATAGTCTCTTAACTTAGTTTCTTAGAGGTGAAGAAACAAAATTTTTGGTGATGGAGAAGAAGAAAAATAATGAAATTTTTTATATCTATTGTACCACAATACAATGTAATTATGGTGACCACAAATAACATTGAATGTGATTATGGTGACCACAATACCATAAATTTTTTAAATTTACTATAGTCTCTTATGTTTTTAACTTAGTGATAAAAATTTTAAAACTTTGGGATGGTGAAGCAAAAAAACAGAATATTTTTAGATGTAATATACCGTAATTTAATGTCAATACGATGAATATAAACAATATTGAGCTTGATTATTTAATTTTAATTGTTATGCATACGTATAAGTTATGGGTCATTCATTTATAGTCTCTTAACTTATTTTCTTAGAGGTGAAGAAACAAAAATTTTGGTGATGGAGAAGAAGAAAAATATTGAAAATTTTCACATCTATTATACCACAATACAATGTAATTATGGTGACCACAAATAACATTGAGCTTAAATATTTAATTTTAGTGATTACTCATGTAGATGTAATTTATTTGTCATTCATTTGTAGTGTTTTAACTCTGTGGCTTAGTTACGAAGAAACATGAAATTTGGTGATGGAGAAGAAACATATTAAATATATTTACATCTAACTTACCATAATTCAATGTGAAAATGGTAATTATCAATAAATTCTAGCTTGAATATTTTTTTTAATTATTACCTATTTTATATAAAAATTATGTCATGGATTATAGTTTTTTAATTTTGTTTTTTAGTGGAGAAAAACCTAAAACTTTGTGATGGAGTAGAAAAATAAAATATAATTAATTTTTTAAATTTACTATAGTCTATTATGTTTTAAACTTAGTGATTAAAAAATTTAAAACTTTGGGATGGTGAAGAAAAAATTGAATATTTTTAGATGTAATATACCATAATTTATTGTGAATACGATAAATATAAAAAATATTGCGCTTTATTATTTAATTTTAATTGTTATGCATACGTATAAGTTATGGGTCTATTATTTATAGTCTCTTAACTTAGTTTCTTAGAGGTGAAGAAACAAAAATTTTGGTGATGGAGAAGAAGAAAAATATTGAATTTTTTTATATTTATTGTACCACAATACAATGTAATTATGGTGACCACAAATAACATTGAGCTTAAATATTTAATTTTAGTGATTATCCATGTAAATGTAAATTATTTGTCATTCATTTGCAGTCTTTCAAATATGTGGCTTAGTAACGAAGAAGCATGAAATTTAGTGATGGAGAAGAAACATATTGAATATATTTACATCTAACTTACCATAATTCAATGTGAAAATGGTAATTATCAATAAATTCTAGCTTGACTATTTTTTTTAATTATTACCTATTTTGTATAAAAATTATGTCATGGATTCTAGTCTTTTTACTTTGTTTTTTAGTGGAGAAAAACCTAAAATTTTGTGATGCAGTAGAAAAATAATATATAATTAACTTTTTACATTTACTATAGTCTATTATGTTTTTAACTTAGTGATAAAAAATTTAAAACTTTGGGATGGTGAAGAAAAAATTGAATATTCTTAGATGTAATATACCATAAGTCAATGTGAATACGATGAATATAAACAATATTAAGTTTGATTATTTAATTTTAATTATTATGCGTATGTATAAGTTATGGTTCATTCATTTATAGTCTCTTAACTTAGTTTCTTAGAGGTGAACAAACAAAATTTTTGGTGAGAAGAAGAAAAATATTGAAATTTTTCACATCTATTGTACCACAATACAATGTAATTATGGTGACCACAAATAACATTGAGCTTAAACATTTAATTCAAGTGATTATCCATGTAGATGTAATTTATTTGTCATTCATTTACAGTCTTTCAAATCTGTGACTTAGTTACGAAGAAACATGAAATTTGGTGATGGAGAAAAAACATATTGAATATATTTACATCTAACTTACCATAATTCAATGTGAAAATTGTAAATATCAATAAATTCTATCTAGGCTATTTTTTTTAATTATTACCTATTTTGTATAAAAAAATATGTCATGGATTATAGTCTTTTAACCTTGATTTTTAGTGGGGAAAAACCTAAAATTTTTGGATTCAGTAGAAAAGTAAAATGTAATTATTTTTTTTTACATTTATTATAGTCTATTATGTTTTTAACTTAGTGATAAAAAAATTTAAAACTTTGGGACGGTGAAGAAAAAAATTGAATATTTTTAGATGTATTATACCATAAGTCGATTGAATATAATAGTCTATAAACAATAATGAGGTTGATTATTTAATTTTAACTGTTATGAATATGTATAAGTTATGGTTCATTCATTTGTAGTCTCTTAACTTAGTTTCTTAGAGGCGAAGAAACAAAAAATTTGGTGATGGAGAAAAAGAAAAATATTGAAATTTTTCACATCTATTGTATCACAATACAATGTAATTATGGTGACCACAAATAACATTGAGCTTAAATATTTAATTTCAGTGATTACCCATGTAGATGTAATTTATTTGTCATTCATTTACAGTCTTTTAACTTTGTGGCTTAGTGACGAAGAAGCATGAAATTTGGCGATGGAGAAGAAACATATTAAATATATTTACATCTAATTTACCATAATTCAATGTGTAAATGGTAATTATCAATAAATTATAGCTTGACTATTTTTTTTAATTATTACCTATTTTATATAAAAAATATGTCATGGATTATAGTCTTTTAACTTTATTTTTTAGTGGGGAAAACCCTAAAATTTTGTGATTCAGAAGAAAAGTCAAATATAATTAATTTTTTTATATTTACTATAGTCTATTATGTTTTTGACTTAGTGATAAGAAAATTTAAAACTTTAGGATGGTGAAGAAAAAAATAGAATATTTTTAGATGTAATACACCATAAGTCGATTTGAATACGATGAATATAAACAATATTGAGCTTGATTATTTAATTTTAATTGTTAGGCATATGTATAAGTTATTGGTCATTCATTTGTAGTGTCTTAACTTAGTTTCATTGAGGTGAACAACAATTTTTTTGGTGATGGAGAAGAAGAAAAATATTGAAAATTTTCACATCTTTTATATCACAATACAATATGATTATGGTGACCACAAATAACATTGAGCTTAAATATTTAATTTTAGTGATTACCCATGTAGATGTAATTTATTTGTCATTCATTTACAGTCTTTCAAATATCTGGCTTAGTTACGAAGAAACATGAAATTTGGTGATGGAGAAGTAACATATTGAATATATTTACATCTAACTTACCATAATTCAACGTAAAAATGGTAATTATCAATAAATTCTAGCTTGACTATTTTTTTTTTAGTTATTACCTAGTTTATATTAAATACATGTCATGGATTATAGTCTTGTAACTTTGTTTTTTTGGAGAGAAAAACCTTAAATTTTGTGATGGAGTAGAAAAATTATATAATTTATTTTTTACATTTACTATAGTCTATTATATTTTTAACTTAGTGATAAAAAAATTTAAAACTTTGGGATGGTGAAGAAAAAGTTGAATATTTTTAGATGTAATATACCATAAGTCAATGTGAATACGATGAATATAAACAATATTAAGCTTCATAATTTAATTTTAATTGTTATGCGTATGTATAAGTTGCCTGCCAACCACAACGCCGCCGCTCATTGTTTATTTCATAAGGGTGTGCCTGGTCACGATTTGGAAGGTTGTTACGCGCTCAAGAACATTGTCAGAGATTTGTTAGAACAAAAGATATTGTCTTTTTATGATCCTCAGCCAAAGATCAAGACTCCTCTTAGGGTTTTCAACATGTCTCAACCAGTTACTTCTCCCCTAAATCTGTTGAAGTTGGTAGTTATTCAGAAGCATAGGCCGTGGCATTGCAGCCTTCCTCAGGATAATGTGACCACGATCGACAAAGAATCTGGGAAAGTTATTCTAAAGGAAGATTTGAAGATTGATAATGAAGTAATGACAGATATAGATGGGGCAAGCAAGGTGGTTTGAAGTGATCATACTCCCCGTGTCATTGAGGCTCCGCCAGAGGAAACCACTATCACCATGTCGGTCTTGAATACAAAGACTTCATAAACACCTATTGAAGGACTTGTCATACAGTTCCTTTTGTTTATTTATATTATGTTTCTTTGGTTAAGCATAATTAGCATGTACGAACTGGTTTATTTTGATTAATTAATGAAATGCATATGTTTGTTTTGAATAAATCCATTCGTTTCACTCAACAAAAAATATTTTTTCATAAACTTATAATGCCAACTTTACCCGATCTCTTGTTCTGATAGAGAATTGGGATGAGGATGATGAACCAAAAGACATTAGATCTCTTGTCTTATGCTTTTGGTTGAGACCTGCTGGTGATGTAAGGCATTATTTCAAATCCCAAACACTGGAGATATAAGGATGATAACCCTTCTTTACCCCCTTTGAGCCTTGAAGTAGGAGTTTTCTTCTTTTCCAAATCAAAATCCTCATCTTAACCTGGGGCAGGGTAGTTTCAGTTAAACTGATCAAGCCCTTAGACTTTCAAAAAGGAGGAGCGAACCGTCGAGAATCTATCATTAGCATCTTAAGAAATCAAAATGCAACGACTATCCCTCGATTACTTAAAGAGTGGGGCAGTCACAAGACTTACAAAAGAGTCATATGACTTGTTCAAAAAAATATAAGAGCCCGCTAAGTCAAAACCTATGAAGGAGACTTATGCAAAACTGGGGCATCCCGCTGGACTCTAATGTCAAATAATAAAAAACGCCGTCCAGGAAAAAGTTAGGGAATAAAAGAACAATAAAGGATTACCTTAAAGAATCCATAATAAAGAACAAAGTTGTGTGACCAATCGACAAATATACTATTGCATTGATAGTTTCAGGATTAATATTTCACGCGTGGTGGTTTTGCCTGATATCTTAGAAACTTGCATATAAATGGCGTCAATAGAACTTGACGATCCGGCTAAACAGGGGCAGGCAGTTTCCAAGTCGTTTATTGATGCAAGCTGGACTCTCCTAAGAGCTACTTCTTGAAGACTCAGTCATAATACCATCGATCTGAGCCAGTTACTTCGAGATCTGACCAAATCTCTCTAAGAGTTTGAAAACAGTGGGGGCAGTTAGACTCCATTTTCTCTGTAAAATCCTCCTGAGATGGCTCTTTCTCTTAAAGCAAGTACTCTAGGGCATCATGTTTTTCAAAATGGCAACTACTACCAAGTCCATTAAGATCAAAACTAGCTTGTTTCATGGCATTCTTCATGCCCCGATGGATCTTACTCCCGACAGTCTGCATTCCCCAGTAAATCTCATCGTTGCAGAAATATGTCTAGACCCTTGCCTCAGAGTAGTCCCCAACGAGACTATAAGCTGACAACATGTTGAACCGAGCCGGTGATCTCTGAGACAGTGAAGATCTTACCAGCATTTTCCCAATGATAGTCCCCAACGATACTTTAAGCTGACAACACTTTGGATTCATCCGATAAATCTCCAGTAACTCCTGATGCTGCAGAGATCTTCCCGGTATCCTCCAAATGATACATGTTCTTGAAGACCCATTCTCATTGGGATCATCTGTTCCTCAGTGGAATTGCCTTACTTTCCTCAGGAAGTACTCCCTAGGAGACCACATTCTCCCCAAGAAGTCAAGTTACTTTCCCAGGAATATCTGGTGAATTCTCCTCAGTAAGTATGATGAACTCTCCTCTGGGAAATTAGATATATTTTATCCCTAGTTGGATGTACCTTTCCCCAGGAAGCCAGAGTACTATTCTTAGGAATTTGCTACACTATCTCTATGAAGTTGCCTAGCTCCACGTCTTCCCCATGCAGCGAATATTTATTTTATCCCCGAAAGTCTCTGATCCTAAGATTTTCTTCGGTTGATTATGATTCATGATAGTAATCCCTCCAGTGAAGTCATGATATCGTACTCTTCGGTGAGGTTATATAATATCCCCATGAGGAAGTCGTGATACCGTATCCCAAGCGGATTATTTTCTCCCCAGAGAGTTAGAACTTTGAAGCCAACATGGCTTTACCATCAACTTTTCTTATCCCTCAATAGATGTATTGTTGCAAAGGTCGTCAGGGTATCCCCGTCGAGATGTTTATTTCATCTCGTGTCTCCTCTCTCGTCTGTCATCATATGCATACGCATTAGCATAAGCGTTACATACTCATTTCATTTTTTTCCATACACATTGGCATACGCAGTTAGAATTTGCATGTTTTCTCTTTGTCGTTGTCTTTGTCGTTACCACCGAGTAACTAGGCTTGTCCACTCTCTCCAAGTAGATCGTCAGTCCTAAGCATAAAATACTATTTGTTTCCAACTAATCCTCAAAGAGTTCAACCCTCGTGGACGATGGTTATTTCAGTTATCTTTCCGTGATAGGATAAGATAATCCCCATGTGAGCTCATTTCCTCAATGGAGTCTTGTTTGACATTCCTTTCTAGCCCAATTCTAGATCGAACTTCGGTCTCGTTGGTCGCCGAACCTACCTGGGCGTGCACTTATTTTGCACTATCTTTCAAGAAAATCCGTTACAATCCTTTGCAGATATGCGAAAGTTCTCGCCTGAAAAGCTTATCACTACATTACGCAGCAGACAAGCAACAATTCTCAGCCGAGAAGCTTATCATCATCACACTCTATAATCTTGATATTTTTACAACATCAATACACGACAGTTCTCGCCTGAGAAGCCTATCATTACATCTTTCAACAGCGATATGCGGATGTTCTCTCCCGAGAAGCCTATCATCATCATCATTATATCACTTTACAATTTTTGATTACACTCTACGATCGATCTTCTCGTACAAGAAGCTCATCACTTCATTACAACCTTCATTACAACCTTCATTAGAATTTACATTACATGTTACCACCTCTACAAGCAATGTTCATCCGAGAAGCTTACCCTTGATAATCTTGCAAATAAGCAGTATTTTTCTCCTGGGAAGCTTATCCTATCTTCATCATGAGGAGCAGCAAGTGGCCATCTCCATCGAGAAGCTGGTTTCCATTTCCTTTTCATCTTGAAGTTTGGGGAGGTTTGAACTGAATCATATTCAGGGCGCCGACCTTGAAGTATGAAGAAGTTCATTTTATCCTTTAGTAAAAGAAGGAGCTGAATCATGTTCAGGGTGCTGACCTTGAAGTATGAAGAAGTTCATTTTATCGTTTAGTAAAAGAAGGAGCTGAATCATGTTCAAGGCGCCGACCTTGAAGTATGAAGAAGTTCATTTTATCCTTTAGTAAAAGAAGGTTTTGAATCATGTTCAGAGCGCCGACCTTGAAGTATGAAGAAGTTCATTTTATCCTTTAGTAAAAGAAGAAGCTGAATCATGTTCAGGGCACCGACCTTGAAGTATGAAGAAGTTCATTTTATCCTTTAGTAAAAGAAGGAGCTGAATCATGTTCAGGGCGCCGACCTTAAAGTATGAAGAATTTTATTTTAACCTTTAGTAAAAGAAGAATCTGAATCGTATTCCGGGCGCCGACCTTAAATATGAAGAGGTTTATTTATCAAATAAGCGACCTTCCCTCCATTGGAGCTTATCAATCAATTTTTCATTTATTATCCACAGATAAGCAACAGTCTCTTTATTTGAAAGTTTATCCAGTTTGGCATGTAAGTCCCTTCCAACGATAAGTGGCAGTTCTCTCTCGAGAAGCTTATCATGGCATTTCTCATTAAAGTCCATTTATTTTGGCATACTGTCGGTTTTACCCTGTAATTTTTCTATGGATTCCTGAAAAATTCCGTTCGATCCTGTCACGAGGGAAAGTTTACAGAAACTCGTATGTTATTCTTTGTTCAATGCTCTATCATTCTGTTTACTTGATCCTACAGTCGTGCGAATCCCAGTTTTACCTTTTATCCTAGAGTATCGACCAGACACGCATGAACCGGTTGAACGATTACTCTTAGATATTCCCCAGTAGAGGCCGTCTCATCGGTGCCATCTCCATTGAGGATCCCGTTCTTATAGTTTATTCTAAAAGTGACAATTGGTCGTGCTCGCACCAGTTGGCCATCACTTTAAAATTCCCCATGTCGTGTTGTTTCCTAATGTGTCGCATTCCCCAGTGGATTCGCCTGTCACGTCTGTCCCCTGTATCGTCGTATCGTCTGCATCCTTGCATTTATCATGGCATTGTCAGCATTATATTTCGGTCCGTTTTATCCATAGCATTACATATCACTGCATCTAAGGGCAAAATTTTCGGTTATCTATATTTAAATTCCATTCACCATGATTTCTCGAGCTACGTCACTCAAATTGTCCGGTGAAGCTATTTAAATAGGGGCAACTGTAATACCCCAAAATTTGCCCTGAGATTTAGTAGTTGCATTATCGCATCCCATTTCGTTTTGCATCGCATTTTAGCTAACCGCTGACAGGTTTGTGTAGTTGGTTGATTTTTGCAGGAAAAGTCGCATTTGTGCGCTCTTTAGCTTATGAAGGGTAAAGTGGTCATTTGTTTGCAGTCAACCGTCAATTTACGAATTTTGAGCTGTAGTCAGGAAATTTGAGTCGTTGGATATTGTTGATGTGAGTCGGGGCCGAGATGTAGTTGGAATGGTTTGATTGTGGAGGATTTGAGCCATTCAAAAATTAAATTGATTCAAGTATTGGATTGAAGTTAGCCAGAGAATATGATCATTTGAGTTTAATCAGATAGTTTGGATTTATTCAGATAAGGTTTCCTTTGAATTGCCGGAAGTTTTAAGAAGTTATGTTAGAGACGGGATTAGTCGGATAAATTGGATGGATCTGGGATTAAAAAATGGAACTTTAGTGGTGTTTTTCATCTCATTTTGAAAATCAAAAGGAATAAAAATAATTTCATTTCAATTTTTTTATTTATTTTGATATTTTAAATTAATTTCATTTCATTGTTAAATCAATTTTATTTCTTTTTTAAATTAATTTCATTTTTAAATAAATCATTATTTCATTTTTTTTAAAATTAATTTTGTTTCTATTTCATTTTTAATTTTTATTCTCATTTCATTTTTAAATAATTTGATTTCATTTTTTAAATATTGTTCTCATCTTCACTTTAAATTAATTTTATTCCATTTTTAACATTTTTTTTTCATTTTATATTTTTTAACAAAAGCATACATTTTAATAATGGTTTTCATTTTTATTTGCATAACAAAAAATAATAATAATAATAATAATAATAATAATGTTTTTTTAAAATATCTTAAAATGAAGAATTTTATTAGAAATAATAATTATTCTTTACAAAAAAATAATAAATAAATAAAATTACAAAAAAAATAAAAATAATAAATTACATTTTCTTTTTCTAAAAATCCTAAAATGCCTAAAAAATTTCTATTTTGTCCTAAGAGTTTTCTTCCCGACTCTTCCGATTATCCATTTCAAACCTGTAAAAATAAGCAAAGCAGACAAGTTTTTTTATCGGTTAGAATTTTATCCGACACCTCAGAGCATTCTCATCATCGGGTGTGTCGGGAGGGTAACAGATTGCTCCGAAACCAACTCCCGACTCTATTCCGACCAAAGGAAAAGTTCAGGTAATAATATGTTCCAATGAGGCAACCGAGAAAGAGAGATAAAAAGGTGCTTTTGAAAAAAGCTGTTTTGCAAAAAAAGTGCTTATCCAGAAAAGTGCTTTTTGAAAAAGCACTTATTCAGAAGTGATTCTCAACCAAAGAAACAATTTCGCAGCACAAATAGTTTTTTTCCCACAAATCACAAAGCCCATGGATCGACTAAGAAAAACGCAACCAAACCGTGAGAAATTTTTGCAACCCACAAACAAGCAAACAAGTCAGTCAAAACAATCAATAATAATCTTCGAGCAAAACGCAAATCAAGCCACCATTTTCGTAGCAAAATCGGTAAAATCTGGCCCATATCACCCAAACAAAGGATAATACAAAATCATCAAAAAAGTTCATGAAATAAAGGACACACAAGATCGCCCCAAGTAACCAACCCCTTAACTAGGTCTCTCCCCGTATTATTTACGATGCAAAAATTAGGTTTTCCTTCTTTTGACCTTTTTCTTTGGATAAATCAAAGATCGGTTGTGAATCTAAGATCGGTTGTTTTCTTGCTCATAACAGTTGTTGAGGTGGATTTTTGGATGTCGTTGACAGCTTTTAACGGAGAAGGTCAAAGCGGATGAACGATGTGACGCCGTGATTTTCAACGGTCATGTTTGGTTGATACTTGACTCATGATCGATTGGTAATTGGATTGTTGTTATATTTGTAGGTGAGGTGAAGGTTGAACGAGGTGGAGAGGAAAAACAAATGAAGGTGTTATTTTAGTTTTAAGGAAGAATAGGTGTGATTTTAAAAAGACGATGGTTTGATAATATTTTGGTGGCTATTCAAGCTCGTCTCCTCAACAAAAAATAAAAATGAAAGAAAAGCCTAAAATATCTGGATGTCAAGGGGGCTTTTTGTCCTGCAATTTATTGATGTCGTTTCTGCTTAGTCTCACAACATTTTGAAAAAATTATATCGTAGGATGCATTGAGAGGGGCTCGAGTGGTTTGGATGTTTTTGTCTTGTGGCAGTAGTAGTAGAGGTAGTGTGTGGTATCCTAGTTTATGAGAGTAGTGACCAGATGAATTTTTCTTTCATTCGCAACTAGCTTGTGCATTGGTTTGGCAATGTTTTGGCTTTATGTGAGGTAGGAAAGGGTGATATGCTGGTACAATTTCTATCTTGTAATAAGCTATGAACAAAGGCTTCCCAAGGGATTGAATATGGGCTTTATTTTTGTAACATTTTCATAGCAATGTGGGCTTTTGGAATTTCTTTTGTGTGGCCTTTTTGTAATTGTGAATTAGACCCCCTTTTTTGAATAAAAAATAAAATGATAAAAGAAAGTATAATGAATTTAAAATGGATAATTGAAATAGAAATGGATATTGAGTGAATAAAAAAAGAAATGGTTAATTGGATGAACAAAAATTGGATAAAAAGGGTTAAAAGAAATAATATTGGAAATTGATAATGGATATGGTTAAAAGAGAAAAGATTAGAAATTATAGTATATGTACGTATGAATTAACATGGTTATGGATTAAAATTGCAATAATAAAATGGTTAGGATAAAAATAAAATGGATAGAAAATGGTAAGATGGACAATGGATATTGGATATAAAAAATGGGCTTAAATGTTGATTGTGGATTTGGACAAAGAAAATAGGTTCTTAAAGAAAATGGATAACCACATTACACCAATCCCGAACTTTCCATAATGTCTGATTAAGTGCACACAACATCCACTGAACAACTTACAAAATAAACAACAAGCATCTGAATGAGCCAAACTCTGAATCTCTGATCAAGATAATCCTGAATGTCTTTGAATTTTTCTGAATAAATCCCCGAAAAAATAAATCCACGGAGGAACAGAAGATGAACCTGACCTTCTAGACCAAATCTCACATGAGCCACTGCTTGGTAACCCGATGAATTCTAATATAGAACAAAATGACCTGGATTACACATTGACTGAGAAATAGCCACTGATGCGTATAACTTGCATTTGAAGTAAACTCTCGATCACGACTAAATAACTACACTTGACTTGAAGTTGTTTCATCATCCCCAGTGAATCTGAGCTCCTATCCATGTTGACACATAAACCCTAACCTTGAGCCAACTGAACACAAGCTCACCAACAAATTTAGACCAAGGAGGTGATGAAATCCTAGGCCCTTGATGCCTGATAGCTCTTGAAAAATGTAAGCCTGATATTTGATGATATGATCTAGAGAAACTCTTGATCCCATGCCTTAGAAGATCAATGCAAAGTATGATTATGAACTATGCTCTAATGGTGATGCAAAAATGAATGCAAAACAAAAGCCAGTCAAAGCTAGAAAAAGTTAGGGCAAATTTTGGGGTGCAACATTAACAACTATAACACCTCCTTTCTTTGGTACGACATGCACTGGGCTAACCCATTGATTGTCGGAGATCGGGTATATAATTCCTACTTCTAACAACTTTTGTACTTCTTTCTTGACTATGTCGCTCAGAATGAGATTTATCCTTCTTTGATGTTCTCTAGAGGTATTATAGTACTCCTCTAGTATAATACGATGCATACAGATAGAAGGACTTATTCCTTTCAAATCAGAAATGTTGTAGTCTAGATCAGATGGGTATTTTCTTAAGACATGCAGTAGTTTCTCAGTTTTTATTTGTCCTAAGTCTGTGTTGACTATCACTAGTTGTTCGAGCTCGGTGTCTAGGAATTCATACCTTAATTTTTTGGGTAGTGTTTTAAGTTTTAAAGTCGGTTTCTTTGGGTAAGGCATATGATTGGGTGTCAGTGCTAGGCATTCACTTAGATCGTCTTCTTGGTATTCACCACGCCAGTCATCATCTTCAAAAATTAGAGGTATTGGAATTTTTAGGATTTCTGAATAAGAAGTTTGTTCCATCTCCATTTCTTTTATGCATTCTTCGATGACATCTAGCAGAAAACATGTAGCTTACCTTTCTATAATGGCTTCGGTTGTAGCTAGGAATGACCTTCCTAATATGATAGGGGTGATGGAATCCTCTTTTATGTACATGATTATGAAATCAATAGGGATATAAAATTGACTTATACATATCCGAACGTTTTCTAGTATCCCTATCGGGAACTTAACAAAACGATCGACTAGTTGTACAAATATCTTAGTTGGTCTTAATTCTCCCATATCAAGCCTTCTGCATATGAACAAGGTCATTAAGTTAATACTGGATCCTAAGTCACATAGAGCTTTGTCTATGACAAATTTTCCAATTGCACAGGGTATGGAAAAACTACCTGGGTCTTTCAGCTTAGGAGACATTTTGTTTTGGAATATCGCGCTACACTCAGCAGTAAGCGTAAAGATTTCGTTATCCTCGATCTTTTTCTTATTTGATAAGATTTCTTTAAGAAACTTAGCATATGAGGGCATTTGGGTGATAGCTTCTGTAAAAGGTATTGTGATATTCAATTGTTTCAGAAGTTCAACGAATTTCTTGAATTGCCTCATGCTCTTAGATTTAGCAAATCTTTGAGGATATGGAAATGGGAGATTTATAAGATGGTGGAGATACATATGGTTCTTCTTTTTCTGCGGCCTCTTGGTCACTACCTTCTTTCTTCTTTATGTTTTGTTCATTTTCCTTCTCAATTACTTTACCCGGACTTTGATACATAGCTGGATTCTCAAGTCTTGGGTCGGTTGGTTCGTCCAATTTTGTACTACTTCGTACTATGATAGCATTTGCATGTCCTTTTGGATTAGGTTGCGGTTTTCTAGGAAATGTGCTTGCAGGAGAAGCAGTAGGTGCTTGTTATTGTGCCACTTGCGAAATTTGGGTTTCAAGCATTTTGTTGTGAGTGGCTAAAGCATCTGCCTTGCTTGCTAATCGCTTAATTTTCTCACTAGTGTGTATGTTTTGATTTAGGAATTATTTATTTGTTTGAGCCTAGGTGGCTATGAAGTTTTCCATCATTATTTCAAGGTTGGATTTCCTAGAAGCATTTTGAGCAGCTACGACATGTTTCTGATATCCTGGTGGTATAACAGGTGCTTGTTCAGGTGCATACAATGCGTTGTTATTTTTGTACGAAAAGTTAGGATAGCTTTTCCAACCTGGGATGTAGGTATTTAAAGTAAGAGTTTCCTTGAGCATAATTCACTTGGTTTGTGGAAACTCCTATCAAAAGTTGGCATTCAGGGGCAGCATGCCCAGGAACTCCACATAAATCGCAGTTTGGAGCTACGACAGTCACGGTGGTTGCAGGTGTTATGGTCAAACTTTCAACCTTTTGAGTGAGAGCATCTACCTTTGCATTGACTTGGTCAAGAATGCTTATCTCGTACATACCACTTTTCATTGGAGGTTTCTCTATTGAGGCTCTTTCACTTCCCTATTGATAGTGATTTTGAGCCATGCTTCCAATAAGTGTATAAGCCTTTTTGTAGGGTTTATCCATCAGTGCGCCACCCGCGGCAGCGTCTATTGTCAATCTTGTGTTGTATAAGAGACCATTGTAAAAGGTATGGATGATCAACCATTCTTCTAGATCGTGATGTGGGCAAAGCCTTATCATGTCCTTGTATCTTTCCCATGCTTCGAAAAGAGATTCATTGTCCTTCTATTTGAATCCATTTATTTGGGCTCTTAGCATAGTCGTCTTGCTAGGTGGAAAATATCGTGCTAAGAGCACCTTCTTTAACTCCTTCCACGTAGTGAAAGATGCGGACAGTAAAGATTGGAGCCAAGCTCTAGCTCTATCTCTTAATGAGAAAGGGAAAAGACGTGGTCTTATTGCTTCAAGGCTAACACCATTTGCTTTTACCGTGTCTGCGTATTGCAAGAATACTGACAAATGTAAGTTCGGGTCCTCCGTGGGACTTCTCGAAAATTGGTTTTGTTGTACAGTTGACAACAATGAAGGTTTTAGCTCGAAGTTATTTGCCTCGATGGCAAGATAAACAATACTATTATGTGGTTCCTCCTGCGAAGGGATGGCATAATACTTGAGAGGTTGATTATGAGGTTCTTCAGCCACAGGTATTGGAAATTCTGGAAAGGGAATTTCAGATGGTGGAAGGTTATACTTAATTCGGAAATCGTTAATTCGGCGTCTTAAACTAATAAAACGCTCGATGTCGACAATCAATTGCTCAAGCTTTTCACCTTTAGAGCGAGTGTTTGGCATACAATCGACAACTTAAAACAGTGAAATAGTTGCCTTAGTCTATACTACATAACACTAAAGTTACGATATCGACTTAATTGATCCCCGACAATGGCGCTAAAAACTTGATTGCGACTTAGTATGTCTAAATGGTTCGTGACTGCAAGTGCGCAGTCAGATCGCATAATTTTAAAGATTATCGAACCCAAAGAACCAATAATCGATCTACCGTTATCTAATGGTACTGCGTAAATCTAAGGCTAATGGATTTCTAAGTTGAAATGCAAGTAAGGAAATAAGTGCAAATTGAAATATAATTTAAATCAAGATAATGCGAAATATCGGTATATAATTATGTCAATCATCGGGGGTTCAGTAATTCACGGGCGTTCAGTTTAAAAGGTAAAAATGTTACTCTGTAGAAAATAATCATTTAAAATACTTTATCTCACATTCTCGTGTTTATTGACTGTAAGTGCTCTTGATTGGCTACATTTTGTGGCAAATCATATTAGTATGTATGCAGGTAATGACTGAGATTAGAGCATACTAACTATGGAATGTGCAGGACAAGTTTACTTAGCTATTTTAATAGTTAAGTTGGATGTCATAGCTGGATGTCACAGCATGCATCGTATGACATCAAGCGCAGAGTTTGTTTTTATGATGGCTGGAAATCAGGAGAAGAACCAGATGCTCAAGCTGGGAATCAGGAAACATTTTAGAAGCTTTAAGAGTACTAAAATGTCCCTGATTAAATGAGGCAGGCGTGCAGAATTATTAAAGGCTAGGTTTAGCATGAAAACCTAGAAAAAGCACCCAGGCCCAGGGACTTTGCAACTGCTATAAAAGTAGAAGGAGGAATCCTTAAAGTGCAACTCTTACATAATTTGAAGACCAACAATGTGTGAGTAAGAGTCCATTATGAGTGAAGTTGTTTATACTTCACGTTTCCATTGTGTCTTAGGAAATCTTGTAATTCAAGAAATTAAGCTTCTACATAATTGTCTTAATTAGGTAGGTCATAGGCTGTGTTTAACACTTGAAGCTGTGAAGCAAGAGTAATGTGTTCTTGATCCAAGCTGTGAAGCAAAGATCAAGGTGTTGTGTTTTGAAGTGGTTCTTCAAAACTGTTTTGCAATTGTAACTGTTATCACTGGTTTGTGATAGTAGGGGAGTGAGTGGGTATACTCAGGTCTAGAGTGTCTTTAGGCTGAAGTGTCATTGGGTAGTGATTAAGTGAGGAGTGTAAACTGGAGGTTTAACTCTGAATTGATACTGCTGATAGTGAATTTCCTCCCTGGCTTGGTAGCCCCCAGATGTAAGTGTTGTTGACACTGAACTGGGTGAACAATTGACGCGCGTTCTTTACTGTTTTTATTTACTGCAAATATCCTGTTAAGTGTTCCATGTTACAGTTGATGTTATAACATCAGGTATAACATCAAGTCTGTGTGCAAGCATAATTTCAATTGACATCAGAGCAGGCACCCTGCCTGTTTAAATCTGGGTGAGATCTAGGGAAGATAAGCTCTGCTAATGGACAAGGACATAGGGTTCACAAATAGACCACAAATTCTGGATGGATCTAATTGTGACTATTGGAGACCAAGAATGATTGCATTCTTGAGGTCAATAGACATCAAGGCATGGAGGGTTGTGAACTCAGGATGGGAACATCTAAGCACAACTGACAAAGATGGAGCTTTAATACTAATCCCTGAAGAGAACTTGAATAAGGAGCAAGAGGCTCTAGCTCTTGGGAATTCTAAAGCCTTGAATGCCCTATTCAATGGCATAGAAAAGAATATTTTTAGGTTGGTACACCATTGTGAACTAGATAAAGAAGTTTGGGATACTCTCAGGACTACCCATGAGGGAACCTCCAAAGTGAAAATGTCTAGACTTCAAATGCTAACCACTAAATTTGAAGGACTGAAGATGAAAGAGGATGAAACAATTCATGAATTCTACATGAATGTGCTAGAGCTTGCAAACAGTTCAGGAGCCTTAGGTGAGAAGATGTCTGAAGAGAAGCTGGTAAGAAAAATTCTCAGATCCTTACCTAAGAGGTTTGTAATGAAAGTGACTGCCATTGAGGAAGCTCAAGATATATGTCACATGAAGGTAGATGAACTCATTGGTTCCCTTCAAACCTTTGAGATGAGAGTAAATAACCAAGCAATGGAGAAGAAGAACAAAAACATTGCTCTTGTTTCTAGCACTGCAGAGAAGGCAGAAGAGAAAATGGGGAAAAAGAAGAGGACTTGTCAGAGGCAATAGCATTGCTTGGAAAGCAATTCAGCAAACTGATCAAAAGGATAGATCAGAAATCAAAACCCTATGACAAAAGCAGATCCTCTGATAGTGGCAAGGAGAAATTTGAAGACACCACTGGCCCAAGCAAAGGCATACAATGTCATGAGTATGAAGGATATGGTCATGTGAGAAGAGAATGTCCCACATACCTCAAGATAACCCGACTGATTAAGTTCTTTACTTCACTGTTTCAGATCTTAAAACTGGTTTCTAAACAGATCAGTTTAAAACTAGTTATGTGAACTGTTTGTAAGTCCGGGTTAACCAGTTTGGTTACATCGGGTTCTTGAAAATCAGTTATCCAAACTGCATTCCAGAATCCAATTCGGTTTTTGAAAATCCAGTTTTTCAATTTTAAACCACTTCGATTTTTGAAAATCCAGTTATTTTTCAAATCAGTTTTGAAAATCCAGTTGTCCATTTAAAAAACCAGTTTTTCCAATCTTGAAATCCAGATGAAATCAATATCCAAAGTTATCTGTTTTAAATCCAGTTTATCCAATACAAACCAGTTATCTGTTTTAAATCCAATTATCCAAGTTTAAAATTTAAACCAGTTATCCGTTTTAAATCCAGTTATCCATTTTAAATCCAGTTATCCAAATTCCAACCAGTTATCTGTTTTAAATCCAGTTATCTGTTTTAAATCCAGTTATCCAAATTCAAACCAGTTATCTGTTTTAAATCCAGTTATCCGTTTTAAATCCAGTTATCCGTTTTAAATCCAGTTATCCGTTTTAAATCCAAACCAGTTATCCGTTTTAAATCCAGTTATCCGTTTTAAACCGGTTTATGCATTCCAAAACTATCCATTCCAAAACCAGTTATCCGTTTTAAATCCAGTTATCCAAATTTAATCCAGTTATCCAAATTTAATCCAGTTATCTGTTTTAAATCCAGTTATCCGTTTTAAATCCAGTTATCCAAATTCATTTCAGTTATCTGTTTTAAATCCAGTTATCCGTTTAAATCTAGTTATCCAAATTCAATCCAGTTATCTGTTTTTCCAGTTATCTGTTTTAAATCCAGTTATCCGTTTTAGATCCAGTTTATCCCATACAAACCAGTTATCCAATTTAAAATTAGTTTATCCATTACAAACCAGTTATCCGTTTTAGAATTAGCTTATCCATTAAACCTGTTATCCATTTTAAATCCAGTTTATCCATTTCAAACCAGTTATCCATTTTAAATCCAGTTTATCCATTTCAAACCAGTTATCTGTTTCAAATCTAGTTTATCCAATTCAATCGAATTATCCATTTTAAATCCAGTTATCCAATTCAAACCAGTTATTTGTTAATAATCAGGTTATCCAACTAAAACCAGTTTGTGCAATTCAAAACTAGTTATGCATTTACGAACAAGTTATCCAACTAAAACCAATTTGTCCAATTTAAAACCAGTACCAATTATCCATTTACAAACAGGTTCTTTTTATGGAAAATCTAGTTATCCATTTCATCCGTCCTTATCCAATTTCAAATCAATTATTAATTTTCAAATCAGTTCTGTTTTTTGAAAGTCCAGTTATCCACTCTCAGGTTCGATAAAATTGTTTGCATTTCATAATTTTTTCTAAACCTTTTCTTTTCGGTATTTATACATAATAATAATTATATTAACATGAATAACCTTTTAAACTTGCTGGCATATCAATTTTTCGTAATACAATTTTACAAATGTCAATTAATATAAATCATAAATAATATATTATAAAGATCTTCAATAGTCAATGCGTTGCAAATTTTTAATAAGTGATTTTAATATATTAATACTAATTAGAAGAGTAATGTGACTTTAATATAATAATTATAAGAATTAACATTTAATTTTATGATTTTTTATACAAATAAGTTTCATGAATTAAAATAACTTTTTATTTTAATAGAGAATATAAAAAAATTGATTAAATTAAAGTTTTTGTCCATCTATTTTATCATATTCACTATACTCTATTTTATTTTAAATTTAAACAATTTTGTTTTTATTTTTACTTTTTTATATTACAAATTGATGAAATCTTAGATTTTAATTATACTTTTTTATATTAAAGTTAAGTGTCACATTATTTAAAAATAGAACATTTATAGATATCTCTAATAGGGTATAATGTTGTTGTTGTTGTGCTGTGATTGAAGGTATAATATTATTTTTATTTTGTTGAAATTGAATATTCATTGTTGTTAACAAAGTCTTGACTTCTTTTTTAATCGGGTCCTCAATACACTTATACCATTAAAATGTGATAATACAAAAGTATTCCTCAAAATCATTATTAAAACATGCAAACCACCAATTAACAAAAAGTGCGTGTTGAACTGTTGATCTCTTCATTTAAAAACTGTATAATAAACAATATTAAAAGGTTAATAAACATAAATTGAAGCATGGAAAAATTATAATGTCCAACTTTATGACATGCATATATTATAGGCTTAGAAATATTACAAACCACTACTTTGGAATTTCAGGAAAGGTGCACAAAACTTTTGGACAATCTAGGGAAGTAAAACATATCTTTAATGCTGTAAACAAGAATAAAAAATATTTCTAAATCACGCAGAAAGATAAGTCTAGGATAAAAAATAAATACTAAACAATGAGAGGAAAGGTTTATTATACCATCTGATACAACTTTTAAATAATATGATTTTAATGCATATAATTATAATATTATTTAGTTTTGTAACGTGATTTTATTGGATCACACGTCAAAGACTAAAAATAATAATATTTTAATTTTCAAATATTAAAAGCTAAACACTTTTTTTAAAAATTTAAAAAAAAAAATAGGAGCAACTTTAGCGTATTTATAAAAAAAAAAGTGAGTGTATCTTACCATTTAATTATGTTTTGAATTATGTCAAAATTAGGAGCAACTTTAGCGTCTTTGTACATTGGACGGTATCAACCAAATTCTATATGTGCATTGATCATCTTAGCACTAGGGTTAGGGATGTCAATGAGGCGGGGTGGGGCGGGGCGGGGGCAGGACACACTTTCCCATCTTTGTCCCCGCCACCAAATTAATTCCCCATCCACGTTCCTCGCAGGGATCCTGCTAACAGATGCAACTTGACATCCCTAGGTTTTAAGGCAAAAGAAAAAATGAACGAGTGTGATAGAAGGAAATAAACGCTTCAATTATTTTAGGATTTTAATATCTACATTTCTCTCTCTAAATAAATACATTAATATTTATTTCTTTTTTATTTTACCGAATCAGAAAAGGATCACTAGCCAACAACTCGTCGTGAGCTCCTAATTCGCCGTTGGTGGAGAAGATGAGGGAGGGTGTACCTGCAAGGTACTCCGATGACAAAGTAAAAGACGAAGTAGAAAGAACAAGTACAAAAAAAGTGTGCAGAGAATAGAATACCTGACCCCTTTGGTGAAAGAGGGTATTTATAATGTGCCCCAAGCGCTGGATCAACGATTACTTTGCACTGGGTTGGATTTCTAGGTCCAATACGAGTAACTTCCAGGCTTACGTGGCGTAGGAAAGACCACCATGTGGTCTTCGCCCTGGGTCAACTGCCCCATGACCTTCGGGAGGTGGGTAGTTTCCTAATGACGCGTCCTCGCGTGGGGAGCACGTGGAGACCATGGGGGAGACGTGTGAGAGCTCCATGTGAGCGTTGATGAATTGGGCCTTCATTAGAACCTCTCTGACGAAGAGCTGGGTTGGGTCGTGCCAGAAGTTGGGCAGCCCTCTGCTTTGTTTTTTAGTGGAGAAAAACCTAAATTTTGTGATGGAGTAGAAAAATAAAATATAATTAATTTTTTACATTTACTATTGTGATAAGAAAATTTAAAACTTTTGGTTGGTGAAGAAAAAATTGAATATTTTTAGATGTAATATACCATAAGTCGATTTGAATATAATGAATATAAACAATATTGAGCTTGATTATTTAATTTTAATTGTTATGCATATGTATAAGTTATGGGTCATTCATTTGTAGCCTCTTAACTTAGCTTCATTGAGGTGAATAAACAAAAATTTTGGTGGTGGAGAAGAAGAAAAATATTGAAATTTTTCACATCTATTGTACCACAAAACAAAGTAATTATGGTGAGCACAAATAACATTGAGCTTAAATATTTAATTTAAGTGATTACCCATGTAGATGTAATTTATTTGTCATTCATTTACATTCTTTCAAATCTGTGACTTAGTTACGAAGAAAGATGAAATTTGGGAGTGGAGAGGAAAAATATTGAATATATTTACATCTAACCTACCATAATTCCATGTGAAAATGGTAATTATCAATAAATTCTAGCTTGACTGTTTTTTTTAATTATTACCTAAATTTATATAAAAAATATGTCATGGATTATAGTCTTTTAACTTTGTTTTTTAGTGGAGAAAAACCTAAAATTTTGTGATGGAGTAGAAAAATAAATTATAATTAGTTTTTTACATTTACTATAGTCTATTATGTTTTAAACGTAGTGATAAAAAACTTTAAAACTTTGGGATGGTGAAGAAAAAATTGAATATTTTTAGATGTAATATACCATAAGTCAACGTGAATACGATGAATATAAATAATATTAAGCTTGATTTATTTATTTTTAATTTTTATGCGTATGTATATGTTATGGGTCATTCATTTATAATCTCTTAACTTAGTTTCTTAGAGGTGAAGAAACAAAAAACTTTGGTGATGTAGAAGAAGAAAAATATTGAAAATTTTCACATCTAATGTACCACAATACAAAGTAATTACGGTGACCACAAATAACATTGAGCTTAAATATTTAATTTAAGTGATTACCCATGCAGATGTAATTTATTTGTCATTCATTTACATTCTTTCAAATCTGTGACTTAGTTACGAAGAAACATTAAATTTGGGATTGGAGAAGAAACATATTGAATATATTTACATCTAACTTACCTTAATTCAATGTGTAAATGGAAATTATATATAAATTCTAGATTGACTATTTTTTTAATTATTACATATTTTGTATATAAAATATGTCATGGATTATAGTCTTTTAACTTTGTTTTTTAGTGGGGGAAAACCCAAAATTTTGTGTTTCAGTAGAAAAGTAAAATATAATTAATTTTTTTGCATTTACTGTTGTCTATTTTTTTTTAACTTAGTGATAAGAAAGTTTAAAACTTTGGGATGGTGAAGAAAAAAGTTGAATATTTTTAGATGTAATATACCATGAGTCAATTTGGATACGATGAATATAAATAATATTGAGCTTGATTATTTAATTTTAATTGTTATGCATATGTATAAGTTATGGGTCATTTATTTGTAGCCTCTTAACTTAGCTTCATTGAGGTGAATAAATAAAATTTTGGTGGTGGAGAAGAAGAAAAATATTGAAATTTTTCACATCTATTATATCACAATACAATGTGATTATGGTGACCACAAATAACGTTGAGCTTAAATATTTAATTTTAGTGATTACCCATGTAGATGTAATTTATTTGTCATTCATTTACAGTCTTTCAAATCTGTGGCTTAGTTACGAAGAAACAGGAAATTTGGTGATGGAGAAGAAACATATTAATATATTTACATCTAACTTACCATAATTCAATGTGAAAATGGTAATTATCAATAAATTCTAGCTTGACTATTTTTTTTTTAATTATTACCTACTTTATATAAAAAATATGTCATGGATTATAGTCTTTAAACTTTGTTTTTTAGTGGAGAAAAACCTAAAATTTTGTGATAGAGTAGAAAAATAAATTATAATTAATTTTTTACATTTACTATAGTCATTTATGTTTTTAACATAGTGATAAAAAAATTTAAAACTTTGGGATGGTGAAGAAAAAATTGAATATTTTTAGATGTAATATACCATAAGTCAATGTGAATACAATGAATATAAAATATATTAAGCTTGATTATTTATTTTTAATTGTTATGCGTATGTATAAGTAATGGGTCATTCATTTATATTCTCTTAACTTAGTTTCTTAGAGGTGAAGAAACAAAAATTTTTGGTGATGGAGAAGAAGAAAAATATTGAAAATTTTCACATCTATTGTACCACAAAACAAAGTAATTATGGTGACCTCAAATAACATTGAGCTTAAATATTTATTTTAAGTGATTACCCATGTAGATGTAATTTATTTGTCATTCATTTACATTCTTTCAAATCTGTGACTTAGTTACGAAGAAAGATGAAATTTGGGATTGGAGAAGAAAAATATTGAATATATTTACATCTAACTTACCATAATTCAATGTGAAAATGGTAATTATAAATAAATTCTAGATTGACTATTTTTATAATTATTAACTATTTTTTATATAAAACATGTCATGGTTTATAGTATTTTAACTTTGTTTTCGAGTGGGGAAAATCCCAAAATTTTTTGTTTCAGTAGAAAAGTAAAATGTAATTAATCTTTTTACATTTACTGTAGTCTATTATGTTTTTAACTTAGTTATGAGCAAATTTAAAACTTTGGGACAATGAAGAAAAAAATTTAATATTTTTAGATGTAATATACCATAAGTCGATTTGAATACGATGATTATAAACAATATTTAGCTTGATTCTGGGTAATTCATTTGTAGCCTCTTAACTTAGCTTCATTGAGGTGAATAAACAAAAATTTTGGTGATGGAGAAGAAGAAAAATATTGAAAATTTTCACATGTATTATATCACAATACAATGTGATTATAGTGACCACAAATAACGTTGGGCTTAAATATTTAATTTTAGTTATTACCTATGTAGATGTGATTTATTTGTCATTCATTTACAGCCTTTCAAATCTGTGGCTTAGTTACGAAGAAACAGGAAATTTTGAGATGGAGAAGAAACATATTGAATATATTTACATCTAACTTACCATAATTCCATGTGAAAATGGTAATTATCAATAAATTCTAGCTTGACTGTTTTTTTTTAATTATTACCTACTTTATATAAAAAATATGTCATGGATTATAGTCTTTTAACTTTGTTTTTTAGTGGAGAAAAACCTAAAATTTTGTGATGGAGTAGAAAAATAAATTATAATTAGATTTTTACATTTACTATAGTCTATTATGTTTTTAACGTAGTGATAAAAAAATTTAAAACTTTGGGATGGTGAATAAAAATTGAATATTTTTAGATGTAATATACCATAAGTCAATGTGAATACGATGAATATAAACCATATTATGCTTGATTTTTTTATTTTTAATTGTTATGCGTATGTATATGTTATGGGTCATTCATTTATAGTCTCTTAACTTAGTTTCTTAGAGGTGAAGAAACAAAAAATTTTGGTGATGGAGAAAAAGAAAAATATTGAAAATTTTCACATCTATTGTACCACAAAACAAAGTAATTATGGTGACCAAAAATAACATTGAGCTTAAATATTTAATTTAAGTGATTACCCATGCAGATGTAATTTATTTGTCATTCATTTACATTCTTTCAAATCTGTGACTTAGTTACGAAGAAACATGAAATTTGGGATTGGAGAAGAAACATATTGAATATATTTACATCTAACTTACCATAATTCATTGTGTAAATGGTAATTATATATAAATTCTAGATTGACTATTTTTTTAATTATTACATATTTTGTATATAACATATGTCATGGATTATAGTCTTTTAACTTTGTTTTTTAGTGGGGGAAAACCCAAAATTTTGTGTTTCAGTAGAAAAGTAAAATATAATTAATTTTTTTGCATTTACTGTTGTCTATTTTGTTTTTAACTTAGTGATAAGAAAATTTAAAACTTTGGGATGGTGAAGAAAAAAGTTCAATATTTTTAGATGTAATATACCATAAGTCGATTTGAATACGATGAATATAAACAATATTGAGCTTGATTATTTAATTTTAATTGTTAAGCATATGTATAAGTTATGGGTCATTCATTTGTAGCCTCTTAAATTAGCTTCATTGAGGTGAATAAAATTTTTTTTTTTGTGGTGGAGAAGAAGAAAAATATTGAAAATTTTCACATCTATTATATCACAATACAATGTGATCATGGTGACCACAAATAACGTTGAGCTTAAATATTTAATTTTAGTGATTATCCATGTAGATGTAATTTATTTGTCATTCATTTACAGTCTTTCAAATATGTGGCTTAGTTACGAAGAAAAAGGAAATTTGGTGATGGTGAAGAAACATATTGAATATATTTACATCTAACTTACCATAATTTCATGTGAAAATGGTAATTATCAATAAATTCTAGCTTGACTGTTTTTTTTAATTATTACCTACTTTATATAAAAAATATGTCATGGATTATAGTCTTTTAACTTTGTTTTTTAGTGGAGAAAAACCTAAAATTTTGTGATGGAGTAGAAAAATAAATTATAATTAGTTTTTTACATTTACTATAGTCTATTATATTTTTAACATAGTGAAAAAAAATTTAAAACTTTGGGATGGTGAAGAAAAAATTGAATATTTTTAGATGTAATATACCATAAGTCAATGTGAATACGATGAATATAATTAATATTAAGCTTTATTTATTTATTTTTAATTGTTATGCGTATGTATATGTTATGGGTCATTCATTTATAGTCTCTTAACTTAGTTTCTTAGAGGTGAAGAAACAAAAAATTTTGGTGATGTAGAAGAAGAAAAATATTGAAAAATTTCACATCTATTGTACCACAAAACAAAGTAATTATGGTGACCACAAATAACATTGAGCTTAAATATTTAATTTAAGTGATTACCAATGCAGATGTAATTTATTTGTCATTCATTTACATTCTTTCAAATCTGTGACTTAGTTACGAAGAAACATGAAATTTGGGATTGGAGAAGAAACATATTGAATATATTTACATCTAACTTACCATAATTCAATGTGTAAATTGTAATTATATATAAATTCTAGAGTGACTATTTTTTTAATTATTACCTATTTTGTATATAAATTATGTCATGGATTATAGTCTTTTAACTTTGCTTTTTAGTGGGGGAAAACCCAAAATTTTGTGTTTCAGTAGAAAAGTAAAATATAATTAATTTTTTTGCATTTATTGTTGTCTATTATGTTTTTAACTTAGTGATAAGAAAATTTAAAACTTTGGGATGGTGAAGAAAAAAATTGAATATTTTTAGATGTAATATACCATAAGTCGATTTGAATACGATGAATATAAACAATATTGAGCTTGATTTTTTAATTTTAATTGTTATGCATATGTATAAGTTATGGGTCATTCATTTGTAGCCTCTTAACTTAGCTTCATTGAGGTGAATAAACAAAAATTTTGGTGGTGGAGAAGAAGAAAAATATTGAAAATTTTCACATCTATTATATCACAATACAATGTGATTATGGTGAGCACAAATAACGTTGAGCTTAAATATTTAATTTTAGTGATTACCCATGTAGATGTAATTTACTTGTCATTCATTTACATTCTTTCAAATATGTGACTTAGTTACGAAGAAAGATGAAATTTGGGATTGGAGAAGAAAAATATTGAATATATTTACATCTAACTTACCATAAATCAATGTGAAAATGGTAATTCTGAATAAATTCTAGATTGACTATTTTTATAATTATTAACTATTTTTTATATAAAATATGTCATGGTTTATAGTATTTTAACTTTGTTTTCTAGTGGGGAAAATCCCAAAATTTTTTGTTTCAGTAGAAAAGTAAAATGTAATTAATCTTTTTACATTTACTGTAGTCTATTATGTTTTTAACTTAGTTATGAGCAAATTTAAAACTTTGGGATGGTGAAGAAAAAAATTTAATATTTTTAGATGTAATATACCATAAGTCGATTTGAATACGATGAATATAAACAATATTGAGCTTGATTATTAAATTTTAATTGTTATGCATATGTATAAATTATGGGTAATTCATTTGTAGCCTTTTAACTTAGCTTCATTGAGGTGAATAAACAAAAATTTTGCTGGTGGAGAAGAAGAAAAATATTGAAAATTTTCACATCTATTATATCACAATACAATGTGATTATGGTGACCACAAATAACGTTGAGCTTAAATATTTAATTTTAGTGATTACCCATGTAGATGTAATTTATTTGTCATTCATTTACAGCCTTTCAAATCTGTGGCTTAGTTACGAAGAAATAGGAAATTTGGTGATGGAGAAGAAACATATTGAATATATTTACATTTAACTTACCATAATTCCATGTGAAAATGGTAATTATCAATAAATTCTAGCTTGACTGTTTTTTTTAATCATTACCTACTTTATATAAAAAATATGTCATGGATTATAGTCTTTTAACTTTGTATTTTAGTGGAGAAAAACCTAAAATTTTGTGATGGAGTAGAAAAATAAATTATAATTAGTTTTTTACATTTACTATAGTCTATTATGTTTTAAACGTAGTGATAAAAAACTTTAAAACTTTGGGATGGTGAAGAAAAAATTGAATATTTTTAGATGTAATATACCATAAGTCAATGTGAATACGATGAATATAAACCATATTAAGCTTGATTTTTTTATTTTTAATTGTTATGCGTATGTATATGTTATGGGTCATTCATTTATAGTCTCTTAACTTAGTTTCTTAGAGGTGAAGAAACAAAATATTTTGGTGATGTAGAAGAAGAAAAATATTGAAAACTTTCACATCTATTGTACCCTAAAACAAAGTAATTATGGTGACCACAAATAACATTGAGCTTAAATATTTAATTTAAGTGATTACCCATGCAGATGTAGATTATTTGACATTCATTTACATTCTTTCAAATTGTGACTTAGTTACGAAGAAACATGAAATTTGGGATTGGAGAAGAAACATATTGAATATTTTTACATCTAACTTACCATAATTCAATGTGAAAATGGTAATTATCAATAAATTCTAAATTGACTATTTTCTTTAATAATTACCTATTTTTTATATAAAATATGTCATTGATTATAGTCTTTTAACTTTGTTTTTTAGTGCGTAAAAACCCAAAAGTTTGTGTTTCAGTAGAAAAGTAAAATATAATTGATTTTTTTACATTTACTTAGGTCTATTATGTTTTTAACTTAGTGATAAGAAAATTTAAAACTTTGGGATGGTGAAGAAAAAAAATGAATATTTTTAGATGTAATATACCATAAGTCGATTTGAATACAATGAATATAAACAATATTGAGCTTGATTATTTAATTTTAATTGTTAAGCATATGTATAAGTTATGGGTCATTTATTTGTAGCCTCTTAACTTAGCTTCATTGAGGTGAATAATTTTTTTTTTTGTGGTGGAGAAGAAGAAAAATATTGAAAATTTTCACATCTATTATATCACAATTCAATGTGATCATGGTGACCAAAAATAACGTTTAGCTTAAATATTTAATTTTAGTGATTACCCATGTAGATGTAATTTATTTGTCATTCATTTACAGTCTTTCAAATATGTGGCTTAGTTACGAAGAAAAAGGAAATTTGGTGATGGTGAAGAAACATATTGAATATATTTACATCTAACTTACCATAATTTCATGTGAAAATGGTAATTATCAATAAATTCTAGCTTGACTGTTTATTTTAATTATTACCTACTTTATATAAAAAATATGTCATGGATTATAGTCTTTTAACTTTGTTTTTTAGTGGAGAAAAACCTAAAATTTTGTGATGGAGTAGAAAAATAAATTATAATTAGTTTTTTACATTTACTATAGTCTATTATGTTTTTAACGTAGTGATAAAAAAATTTAAAACTTTGGGATGGTGAAGAAAAAATTGAATATTTTTAGATGTAATATACCATAAGTTAATGTGAATACGATGAATATAATTAAAATTAAGCTTGATTTATTCATTTTTAATTGTTATGCGTATGTATATGTTATGGGTCATTCATTTATAGTCTCTTAACTTAGTTTCTTAGAGGTGAAGAAACAAAAAATTTTGGTGATGTAGAAGAAGAAAAATATTGAAAAATTTCACATCTATTGTACCACAAAACAAAGTAATTATGGTGACCACAAATAACATTGAGCTTAAATATTTAATTTAAGTGATTACCCATGCATATGTAATTTATTTGTCATTCATTTACATTCTTTCAAATCTGTGACTTAGTTACGAAGAAACATGAAATTTGGGATTGGAGAAGAAACATATTGAATATATTTACATCTAACTTACCATAATTCAATGTGTAAATGTTAATTATATATAAATTCTAGATTGACTATTTTTTTTAATTATTACCTATTTTGTATATAAATTATGTCATGGATTATAGTCTTTTAACTTTGTTTTTTAGTGGGGGAAAACCCAAAATTTTGTGTTTCAGTAGAAAAGTAAAATATAATTAATTTTTTTGCGTTTATTGTTGTCTATTATGTTTTTAACTTAGTGATAAGAAAATTTAAAACTTTGGGATGGTGAAGAAAAAAATTGAATATTTTTAGATGTAATATACAATAAGTCGATTTGAATACGATGAATATAAACAATATTGAGCTTGATTTTTTAATTTTAATTGTTATGCATATGTATAAGTTATGGGTCATTCATTTGTAGCCTCTTAACTTAGCTTCATTGAGGTGAATGAACAAAAATTTTGGTGGTGGAGAAGAAGAAAAATATTGAAAATTTTCACATCTATTATATATGTGATTATGGTGACCACAAATAACGTTGAGCTTAAATATTTAATTTTAGTGATTACCCATGTAGATGTAATTTATTTGTCATTCATTTACATTCTTTCAAATATGTGACTTAGTTACGAAGAAAGATGAAATTTGGGATTGGAGAAGAAAAATATTGAATATATTTACATCTAACTTACCATAATTCAATGTGAAAATGGTAATTATGAATAAATTCTAGATTAACTATTTTTATAATTATTAACTATTTTTTATATAAAATATGTCATGGTTTATAGTATTTTAACTTTGTTTTCTAGTGGGGAAAATCCCAAAATTTTTTGTTTCAGTAAAAAAGTAAAATGTAATTAATCTTTTTACATTTACTGTAGTCTATTATGTTTTTAACTTAGTTATGAGCAAATTTAAAACTTTGGGATAGTGAAGAAAAAAATTTAATATTTTTAGATGTAATATACCATAAGTCGATTTGAATACGATGAATATAAACAATATTGAGCTTGATTATTAAATTTTAATTGTTATGCATATGTATAAATTATGGGTAATTCATTTGTAGCCTCTTAACATAGCTTCATAGAGGTGAATAAACAAAAATTTTGGTGGTGGAGAAGAAGAAAAATATTGAAAATTTTTACATCTATTATATCACAATACAATGTGATTATGGTGACCACAAATAACGTTGAGCTTAAATATTTAATTTTAGTGATTACCCATGTAGATTTAATTTATTTGTCATTCATTTACAGCCTTTCAAATCTGTGGCTTAGTTACGAAGAAATAGGAAATTTGGTGATGGAGAAGAAACATATTGAATATATTTACATCTAACTTACCATAATTCCATGTGAAAATGGTAATTATCAATAAATTCTAGCTTGACTGTTTTTTTTTAATTATTACCTACTTTATATAAAAAATATGTCATGGATTATAGCCTTTTAACTTTGTATTTTAGTGGAGAAAAACCTAAAATTTTGTGATGGAGTAGAAAAATAAATTATAATTAGTTTTTTACATTTACTATAGTCTATTATGTTTTAAACGTAGTGATAAAAAACTTTAAAACTTTGGGATGGTGAAGAAAAAATTGAATATTTTTAGATGTAATATACCATAAGTCAATGTGAATACGATGAATATAAACCATATTAAGCTTGATTTTTTTATTTTTAATTGTTATGCGTATGTATATGTTATGGGTCATTCATTTATAGTCTCTTAACTTAGTTTCTTAGAGGTGAAGAAACAAAAAATTTTGGTGATGTAGAAGAAGAAAAATATTGAAAACTTTCACATCTATTGTACCCTAAAACAAAGTAATTATGGTGACCACAAATAACATTGAGCTTAAATATTTAATTTAAGTGATTACCCATGCAGATGTAGATTATTTGACATTCATTTACATTCTTTCAAATTGTGACTTAGTTACGAAGAAACATGAAATTTGGGATTGGAGAAGAAACATATTGAATATTTTTACATCTAACTTACCATAATTCAATGTGAAAATGGTAATTATCAATAAATTCTAAATTGACTATTTTCTTTAATAATTACCTATTTTTTATATAAAATATGTCATTGATTATAGTCTTTTAACTTTGTTTTTTAGTGCGTAAAAACCCAAAAGTTTGTGTTTCAGTAGAAAAGTAAAATATAATTGATTTTTTTACATTTACTTAGGTCTATTATGTTTTTAACTTAGTGATAAGAAAATTTAAAACTTTGGGATGGTGAAGAAAAAAAATGAATATTTTTAGATGTAATATACCATAAGTCGATTTGAATACAATGAATATAAACAATATTGAGCTTGATTATTTAATTTTAATTGTTAAGCATATGTATAAGTTATGGGTCATTTATTTGTAGCCTCTTAACTTAGCTTCATTGAGGTGAATAATTTTTTTTTTTGTGGTGGAGAAGAAGAAAAATATTGAAAATTTTCACATCTATTATATCACAATTCAATGTGATCATGGTGACCAAAAATAACGTTTAGCTTAAATATTTAATTTTAGTGATTACCCATGTAGATGTAATTTATTTGTCATTCATTTACAGTCTTTCAAATATGTGGCTTAGTTACGAAGAAAAAGGAAATTTGGTGATGGTGAAGAAACATATTGAATATATTTACATCTAACTTACCATAATTTCATGTGAAAATGGTAATTATCAATAAATTCTAGCTTGACTGTTTATTTTAATTATTACCTACTTTATATAAAAAATATGTCATGGATTATAGTCTTTTAACTTTGTTTTTTAGTGGAGAAAAACCTAAAATTTTGTGATGGAGTAGAAAAATAAATTATAATTAGTTTTTTACATTTACTATAGTCTATTATGTTTTTAACGTAGTGATAAAAAAATTTAAAACTTTGGGATGGTGAAGAAAAAATTGAATATTTTTAGATGTAATATACCATAAGTTAATGTGAATACGATGAATATAATTAAAATTAAGCTTGATTTATTCATTTTTAATTGTTATGCGTATGTATATGTTATGGGTCATTCATTTATAGTCTCTTAACTTAGTTTCTTAGAGGTGAAGAAACAAAAAATTTTGGTGATGTAGAAGAAGAAAAATATTGAAAAATTTCACATCTATTGTACCACAAAACAAAGTAATTATGGTGACCACAAATAACATTGAGCTTAAATATTTAATTTAAGTGATTACCCATGCATATGTAATTTATTTGTCATTCATTTACATTCTTTCAAATCTGTGACTTAGTTACGAAGAAACATGAAATTTGGGATTGGAGAAGAAACATATTGAATATATTTACATCTAACTTACCATAATTCAATGTGTAAATGTTAATTATATATAAATTCTAGATTGACTATTTTTTTTAATTATTACCTATTTTGTATATAAATTATGTCATGGATTATAGTCTTTTAACTTTGTTTTTTAGTGGGGGAAAACCCAAAATTTTGTGTTTCAGTAGAAAAGTAAAATATAATTAATTTTTTTGCGTTTATTGTTGTCTATTATGTTTTTAACTTAGTGATAAGAAAATTTAAAACTTTGGGATGGTGAAGAAAAAAATTGAATATTTTTAGATGTAATATACAATAAGTCGATTTGAATACGATGAATATAAACAATATTGAGCTTGATTTTTTAATTTTAATTGTTATGCATATGTATAAGTTATGGGTCATTCATTTGTAGCCTCTTAACATAGCTTCATTGAGGTGAATGAACAAAAATTTTGGTGGTGGAGAAGAAGAAAAATATTGAAAATTTTCACATCTATTATATATGTGATTATGGTGACCACAAATAACGTTGAGCTTAAATATTTAATTTTAGTGATTACCCATGTAGATGTAATTTATTTGTCATTCATTTACATTCTTTCAAATATGTGACTTAGTTACGAAGAAAGATGAAATTTGGGATTGGAGAAGAAAAATATTGAATATATTTACATCTAACTTACCATAATTCAATGTGAAAATGGTAATTATGAATAAATTCTAGATTAACTATTTTTATAATTATTAACTATTTTTTATATAAAATATGTCATGGTTTATAGTATTTTAACTTTGTTTTCTAGTGGGGAAAATCCCAAAATTTTTTGTTTCAGTAAAAAAGTAAAATGTAATTAATCTTTTTACATTTACTGTAGTCTATTATGTTTTTAACTTAGTTATGAGCAAATTTAAAACTTTGGGATAGTGAAGAAAAAAATTTAATATTTTTAGATGTAATATACCATAAGTCGATTTGAATACGATGAATATAAACAATATTGAGCTTGATTATTAAATTTTAATTGTTATGCATATGTATAAATTATGGGTAATTCATTTGTAGCCTCTTAACATAGCTTCATTGAGGTGAATAAACAAAAATTTTGGTGGTGGAGAAGAAGAAAAATATTGAAAATTTTTACATCTATTATATCACAATACAATGTGATTATGGTGACCACAAATAACGTTGAGCTTAAATATTTAATTTTAGTGATTACCCATGTAGATTTAATTTATTTGTCATTCATTTACAGCCTTTCAAATCTGTGGCTTAGTTACGAAGAAATAGGAAATTTGGTGATGGAGAAGAAACATATTGAATATATTTACATCTAACTTACCATAATTCCATGTGAAAATGGTAATTATCAATAAATTCTAGCTTGACTGTTTTTTTTTAATTATTACCTACTTTATATAAAAAATATGTCATGGATTATAGCCTTTTAACTTTGTATTTTAGTGGAGAAAAACCTAAAATTTTGTGATGGAGTAGAAAAATAAATTATAATTAGTTTTTTACATTTACTATAGTCTATTATGTTTTAAACGTAGTGATAAAAAACTTTAAAACTTTGGGATGGTGAAGAAAAAATTGAATATTTTTAGATGTAATATACCATAAGTCAATGTGAATACGATGAATATAAACCATATTAAGCTTGATTTTTTTATTTTTAATTGTTATGCGTATGTATATGTTATGGGTCATTCATTTATAGTCTCTTAACTTAGTTTCTTAGAGGTGAAGAAACAAAAAATTTTGGTGATGTAGAAGAAGAAAAATATGTAAAATTTTCACATCTATTGTACCACAAAACAAAGTAATTATGGTGACCACAAATAACATTGAGCTTAAATATTTAATTTAAGTGATTACCCATGCAGATGTAGATTATTTGACATTCATTTACATTCTTTCAAATCTGTGACTTAGTTACGAAGAAAGATGAAATTTGGGATTGGAGAAGAAACATATTGAATATATTTACATCTAACTTACCATAATTCAATGTGAAAATGGTAATTATCAATAAATTCTAAATTGACTATTTTTTTTAATAATTACCTATTTTGTATATAAAATATTTCATGGATTATAGTCTTTTAACTTTGTTTTTTAGTGCGGAAAAACCCAAAATTTTGTGTTTCAGTAGAAAAGTAAAATATTATTAATCTTTTTACATTTACTTTAGTCTATTATGTTTTTAACTTAGTGATAAGAAAATTTAAAACTTTGGGTTGGTGAAGAAAAAATTGAATATTTTTAGATGTAATATACCAGAAGTCGATTTGAATATAATGAATATAAACAATATTGAGCTTGATTATTTAATTTTAATTGTTATGCATATGTATAAGTTATGGGTCATTCATTTGTAGCCTCTTAACTTAGCTTCATTGAGGTGAATAAACAAAAATTTTGGTGGTGGAGAAGAAGAAAAATATTGAAATTTTTCACATCTATTGTACCACAAAACAAAGTAATTATGGTGACCACAAATAACATTGAGCTTAAATATTTAATTTAAGTGATTACCCATGTAGATGTAATTTATTTGTCATTCATTTACATTCTTTCAAATCTGTGACTTAGTTACGAAGAAAGATGAAATTTGGGAGTGGAGAGGAAAAATATTGAATATATTTACATCTAACCTACCATAATTCCATGTGAGAATGGTAATTATCAATAAATTCTAGCTTGACTGTTTTTTTTAATTATTACCTAAATTTATATAAAAAATATGTCATGGATTATAGTCTTTTAACTTTGTTTTTTAGTGGAGAAAAACCTAAAATTTTGTGATGGAGTAGAAAAATAAATTATAATTAGTTTTTTACATTTACTATAGTCTATTATGTTTTTAACGTAGTGATAAAAAAATTTAAAACTTTGGGATGGTGAAGAAAAAATTGAATATTTTTAGATGTAATATACCATAAGTCAATGTGAATACGATGAATATAAACAATATTAAGCTTGATTTTTTATTTTTAATTGTTATGCATATGTATATGTTATGGGTCATTCATTTATAGTCTCTTAACCTAGTTTCTTAGAGGTGAAGAAACAAAAACTTTTGGTGACGTAGAAGAAGAAAAATATTGAATATTTTTACATCTATTGTACCACAAAACAAAGTAATTATGGTGACCACAAATAACATTGAGCTTAAATATTTAATTTAAATGATGACCCATGCAGATGTAATTTATTTGTCATTCATTTACATTCTTTCAAATCTGTGACTTAGGTACGAAGAAACATGAAATTTGGGATTGGAGAAGAAACATATTGAATATATTTACATCTAACTTACCATAATTCAATGTGTAAAATGGTAATTATCAATAAATTCTAAATTGACTATTTTTTTTAATAATTACCTATTTTGTATATAAAATATGTCATGGATTATAGTCTTTTAACTTTGTTTTTTAGTGCGGAAAAACCCAAAATTTTGTGTTTCAGTAGAAAAGTAAAATATAATTAATTTTGTTGCATTTACTGTTGTCTATTATGTTTTTAACTTAGTGATAAGAAAATTTAAAACTTTGGGATGGTGAAGAAAAAAATTGAATATTTTTAGATGTAATATACCATAAGTCGATTTGAATACGATGAATATAAACAATATTGAGCTTGATTATTTAATTTTAATTATTATGCATATGTATAAGTTATGGGTCATTCATTTGTAGCCTCTTAACTTAGCTTCATTGAGTTGAATAAACAAAAATTTTGGTGGTGGAGAAGAAGAAAAGTATTGAAAATTTTCACATCTATTATATCACAATAAAATGTGATTATGGTGACCACAAATAATGTTGAGCTTAAATATTTAATTTTAGTGATTACCCATGTAGATGTAATTTATTTGTCATTAATTTGTAGCCTTTCAAATCTGTGGCTTAGTTACGAAGAAACAGGAAATTTGGTGATGGAGAAGAAACATATTGAATATATTTACATCTAACTTACCATAATTTCATGTGAAAATGGTAATTATCAATAAATACTAGCTTGACTGTTCTTTTTAATTATTACCTACTTTATATAAAAAATATGTCATGGATTATAGTCTTTTAACTTTGTTTTTTAGTGGAGAAAAACCTAAAATTTTGTGATGGAGTAGAATAATAAATTATAATTTGTTTTTTACATTTACTATAGTCTATTATGTTTTTAACGTAGTGATAAAAAAATTTAAAACTTTGGGATGGTGAAGAAAAAATTGAATATTTTTAGATGTAATATACCATAAGTCAATGTGAATACGATGAATATAAACAATATTAAGTTTGATTATTTAATTCTAATTGTTATGCGTATGTATATGTTATGGGTCATTCATTTATAGTCTCTTAACCTAGTTTCTTAGAGGTGAAGAAACAAAAAATTTTGGTGACGTAAAAGAAGAAAAATATTGAATATTTTTACATCTATTGTACCACAAAACAAAGTAATTATGGTGACCACAAATAACATTGAGCTTAAATATTTAATTAAAGTGATGACCCATGCAGATGTAATTTATTTGTCATTCATTTACATTCTTTCAAATCTGTGACTTAGTTACGAAGAAACATGAAATTTGGGATTGGAGAAGAAACATATTGAATATATTTACATCTAACTTACCATAATTCAATGTGTAAAATGGTAATGATCAATAAATTCTAAATTGACTATTTTTTTTAATAATTACCTATTTTGTATATAAAATATGTCATGGATTATAGTCTTTTAACTTTGTTTTTTAATGCGGAAAAACCCAAAATTTTGTGTTTCAGTAGAAAAGTAAAATATAATTAATTTTTTTGCATTTACTGTTATCTATTATGTTTTTAACTTAGTGATAAGAAAATTTAAAACTTTGGGATGGTGAAGAAAAAAATTGAATATTTTTAGATGTAATATACCATAAGTCGATTTGAATACGATGAATATAAACAATATTGAGCTTGATTATTTAATTTTAATTGTTATGCATATGTATAAGTTATGGGTCATTCATTTGTAGCCTCTTAACTTAGCTTCATTGAGTTGAATAAACAAAAATTTTGGTGGTGGAGAAGAAGAAAAGTATTGAAAATTTTCACATCTATTATATCACAATAAAATGTGATTATGGTGACCACAAATAATGTTGAGCTTAAATATTTAATTAAAATGATTACCCATGTAAATGTAATTTATTCGTCATTAATTTGTAGCCTTTCAAATCTGTGGCTTAGTTACGAAGAAACAGGAAATTTGGTGATGGAGAAGAAACATATTGAATATATTTACATCTAACTTACCATAATTTCATGTGAAAATGGTAATTATCAATAAATACTAGCTTGACTGTTCTTTTTAATTATTACCTACTTTATATAAAAAATATGTCATGGATTATAGTCTTTTAACTTTGTTTTTTAGTGGAGAAAAACCTAAAATTTGTGATGGAGTAGAAAAATAAATTATAATTAGTTTTTTACATTTACTATAGTCTATTATGTTTTTAACGTAGTGATAAAAAAATTTAAAACTTTGGGATGGTGAAGAAAAAATTGAATATTTTTAGATGTAATATACCATAAGTCAATGTGAATACGATGAATATAAACAATATTAAGCTTGATTATTTATTTTTAATTGTTATGCGTATGTATATGTTATGAGTTATTCATTTATAGTCTCTTAACTTAGTTTCTTAGAGGTGAAGAAACAAAATTTTTTGGTGATGTAGAAGAAGAAAAATATTGAAAATTTTCACATCTATTGTACCACAAAACAAAGTAATTATGGTGACCACAAATAACATTGAGCTTAAATATTTAATTTAAGTGATTACCCATGCAGATGTAATTTATTTGTCATTCATTTACATTCTTTCAAATCTGTGACTTAGTTACGAAGAAACATGAAATTTGGGATTGGAGAAGAAACATATTGAATATATTTACATCTAACTTACCATAATTCAATGTGAAAATGGTAATTATCAATAAATTCTAAATTGACTATTTTTTTTAATAATTAACTATTTTGTATATAAAATATGTCTTGGATTATAGTATTTTAACTTTGTTTTTTAGTGCGGAAAAACCCAAAATTTTGTGTTTCAGTAGAAAAGTAAAATATTATTAATCTTTTTACATTTACTTTAGTCTATTATGTTTTTGACTTAGTGATAAGAAAATTTAGAACTTTGGGTTGGTGAAGAAAAAAATTGAATATTTTTAGATGTAATATACCATAAGTCGATTTGAATACAATGAATATAAACAATATTGAGCTTGATTATTTAATTTTAATTGTTATGCATATGTATAAGTTATGGGTAATTCATTTGTAGCCTCTCAACTTAGATTCATTGAGGTGAATAAATAAAAATTTTGGTGGTGGAGAAGAAGAAAAATATTGAAAGTTTTCACATCTATTATATCACAATACAATGTGATTATGGTGACCACAAATAACATTGAGCTTAAATATTTAATTTTAGTGATTACCCATGTAGATGTAATTTATTTGTCATTAATTTACAGCCTTTCAAATCTGTGGCTTAGTTACGAAGAAATAGGAAATTTAGTGATGGAGAAGAAACATATTGAATATATTTTCATCTAACCTACCATAATTCCATGTGAAAATGGTAATTATCAATAAATTCTAGCTTGACTGTTTTTTTTAATTATTACCTAAATTTATATAAAAAATATGTCATGGATTATAGTCTTTTAACTTTGTTTTTTAGTGGAGAAAAACCTAAAATTTTGTGATGGAGTAGAAAAATAAATTATAATTAGTTTTTTACATTTACTATAGTCTATTATGTTTTTAACGCAGTGATAAAAAAATTTAAAACTTTGGGATGGTGAAGAAAAAATTGAATATTTTTAGATGTAATATACCATAAGTCAATGTGAATACGATGAATATAAACAATATTAAGCCTGGTTTATTTATTTTTAATTTTTATGCGTATGTAGATGTTATGGGTCATTCATTTATAATCTCTTAACTTAGTTTCTTAGAGGTGAAGAAACAAAAAACTTTTGTGATGTAGAAGAAGAAAAATATTGAAAATTTTCACATCTATTGTACCACAAAACAAAGTAATTATGGTGACCACAAATAACATTGAGCTTAAATATTTAATTTAAGTGATTACCCATGCAGATGTAATTTATTTGTCATTCATTTACATTCTTTCAAATCTGTGACTTAGTTACGAAGAAACATGAAATTTGGGATTGGAGAAGAAACATATTGAATATATTTACATCTAAATTACCATAATTCAATGTTTAAATGGTAATTATAAATAAATTCTAGATTGACTATTTTTATAATTATTAACTATTTTTTATATAAAATATGTCATGGTTTATAGTATTTTAACTTTGTTTTCTAGTGGGGAAAATCCCAAAATTTTTTGTTTCAGTAGAAAAGTAAAATGTAATTAATCTTTTTACATTTACTGTAGTCTGTTATGTTTTTAACTTAGTTATGAGCAAATTTAAAACTTTGGGATGGTGAAGAAAAAAATTTAATATTTTTAGATGTAATATACCATAAGTCGATTTGAATACGATGAATATAAACAATATTGAGCTTGATTATTAAATTTTAATTGTTATGCATATGTATAAATTATGGGTAATTCATTTGTAGCCTCTTAACTTAGCTTCATTGAGGTGAATAAACAAAAATTTTGGTGGTGGAGAAGAAGAAAAATATTGAAAATTTTTACATCTATTATATCACAATACAATGTGATTATGGTGACCACAAATAACGTTGAGCTTAAATATTTAATTTTAGTGATTACCCATGTAGATTTAATTTATTTGTCATTCATTTACAGCCTTTCAAATCTGTGGCTTAGTTACGAAGAAATAGGAAATTTGGTGATGGAGAAGAAACATATTGAATATATTTACATCTAACTTACCATAATTCCATGTGAAAATGGTAATTATCAATAAATTCTAGCTTGACTGTTTTTTTTTAATTATTACCTACTTTATATAAAAAATATGTCATGGATTATAGCCTTTTAACTTTGTATTTTAGTGGAGAAAAACCTAAAATTTTGTGATGGAGTAGAAAAATAAATTATAATTAGTTTTTTACATTTACTATAGTGATAAGAAAATTTAAAACTTTGGGTTGGTGAAGAAAAAATTGAATATTTTTAGATGTAATATACCAGAAGTCGATTTGAATATAATGAATATAAACAATATTGAGCTTGATTATTTAATTTTAATTGTTATGCATATGTATAAGTTATGGGTCATTCATTTGTAGCCTCTTAACTTAGCTTCATTGAGGTGAATAAACAAAAATTTTGGTGGTGGAGAAGAAGAAAAATATTGAAATTTTTCACATCTATTGTACCACAAAACAAAGTAATTATGGTGACCACAAATAACATTGAGCTTAAATATTTAATTTAAGTGATTACCCATGTAGATGTAATTTATTTGTCATTCATTTACATTCTTTCAAATCTGTGACTTAGTTACGAAGAAAGATGAAATTTGGGAGTGGAGAGGAAAAATATTGAATATATTTACATCTAACCTACCATAATTCCATGTGAAAATGGTAATTATCAATAAATTCTAGCTTGACTGTTTTTTTTAATTATTACCTACTTTATATAAAAAATATGTCATGGATTATAGCCTTTTAACTTTGTATTTTAGTGGAGAAAAACCTAAAATTTTGTGATGGAGTAGAAAAATAAATTATAATTAGTTTTTTACATTTACTATAGTCTATTATGTTTTAAACGTAGTGATAAAAAACTTTAAAACTTTGGGATGGTGAAGAAAAAATTGAATATTTTTAGATGTAATATACCATAAGTCAACGTGAATACGATGAATATAAACCATATTAAGCTTGATTTTTTTATTTTTAATTGTTATGCGTATGTATATGTTATGGGTCATTCATTTATAGTCTCTTAACTTAGTTTCTTAGAGGTGAAGAAACAAAAAATTTTGGTGATGTAGAAGAAGAAAAATATGTAAAATTTTCACATCTATTGTACCACAAAACAAAGTAATTATGGTGACCACAAATAACATTGAGCTTAAATATTTAATTTAAGTGATTACCCATGCAGATGTAGATTATTTGACATTCATTTACATTCTTTCAAATCTGTGACTTAGTTACGAAGAAAGATGAAATTTGGGATTGGAGAAGAAACATATTGAATATATTTACATCTAACTTACCATAATTCAATGTGAAAATGGTAATTATCAATAAATTCTAAATTGACTATTTTTTTTAATAATTATCTATTTTGTATATAAAATATTTCATGGATTATAGTCTTTTAAGTTTGTTTTTTAGTGCGGAAAAACCCAAAATTTTGTGTTTCAGTAGAAAAGTAAAATATTATTAATCTTTTTACATTTACTTTAGTCTATTATGTTTTTAACTTAGTGATAAGAAAATTTAAAACTTTGGGTTGGTGAAGAAAAAATTGAATATTTTTAGATGTAATATACCAGAAGTCGATTTGAATATAATGAATATAAACAATATTGAGCTTGATTATTTAATTTTAATTGTTATGCATATGTATAAGTTATGGGTCATTCATTTGTAGCCTCTTAACTTAGCTTCATTGAGGTGAATAAACAAAAATTTTGGTGGTGGAGAAGAAGAAAAATATTGAAAATTTTTACATCTATTATATCACAATACAATGTGATTATGGTGACCACAAATAACGTTGAGCTTAAATATTTAATTTTAGTGATTACCCATGTAGATTTAATTTATTTGTCATTCATTTACAGCCTTTCAAATCTGTGGCTTAGTTACGAAGAAATAGGAAATTTGGTGATGGAGAAGAAGCATATTGAATATATTTACATCTAACTTACCATAATTCCATGTGAAAATGGTAATTATCAATATATTCTAGCTTGACTGTTTTTTTTAATTATTACCTACTTTATATAAAAAATATGTCATGGATTATAGCCTTTTAACTTTGTATTTTAGTGGAGAAAAACCTAAAATTTTGAGATGGAGTAGAAAAATAAATTATAATTAGTTTTTTACATTTACTATAGTATATTATGTTTTAAACGTAGTGAAAAAAAATTTAAAACTTTGGGATGGTGAAGAAAAAATTGAATATTTTTAGATGTAATATACCATAAGTCAATGTGAATACGATGAATATAATTAATATTAAGCTTTATTTATTTATTTTTAATTGTTATGCGTATGTATATGTTATGGGTCATTCATTTATAGTCTCTTAACTTAGTTTCTTAGAGGTGAAGAAACAAAAAATTTTGGTGATGTAGAAGAAGAAAAATATTGAAAAATTTCACATCTATTGTACCACAAAACAAAGTAATTATGGTGACCACAAATAACATTGAGCTTAAATATTTAATTTAAGTGATTACCCATGCAGATGTAATTTATTTGTCATTCATTTACATTCTTTCAAATCTGTGACTTAGTTACGAAGAAACATGAAATTTGGGATTGGAGAAGAAACATATTGAATATATTTACATCTAACTTACCATAATTCAATGTGTAAATGGTAATTATATATAAATTCTAGATTGACTATTTTTTTAATTATTACCTATTTTGTATATAAATTATGTCATGGATTATAGTCTTTTAACTTTGCTTTTTAGTGGGGGAAAACCCAAAATTTTGTGTGTCTGTAGAAAAGTAAAATATAATTAATTTTTTTGCGTTTATTGTTGTCTATTATGTTTTTAACTTAGTGATAAGAAAATTTAAAACTTTGGGATGGTGAAGAAAAAAATTGAATATTTTTAGATGTAATATACCATAAGTCGATTTGAATACGATGAATATAAACAATATTGAGCTTGATTTTTTAATTTTAATTGTTATGCATATGTATAAGTTATGGGTCATTCATTTGTAGCCTCTTAACTTAGCTTCATTGAGGTGAATAAACAAAAATTTTGGAGGTGGAGAAGAAGAAAAATATTGAAAATTTTCACATCTATTATATCACAATACAATGTGATTATGGTGACCACAAATAACGTTGAGCTTAAATATTTAATTTTAGTGATTACCCATGTAGATGTAATTTACTTGTCATTCATTTACATTCTTTCAAATATGTGACTTAGTTACGAAGAAAGATGAAATTTGGGATTGGAGAAGAAAAATATTGAATATATTTACATCTAACTTACCATAAATCAATGTGAAAATGGTAATTCTGAATAAATTCTAGATTGACTATTTTTATAATTATTAACTATTTTTTATATAAAATATGTCATGGTTTATACTATTTTAACTTTGTTTTCTAGTGGGGAAAATCCCAAAATTTTTTGTTTCAGTAGAAAAGTAAAATGTAATTAATCTTTTTACATTTACTGTAGTCTATTATGTTTTTAACTTAGTTATGAGCAAATTTAGAACTTTGGGATGGTGAAGAAAAAAACATAATATTTTTAGATGTAATATACCATAAGTCGATTTGAATACGATGAAAATAAACAATATTGAGCTTGATTATTAAATTTTAATTGTTATGCATATGTATAAATTATGGGTAATTCATTTTGTAGCCTTTTAACTTAGCTTCATTGAGGTGAATAAACAAAAATTTTGCTGATGGAGAAGAAGAAAAATATTGAAAATTTTCACATGTATTATATCACAATACAATGTGATTATGGTGACCACAAATAACGTTGGGCTTAAATATTTAATTTTAGTTATTACCTATGTAGATGTAATTTATTTGTCATTCATTTACAGCCTTTCAAATCTGTGGCTTAGTTACGAAGAAACAGGAAATTTTGAGATGGAGAAGAAACATATTGAATATATTTACATCTAACTTACCATAATTCCATGTGAAAATGGTAATTATCAATAAATTCTAGCTTGACTGTTTTTTTTTAATTATTACCTACTTTATATAAAAAATATGTCATGGATTATGTCTTTTAACTTTGTTTTTTAGTGGAGAAAAACCTAAAATTTTGTGATGGAGTAGAAAAATAAATTATAATTAGATTTTTACATTTACTATAGTCTATTATGTTTTTAACGTAGTGATAAAAAAATTTAAAACTTTGGGATGGTGAAAAAAAATTGAATATTTTTAGATGTAATATACCATAAGTCAAGGTGAATACGATGAATATAAACCATATTATGCTTGATTTTTTTATTTTTAATTGTTATGCGTATGTATATGTTATGGGTCATTCATTTATAGTCTCTTAACTTAGTTTCTTAGAGGTGAAGAAACAAAAAATTTTGGTGATGGAGAAAAAGAAAAATATTGAAAATTTTCACATCTATTGTACCACAAAACAAAGTAATTATGGTGACCAAAAATAACATTGAGCTTAAATATTTAATTTAAGTGATTACCCATGCAGATGTAATTTATTTGTCATTCATTTACATTCTTTCAAATCTGTGACTTAGTTACGAAGAAACATGAAATTTGGGATTGGAGAAGAAACATATTGAATATATTTACATCTAACTTACCATAATTCAATGTGTAAATGGTAATTATATATAAATTCTAGATTGACTATTTTTTTAATTATTACATATTTTGTATATAACATATGTCATGGATTATAGTCTTTTAACTTTGTTTTTTAGTGGGGGAAAACCCAAAATTTTGTGTTTCAGTAGAAAAGTAAAATATAATTAATTTTTTTGCATTTACTGTTGTCTATTTTGTTTTTAACTTAGTGATAAGAAAATTTAAAACTTTGGGATGGTGAAGAAAAAAGTTCAATATTTTTAGATGTAATATACCATAAGTCGATTTGAATACGATGAATATAAACAATATTGAGCTTGATTATTTAATTTTAATTGTTAAGCATATGTATAAGTTATGGGTCATTCATTTGTAGCCTCTTAACTTAGCTTCATTGAGGTGAATAAATTTTTTTTTTTGTGGTGGAGAAGAAGAAAAATATTGAAAATTTTCACATCTATTATATCACAATACAATGTGATCATGGTGACCACAAATAACGTTGAGCTTAAATATTTAATTTTAGTGATTACCCATGTAGATGTAATTTATTTGTCATTCATTTACAGTCTTTCAAATATGTGGCTTAGTTACGAAGAAAAAGGAAATTTGGTGATGGTGAAGAAACATATTGAATATATTTACATCTAACTTACCATAATTTCATGTGAAAATGGTAATTATCAATAAATTCTAGCTTGACTGTTTTTTTTAATTATTACCTACTTTATATAAAAAATATGTCATGGATTATAGTCTTTTAACTTTGTTTTTTAGTGGAGAAAAACCTAAAATTTTGTGATGGAGTAGAAAAATAAATTATAATTAGTTTTTTCATTTACTATAGTCTATTATATTTTTAACATAGTGAAAAAAAATTTAAAACTTTGGGATGGTGAAGAAAAAATTGAATATTTTTAGATGTAATATACCATAAGTCAATGTGAATACGATGAATATAATTAATATTAAGCTTTATTTATTTATTTTTAATTGTTATGCGTATGTATATGTTATGGGTCATTCATTTATAGTCTCTTAACTTAGTTTCTTAGAGGTGAAGAAACAAAAAATTTTGGTGATGTAGAAGAAGAAAAATATTGAAAAATTTCACATCTATTGTACCACAAAACAAAGTAATTATGGTGACCACAAATAACATTGAGCTTAAATATTTAATTTAAGTGATTACCCATGCAGATGTAATTTATTTGTCATTCATTTACATTCTTTCAAATCTGTGACTTAGTTACGAAGAAACATGAAATTTGGGATTGGAGAAGAAACATATTGAATATATTTACATCTAACTTACCATAATTCAATGTGTAAATGGTAATTATATATAAATTCTAGATTGACTATTTTTTTAATTATTACCTATTTTGTATATAAATTATGTCATGGATTATAGTCTTTTAACTTTGCTTTTTAGTGGGGGAAAACCAAAAATTTTGTGTTTCTGTAGAAAAGTAAAATATAATTAATTTTTTTGCGTTTATTGTTGTCTATTATGTTTTTAACTTAGTGATAAGAAAATTTAAAACTTTGGGATGGTGAAGAAAAAAATTGAATATTTTTAGATGTAATATACCATAAGTCGATTTGAATACGACGAATATAAACAATATTGAGCTTGATTTTTTAATTTTAATTGTTATGCATATGTATAAGTTATGGGTCATTCATTTGTAGCCTCTTAACTTAGCTTCATTGAGGTGAATAAACAAAAATTTTGGAGGTGGAGAAGAAGAAAAATATTGAAAATTTTCACATCTATTATATCACAATACAATGTGATTATGGTGACCACAAATAACGTTGAGCTTAAATATTTAATTTTAGTGATTACCCATGTAGATGTAATTTACTTGTCATTCATTTACATTCTTTCAAATATGTGACTTAGTTACGAAGAAAGATGAAATTTGGGATTGGAGAAGAAAAATATTGAATATATTTACATCTAACTTACCATAATTCAATGTGAAAATGGTAATTATGAATAAATTCTAGATTAACTATTTTTATAATTATTAACTATTTTTTATATAAAATATGTCATGGTTTATAGTATTTTAACTTGGTTTTCTAGTGGGGAAAATCCCAAAATTTTTTGTTTCAGTAAAAAAGTAAAATGTAATTAATCTTTTTACATTTACTGTAGTCTATTATGTTTTTAACTTAGTTATGAGCAAATTTAAAACTTTGGGATAGTGAAGAAAAAAATTTAATATTTTTAGATGTAATATACCATAAGTCGATTTGAATACGATGAATATAAACAATATTGAGCTTGATTATTAAATTTTAATTGTTATGCATTTGTATAAATTATGGGTAATTCATTTGTAGCCTCTTAACTTAGCTTCATTGAGGTGAATAAACAAAAATTTTGGTGGTGGAGAAGAAGAAAAATATTGAAAATTTTTACATCTATTATATCACAATACAATGTGATTATGGTGACCACAAATAACGTTGAGCTTAAATATTTAATTTTAGTGATTACCCATGTAGATTTAATTTATTTGTCATTCATTTACAGCCTTTCAAATCTGTGGCTTAGTTACGAAGAAATAGGAAATTTGGTGATGGAGAAGAAACATATTGAATATATTTACATCTAACTTACCATAATTCCATGTGAAAATGGTAATTATCAATAAATTCTAGCTTGACTGTTTTTTTTTTAATTATTACCTACTTTATATAAAAAATATGTCATGGATTATAGCCTTTTAACTTTGTATTTAAGTGGAGAAAAACCTAAAATTTTGTGATGGAGTAGAAAAATAAATTATAATTAGTTTTTTACATTTACTATAGTCTATTATGTTTTAAACGTAGTGATAAAAAACTTTAAAACTTTGGGATGGTGAAGAAAAAATTGAATATTTTTAGATGTAATATACCATAAGTCAATGTGAATACGATGAATATAAACCATATTAAGCTTGATTTTTTTATTTTTAATTGTTATGCGTATGTATATGTTATGGGTCATTCATTTATAGTCTCTTAACTTAGTTTCTTAGAGGTGAAGAAACAAAAAATTTTGGTGATGTAGAAGAAGAAAAATATGTAAAATTTTCACATCTATTGTACCACAAAACAAAGTAATTATGGTGACCACAAATAACATTGAGCTTAAATATTTAATTTAAGTGATTACCCATGCAGATGTAGATTATTTGACATTCATTTACATTCTTTCAAATCTGTGACTTAGTTACGAAGAAAGATGAAATTTGGGATTGGAGAAGAAACATATTGAATATATTTACATCTAACTTACCATAATTCAATGTGAAAATGGTAATTATCAATAAATTCTAAATTGACTATTTTTTTTAATAATTACCTATTTTGTATATAAAATATTTCATGGATTATAGTCTTTTAAGTTTGTTTTTTAGTGCGGAAAAACCCAAAATTTTGTGTTTCAGTAGAAAAGTAAAATATTATTAATCTTTTTACATTTACTTTAGTCTATTATGTTTTTAACTTAGTGATAAGAAAATTTAAAACTTTGGGTTGGTGAAGAAAAAATTGAATATTTTTAGATGTAATATACCAGAAGTCGATTTGAATATAATGAATATAAACAATATTGAGCTTGATTATTTAATTTTAATTGTTATGCATATGTATAAGTTATGGGTCATTCATTTGTAGCCTCTTAACTTAGCTTCATTGAGGTGAATAAACAAAAATTTTGGTGGTGGAGAAGAAGAAAAATATTGAAATTTTTCACATCTATTGTACCACAAAACAAAGTAATTATGGTGACCACAAATAACATTGAGCTTAAATATTTAATTTAAGTGATTACCCATGTAGATGTAATTTATTTGTCATTCATTTACATTCTTTCAAATCTATGACTTAGTTACGAAGAAAGATGAAATTTGGGAGTGGAGAGGAAAAATATTGAATATATTTACATCTAACCTACCATAATTCCATGTGAAAATGGTAATTATCAATAAATTCTAGCTTGACTGTTTTTTTTAATTATTACCTAAATTTATATAAAAAATATGTCATGGATTATAGTCTTTTAACTTTGTTTTTTAGTGGAGAAAAACCTAAAATTTTGTGATGGAGTAGAAAAATAAATTATAATTAGTTTTTTACATATACTATAGTCTATTATGTTTTTAACGTAGTGATAAAAAAATTTAAAACTTTGGGATGGTGAAGAAAAAATTGAATATTTTTAGATGTAATATACCATAAGTTAATGTGAATACGATGAATATAAACAATATTAAGCTTGATTTTTTATTTTTAATTGTTATGCGTATGTATATGTTATGGGTCATTCATTTATAGTCTCTTAACCTAGTTTCTTAGAGGTGAAGAAACAAAAACTTTTGGTGACGTAGAAGAAGAAAAATATTGAATATTTTTACATCTATTGTACCACAAAACAAAGTAATTATGGTGACAACAAATAACATTGAGCTTAAATATTTAATTTAAGTGATGACCCATGCAGATGTAATTTATTTGTCATTCATTTACATTCTTTCAAATCTGTGACTTAGTTACGAAGAAACATGAAATTTGGGATTGGAGAAGAAACATATTGAATATATTTACATCTAACTTACCATAATTCAATGTGTAAAATGGTAATTATCAATAAATTCTAAATTGACTATTTTTTTTAATAATTACCTATTTTGTATATAAAATATGTCATGGATTATAGTCTTTTAACTTTGTTTTTTAGTGCGGAAAAACCCAAAATTTTGTGTTTCAGTAGAAAAGTAAAATATAATTAGTTTTGTTGCATTTACTGTTGTCTATTATGTTTTTAACTTAGTGATAAGAAAATTTAAGACTTTGGGATGGTGAAGAAAAAAATTGAATATTTTTAGATGTAATATACCATAAGTCGATTTGAATACGATGAATATAAACAATATTGAGCTTGATTATTTAATTTTAATTATTATGCATATGTATAAGTTATGGGTCATTCATTTGTAGCCTCTTAACTTAGCTTCATTGAGTTGAATAAACAAAAATTTTGGTGGTGGAGAAGAAGAAAAGTATTGAAAATTTTCACATCTATTATATCACAATAAAATGTGATTATGGTGACCACAAATAATGTTGAGCTTAAATATTTAATTTTAGTGATTACCCATGTAGATGTAATTTATTTGTCATTAATTTGTAGCCTTTCAAATCTGTGGCTTAGTTACGAAGAAACACGAAATTTGGTGATGGAGAAGAAACATATTGAATATATTTACATCTAACTTACCATAATTTCATGTGAAAATGGTAATTATCAATAAATACTAGCTTGACTGTTCTTTTTAATTATTACCTACTTTATATAAAAAATATGTCATGGATTATAGTCTTTTAACTTTGTTTTTTAGTGGAGAAAAACCTAAAATTTTGTGATGGAGTAGAATAATAAATTATAATTTGTTTTTTACATTTATTATAGTCTATTATGTTTTTAACGTAGTGATAAAAAAATTTAAAACTTTGGGATGGTGAAGAAAAAATTGAATATTTTTAGATGTAATATACCATAAGTCAATGAGAATACGATGAATATAAACAATATTAAGTTTGATTATTTAATTCTAATTGTTATGCATATGTATATGTTATGGGTCATTCATTTATAGTCTCTTAACCTAGTTTCTTAGAGGTGAAGAAACAAAAAATTTTGGTGACGTAGAAGAAGAAAAATATTGAATATTTTTACATCTATTGTACCACAAAACAAAGTAATTATGGTGACCACAAATAACATTGAGCTTAAATATTTAATTTAAGTGATGACCCATGCAGATGTAATTTATTTGTCATTCATTTACATTCTTTCAAATCTGTGACTTAGTTACGAAGAAACATGAAATTTGGGATTGGAGAAGAAACATATTGAATATATTTACATCTAACTTACCATAATTCAATGTGTAAAATGGTAATGATCAATAAATTCTAAATTGACTATTTTTTTTAATAATTACCTATTTTGTATACAAAATATGTCATGGATTATAGTCTTTTAACTTTGTTTTTTAATGCGGAAAAACCCAAAATTTTGTGTTTCAGTAGAAAAGTAAAATATAATTAATTTTTTTTGCATTTACTGTTGTCTATTATGTTTTTAACTTAGTGATAAGAAAATTTAAAACTTTGGGATGGTGAAGAAAAAAATTGAATACTTTTAGATGTAATATACCATAAGTCGATTTGAATACGATGAATATAAACAATATTGAGCTTGATTATTTAATTTTAATTGTTATGCATATGTATAAGTTATGGGTCATTCATTTGTAGCCTCTTAACTTAGCTTCATTGAGTTGAATAAACAAAAATTTTGGTGGTGAAGAAGAAGAAAAGTATTGAAAATTTTCACATCTATTATATCACAATAAAATGTGATTATGGTGACCACAAATAATGTTGAGCTTAAATATTTAATTAAAGTGATTACCCATGTAGATGTAATTTATTCGTCATTAATTTATAGCCTTTCAAATCTGTTGCTTAGTTACGAAGAAATAGGAAATTTAGTGATGGAGAAGAAACATATTGAATATATTTTCATCTAACCTACCATAATTCCATGTGAAAATGGTAATTATCAATAAATTCTAGCTTGACTGTTTTTTTTAATTATTACCTAAATTTATATAAAAAATATGTCATGGATTATAGTCTTTTAACTGTGTTTTTTAGTGGAGAAAAACCTAAAATTTTGTGATGGAGTAGAAAAATAAATTATAATTAGTTTTTTACATTTACTATAGTCTATTATGTTTTTAACGCAGTGATAAAAAAATTTAAAACTTTGGGATGGTGAAGAAAAAATTGAATATTTTTAGATGTAATATACCATAAGTCAATGTGAATACGATGAATATAAACAATATTAAGCTTGATTTATTTATTTTTAATTTTTATGCGTATGTAGATGTTATGGGTCATTCATTTATAATCTCTTAACTTAGTTTCTTAGAGGTGAAGAAACAAAAAACTTTTGTGATGTAGAAGAAGAAAAATATTGAAAATTTTCACATCTATTGTACCACAAAACAAAGTAATTATGGTGACCACAAATAACATTGAGCTTAAATATTTAATTTAAGTGATTACCCATGCAGATGTAATTTATTTGTCATTCATTTACATTCTTTCAAATCTGTGACTTAGTTACGAAGAAACATGAAATTTGGGATTGGAGAAGAAACATATTGAATATATTTACATCTAAATTACCATAATTCAATGTGTAAATGGTAATTATAAATAAATTCTAGATTGACTATTTTTATAATTATTAACTATTTTTTATATAAAATATGTCATGGTTTATAGTATTTTAACTTTGTTTTCTAGTGGGGAAAATCCCAAAATTTTTTGTTTCAGTAGAAAAGTAAAATGTAATTAATCTTTTTACATTTACTGTAGTCTATTATGTTTTTAACTTAGTTATGAGCAAATTTAAAACTTTGGGATGGTGAAGAGAAAAATTTAATATTTTTAGATGTAATATACCATAAGTCGATTTGAATACGATGAATATAAACAATATTGAGCTTGATTATTAAATTTTAATTGTTATGCATATGTATAAATTATGGGTAATTCATTTGTAGCCTCTTAACTTAGCTTCATTGAGGTGAATAAACAAAAATTTTGGTGGTGGAGAAGAAGAAAAATATTGAAAATTTTTACATCTATTATATCACAATACAATGTGATTATGGTGACCACAAATAACGTTGAGCTTAAATATTTAATTTTAGTGATTACCCATGTAGATTTAATTTATTTGTCATTCATTTACAGCCTTTAAAATATGTGGCTTAGTTACGAAGAAATAGGAAATTTGGTGATGGAGAAGAAACATATTGAATATATTTACATCTAACTTACCATAATTCCATGTGAAAATGGTAATTATCAATAAATTCTAGCTTGACTGTTTTTTTTTAATTATTACCTACTTTATATAAAAAATATGTCATGGATTATAGCCTTTTAACTTTGTATTTTAGTGGAGAAAAACCTAAAATTTTGTGATGGAGTAGAAAAATAAATTATAATTAGTTTTTTACATTTACTATAGTCTATTATGTTTTAAACGTAGTGATAAAAAACTTTAAAACTTTGGGATGGTGAAGAAAAAATTGAATATTTTTAGATGTAATATACCATAAGTCAAAGTGAATACGATGAATATAAACCATATTAAGCTTGATTTTTTTATTTTTAATTGTTATGCGTATGTATATGTTATGGGTCATTCATTTATAGTCTCTTAACTTAGTTTCTTAGAGGTGAAGAAACAAAAAATTTTGGTGATGTAGAAGAAGAAAAATATGTAAAATTTTCACATCTATTGTACCACAAAACAAAGTAATTATGGTGACCACAAATAACATTGAGCTTAAATATTTAATTTAAGTGATTACCCATGCAGATGTAGATTATTTGACATTCATTTACATTCTTTCAAATCTGTGACTTAGTTACGAAGAAAGATGAAATTTGGGATTGGAGAAGAAACATATTGAATATATTTACATCTAACTTACCATAATTCAATGTGAAAATGGTAATTATCAATAAATTCTAAATTGACTATTTTTTTTAATAATTACCTATTTTGTATATAAAATATTTCATGGATTATAGTCTTTTAAGTTTGTTTTTTAGTGCGGAAAAACCCAAAATTTTGTGTTTCAGTAGAAAAGTAAAATATTATTAATCTTTTTACATTTACTTTAGTCTATTATGTTTTTAACTTAGTGATAAGAAAATTTAAAACTTTGGGTTGGTGAAGAAAAAATTGAATATTTTTAGATGTAATATACCAGAAGTCGATTTGAATATAATGAATATAAACAATATTGAGCTTGATTATTTAATTTTAATTGTTATGCATATGTATAAGTTATGGGTCATTCATTTGTAGCCTCTTAACTTAGCTTCATTGAGGTGAATAAACAAAAATTTTGGTGGTGGAGAAGAAGAAAAATATTGAAATTTTTCACATCAATTGTACCACAAAACAAAGTAATTATGGTGACCACAAATAACATTGAGCTTAAATATTTAATTTAAGTGATTACCCATGTAGATTTAATTTATTTGTCATTCATTTACATTCTTTCAAATCTGTGACTTAGTTACGAAGAAAGATGAAATTTGGGGGTGGAGAGGAAAAATATTGAATATATTTACATCTAACCTACCATAATTCCATGTGAAAATGGTAATTATCAATAAATTCTAGCTTGACTGTTTTTTTTAATTATTACCTAAATTTATATAAAAAATATGTCATGGATTATAGTCTTTTAACTTTGTTTTTTAGTGGAGAAAAACCTAAAATTTTGTGATGGAGTAGAAAAATAAATTATAATTAGTTTTTTACATTTACTATAGTCTATTATGTTTTTAACGTAGTGATAAAAAAATTTAAAACTTTGGGATGGTGAAGAAAAAATTGAATATTTTTAGATGTAATATACCATAAGTCAATGTGAATACGATGAATATAAACAATATTAAGCTTGATTTTTTATTTTTAATTGTTATGCATATGTATATGTTATGGGTCATTCATTTATAGTCTCTTAACCTAGTTTCTTAGAGGTGAAGAAACAAAAACTTTTGGTGACGTAGAAGAAGAAAAATATTGAATATTTTTACATCTATTGTACCACAAAACAAAGTAATTATGGTGACCACAAATAACATTGAGCTTAAATATTTAATTTAAATGATGACCCATGCAGATGTAATTTATTTGTCATTCATTTACATTCTTTCAAATCTGTGACTTAGTTACGAAGAAACATGAAATTTGGGATTGGAGAAGAAACATATTGAATATATTTACATCTAACTTACCATAATTCAATGTGTAAAATGGTAATTATCAATAAATTCTAAATTGACTATTTTTTTTAATAATTACCTATTTTGTATATAAAATATGTCATGGATTATAGTCTTTTAACTTTGTTTTTTAGTGCGGAAAAACCCAAAATTTTGTGTTTCAGTAGAAAAGTAAAATATAATTAGTTTTGTTGCATTTACTGTTGTCTATTATGTTTTTAACTTAGTGATAAGAAAATTTAAGACTTTGGGATGGTGAAGAAAAAAATTGAATATTTTTAGATGTAATATACCATAAGTCGATTTGAATACGATGAATATAAACAATATTGAGCTTGATTATTTAATTTTAATTATTATGCATATGTATAAGTTATGGGTCATTCATTTGTAGCCTCTTAACTTAGCTTCATTGAGTTGAATAAACAAAAATTTTGGTGGTGGAGAAGAAGAAAAGTATTGAAAATTTTCACATCTATTATATCACAATAAAATGTGATTATGGTGACCACAAATAATGTTGAGCTTAAATATTTAATTTTAGTGATTACCCATGTAGATGTAATTTATTTGTCATTAATTTGTAGCCTTTCAAATCTGTGGCTTAGTTACGAAGAAACACGAAATTTGGTGATGGAGAAGAAACATATTGAATATATTTACATCTAACTTACCATAATTTCATGTGAAAATGGTAATTATCAATAAATACTAGCTTGACTGTTCTTTTTAATTATTACCTACTTTATATAAAAAATATGTCATGGATTATAGTCTTTTAACTTTGTTTTTTAGTGGAGAAAAACCTAAAATTTTGTGATGGAGTAGAATAATAAATTATAATTTGTTTTTTACATTTATTATAGTCTATTATGTTTTTAACGTAGTGATAAAAAAATTTAAAACTTTGGGATGGTGAAGAAAAAATTGAATATTTTTAGATGTAATATACCATAAGTCAATGAGAATACGATGAATATAAACAATATTAAGTTTGATTATTTAATTCTAATTGTTATGCATATGTATATGTTATGGGTCATTCATTTATAGTCTCTTAACCTAGTTTCTTAGAGGTGAAGAAACAAAAAATTTTGGTGACGTAGAAGAAGAAAAATATTGAATATTTTTACATCTATTGTACCACAAAACAAAGTAATTATGGTGACCACAAATAACATTGAGCTTAAATATTTAATTTAAGTGATGACCCATGCAGATGTAATTTATTTGTCATTCATTTACATTCTTTCAAATCTGTGACTTAGTTACGAAGAAACATGAAATTTGGGATTGGAGAAGAAACATATTGAATATATTTACATCTAACTTACCATAATTCAATGTGTAAAATGGTAATGATCAATAAATTCTAAATTGACTATTTTTTTTAATAATTACCTATTTTGTATACAAAATATGTCATGGATTATAGTCTTTTAACTTTGTTTTTTAATGCGGAAAAACCCAAAATTTTGTGTTTCAGTAGAAAAGTAAAATATAATTAATTTTTTTTGCATTTACTGTTGTCTATTATGTTTTTAACTTAGTGATAAGAAAATTTAAAACTTTGGGATGGTGAAGAAAAAAATTGAATACTTTTAGATGTAATATACCATAAGTCGATTTGAATACGATGAATATAAACAATATTGAGCTTGATTATTTAATTTTAATTGTTATGCATATGTATAAGTTATGGGTCATTCATTTGTAGCCTCTTAACTTAGCTTCATTGAGTTGAATAAACAAAAATTTTGGTGGTGAAGAAGAAGAAAAGTATTGAAAATTTTCACATCTATTATATCACAATAAAATGTGATTATGGTGACCACAAATAATGTTGAGCTTAAATATTTAATTTTAGTGATTACCCATGTAGATGTAATTTATTTGTCATTAATTTGTAGCCTTTCAAATCTGTGGCTTAGTTACGAAGAAACAGGAAATTTGGTGATGGAGAAGAAACATATTGAATATATTTACATCTAACTTACCATAATTTCATGTGAAAATGGTAATTATCAATAAATACTAGCTTGACTGTTCTTTTTAATCATTACCTACTTTATATAAAAAATATGCCATGGATTATAGTCTTTTAACTTTGTTTTTTAATGGAGAAAAACCTAAAATTTGTGATGGAGTAGAAAAATAAATTATAATTAGTTTTTTACATTTACTATAGTCTATTATGTTTTTAACCTAGTGATAAAAAAATTTAAAACTTTGGGATGGTGAAGAAAAAATTGAATATTTTTAGATGTAATATACCATAAGTCAATGTGAATACGATGAATATAAACAATATTAAGCTTGATTATTTATTTTTAATTGTTATGCGTATGTATATGTTATGGGTTATTCATTTATAGTCTCTTAACTTAGTTTCTTAGAGGTGAAGAAACAAAATTTTTTGGTGATGTAGAAGAAGAAAAATATTGAAAATTTTCACATCTATTGTACCACAAAACAAAGTAATTATGGTGACCACAAATAACATTGAGCTTAAATGTTTAATTTAAGTGATTACCCATGCAGATGTAATTTATATGTCATTCATTTACATTCTTTCAAATCTGTGACTTAGTTACGAAGAAACATGAAATTTGGGATTGGAGAAGAAACATATTGAATATATTTACATCTAAATTACCATAATTCAATGTGTAAATGGTAATTATAAATAAATTCTAGATTGACTATTTTTATAATTATTAACTATTTTTTATATAAAATATGTCATGGTTTATAGTATTTTAACTTTGTTTTCTAGTGGGGAAAATCCCAAAATTTTTTGTTTCAGTAGAAAAGTAAAATGTAATTAATCTTTTTACATTTACTGTAGTCTATTATGTTTTTAACTTAGTTATGAGCAAATTTAAAACTTTGGGATGGTGAAGAAAAAAATTTAATATTTTTAGATGTAATATACCATAAGTCGATTTGAATACGATGAATATAAACAATATTGAGCTTGATTATTAAATTTTAATTGTTATGCATATGTATAAATTATGGGTAATTCATTTGTAGCCTCTTAACTTAGCTTCATTGAGGTGAATAAACAAAAATTTTGGTGGTGGAGAAGAAGAAAAATATTGAAAATTTTTACATCTATTATATCACAATACAATGTGATTATGGTGACCACAAATAACGTTGAGCTTAAATATTTAATTTTAGTGATTACCCATGTAGATTTAATTTATTTGTCATTCATTTACAGCCTTTCAAATCTGTGGCTTAGTTACGAAGAAATAGGAAATTTGGTGATGGAGAAGAAACATATTGAATATATTTACATCTAACTTACCATAATTCCATGTGAAAATGGTAATTATCAATAAATTCTAGCTTGACTGTTTTTTTTAATTATTACCTACTTTATATAAAAAATATGTCATGGATTATAGCCTTTTAACTTTGTATTTTAGTGGAGAAAAACCTAAAATTTTGTGATGGAGTAGAAAAATAAATTATAATTAGTTTTTTACATTTACTATAGTCTATTATGTTTTAAACGTAGTGATAAAAAACTTTAAAACTTTGGGATGGTGAAGAAAAAATTGAATATTTTTAGATGTAATATACCATAAGTCAAAGTGAATACGATGAATATAAACCATATTAAGCTTGATTTTTTTATTTTTAATTGTTATGCGTATGTATATGTTATGGGTCATTCATTTATAGTCTCTTAACTTAGTTTCTTAGAGGTGAAGAAACAAAAAATTTTGGTGATGTAGAAGAAGAAAAATATGTAAAATTTTCACATCTATTGTACCACAAAACAAAGTAATTATGGTGACCACAAATAACATTGAGCTTAAAATTTAAGTGATTACCCATGCAGATGTAGATTATTTGACATTCATTTACATTCTTTCAAATCTGTGACTTAGTTACGAAGAAAGATGAAATTTGGGATTGGAGAAGAAACATATTGAATATATTTACATCTAACTTACCATAATTCAATGTGAAAATGGTAATTATCAATAAATTCTAAATTGACTATTTTTTTTAATAATTACCTATTTTGTATATAAAATATTTCATGGATTATAGTCTTTTAAGTTTGTTTTTTAGTGCGGAAAAACCCAAAATTTTGTGTTTCAGTAGAAAAGTAAAATATTATTAATCTTTTTACATTTACTTTAGTCTATTATGTTTTTAACTTAGTGATAAGAAAATTTAAAACTTTGGGTTGGTGAAGAAAAAATTGAATATTTTTAGATGTAATATACCAGAAGTCGATTTGAATATAATGAATATAAACAATATTGAGCTTGATTATTTAATTTTAATTGTTATGCATATGTATAAGTTATGGGTCATTCATTTGTAGCCTCTTAACTTAGCTTCATTGAGGTGAATAAACAAAAATTTTGGTGGTGGAGAAGAAGAAAAATATTGAAATTTTTCACATCAATTGTACCACAAAACAAAGTAATTATGGTGACCACAAATAACATTGAGCTTAAATATTTAATTTAAGTGATTACCCATGTAGATTTAATTTATTTGTCATTCATTTACATTCTTTCAAATCTGTGACTTAGTTACGAAGAAAGATGAAATTTGGGAGTGGAGAGGAAAAATATTGAATATATTTACATCTAACCTACCATAATTCCATGTGAAAATGGTAATTATCAATAAATTCTAGCTTGACTGTTTTTTTTAATTATTACCTAAATTTATATAAAAAATATGTCATGGATTATAGTCTTTTAACTTTGTTTTTTAGTGGAGAAAAACCTAAAATTTTGTGATGGAGTAGAAAAATAAATTATAATTAGATTTTTACATTTACTATAGTCTATTATGTTTTTAACGTAGTGATAAAAAAATTTAAAACTTTGGGATGGTGAAGAAAAAATTGAATATTTTTAGATGTAATATACCATAAGTCAATGTGAATACGATGAATATAAACAATATTAAGCTTGATTTTTATTTTTAATTGTTATGCGTATGTATATGTTATGGGTCATTCATTTATAGTCTCTTAACCTAGTTTCTTAGAGGTGAAGAAACAAAAATTTTTGGTGACGTAGAAGAAGAAAAATATTGAATATTTTTACATCTATTGTACCACAAAACAAAGTAATTATGGTGACCACAAATAACATTGAGCTTAAATATTTAATTTAAGTGATGACCCATGCAGATGTAATTTATTTGTCATTCATTTACATTCTTTCAAATCTGTGACTTATTTACGAAGAAACATGAAATTTGGGATTGGAGAAGAAACATATTGAATATATTTACATCTAACTTACCATAATTCAATGTGTAAAATGGTAATTATCAATAAATTCTAAATTGACTATTTTTTTTTAATAATTACCTATTTTGTATATAAAATATGTCATGGATTATAGTCTTTTAACTTTGTTTTTTAGTGCGGAAAAACCCAAAATTTTGTGTTTCAGTAGAAAAGTAAAATATAATTAATTTTTTTGCATTTACTGTTGTCTATTATGTTTTTAACTTAGTGATAAGAAAATTTAAAACTTTGGGATGGTGAAGAAAAAAATTGAATATTTTTAGATGTAATATACCATAAGTCGATTTGAATACGATGAATATAAACAATATTGAGCTTGATTATTTAATTTTAATTGTTATGCATATGTATAAGTTATGGGTCATTCATTTGTAGCCTCTTAACTTAGCTTCATTGAGTTGAATAAACAAAAATTTTGGTGGTGGAGAAGAAGAAAAGTATTGAAAATTTTCACATCTATTATATCACAATAAAATGTGATTATGGTGACCACAAATAATGTTGAGCTTAAATATTTAATTTTAGTGATTACCCATGTAGATGTAATTTATTTGTCATTAATTTGTAGCCTTTCAAATCTGTGGCTTAGTTACAAAGAAACAGGAAATTTGGTGATGGAGAAGAAACATATTGAATATATTTACATCTAACTTACCATAATTTCATGTGAAAATGGTAATTATCAATAAATACTAGCTTGACCGTTCTTTTTAATCATTACCTACTTTATATAAAAAATATGCCATGGATTATAGTCTTTTAACTTTGTTTTTTAATGGAGAAAAACCTAAAATTTGTGATGGAGTAGAAAAATAAATTATAATTAGTTTTTTACATTTACTATAGTCTATTATGTTTTTAACCTAGTGATAAAAAAATTTAAAACTTTGGGATGGTGAAGAAAAAATTGAATATTTTTAGATGTAATATACCATAAGTCAATGTGAATACGATGAATATAAACAATATTAAGCTTGATTATTTATTTTTAATTGTTATGCGTATGTATATGTTATGGGTTATTCATTTATAGTCTCTTAACTTAGTTTCTTAGAGGTGAAGAAACAAAATTTTTTGGTGATGTAGAAGAAGAAAAATATTGAAAATTTTCACATCTATTGTACCACAAAACAAAGTAATTATGGTGACCACAAATAACATTGAGCTTAAATATTTAATTTAAGTGATTACCCATGCAGATGTAATTTATTTGTCATTCATTTACATTCTTTCAAATCCGTGACTTAGTTATGAAGAAACATGAAATTTGGGATTGGAGAAGAAACATATTGAATATATTTACATCTAACTTACCATAATTCAATGTGAAAATGGTAATTATCAATAAATTCTAAATTGACTATTTTTTTTAATAATTAACTATTTTGTATATAAAATATGTCTTGGATTATAGTATTTTAACTTTGTTTTTTAGTGCGGAAAAACCCAAAATTTTGTGTTTCAGTAGAAAAGTAAAATATTATTAATCTTTTTACATTTACTTTAGTCTATTATTTTTTTGATTTATTGATAAGAAAATTTAGAACTTTGGGTTGGTGAAGAAAAAAATTGAATATTTTTAGATGTAATATACCATAAGTCGATTTGAATACAATGAATATAAACAATATTGAGCTTGATTATTTAATTTTAATTGTTATGCATATGTATAAGTTATGGGTAATTCATTTGTAGCCTCTCAACTTAGCTTCATTGAGGTGAATAAATAAAAATTTTGGTGGTGGAGAAGAAGAAAAGTATTGAAAATTTTCACATCTATTATATCACAATAAAATGTGATTATGGTGACCACAAATAATGTTGAGCTTAAATATTTAATTTTAGTGATTACCCATGTAGATGTAATTTATTTGTCATTAATTTGTAGCCTTTCAAATCTGTGGCTTAGTTACGAAGAAACAGGAAATTTGGTGATGGAGAAGAAACATATTGAATATATTTACATCTAACTTACCATAATTTCATGTGAAAATGGTAATTATCAATAAATACTAGCTTGACTGTTCTTTTTAATTATTACCTACTTTATATAAAAAATATGTCATGGATTATAGTCTTTTAACTTTGTTTTTTAATGGAGAAAAACCTAAAATTTGTGATGGAGTAGAAAAATAAATTATAATTAGTTTTTTACATTTACTATAGTCTATTATGTTTTTAACGTAGTGATAAAAAAATTTAAAACTTTGGGATGGTGAAGAAAAAATTGAATATTTTTAGATGTAATATACCATAAGTCAATGTGAATACGATGAATATAAACAATATTAAGCTTGATTATTTATTTTTAATTGTTATGCGTATGTTTATGTTATGGGTTATTCATTTATAGTCTCTTAACTTAGTTTCTTAGAGGTGAAGAAACAAAATTTTTTGGTGATGTAGAAGAAGAAAAATATTGAAAATTTTCACATCTATTGTACCACAAAACAAAGTAATTATGGTGACCACAAATAACATTGAGCTTAAATATTCAATTTAAGTGATTACCCATGCATATGTAATTTATTTGTCATTCATTTAAATTCTTTCAAATCTGTGACTTATTTACGAAGAAACATGAAATTTGGGATTGGAGAAGAAACATATTGAATATATTTACATCTAACTTACCATAATTCAATGTGAAAATGGTAATTATCAATAAATTCTAAATTGACTATTTTTTTTAATAATTAACTATTTTGTATATAAAATATGTCTTGGATTATAGTATTTTAACTTTGTTTTTTAGTGCGGAAAAACCCAAAATTTTGTGTTTCAGTAGAAAAGTAAAATATTATTAATCTTTTTACATTTACTTTAGTCTATTATTTTTTTGATTTATTGATAAGAAAATTTAGAACTTTGGGTTGGTGAAGAAAAAAATTGAATATTTTTAGATGTAATATACCATAAGTCGATTTGAATACAATGAATATAAACAATATTGAGCTTGATTATTTAATTTTAATTGTTATGCATATGTATAAGTTATGGGTAATTCATTTGTAGCCTCTCAACTTAGCTTCATTGAGGTGAATAAATAAAAATTTTGGTGGTGGAGAAGAAGAAAAATATTGAAAATTTTCACATCTATTATATCACAATACAATGTGATTATGGTGACCACAAATAACATTGAGCTTAAATATTTAATTTTAGTGATTACCCATGTAGATGTAATTTATTTGTCATTAATTTACAGCCTTTCAAACCTGTGGCTTAGTTACGAAGAAACAGGAAATTTGGTGATGGAGAAGAAACATATTGAATATATTTACATCTAAATTACCATAATTCCATGTGAAAATGGTAATTATCAATAAATTCTAGCTTGACTGTTTTTTTTAATTATTACCTACTTTATATAAAAAATATGTCATGGATTATAGTCTTTTAACTTTGTTTTTTAGTGGAGAAAAACCTAAAATTTTGTGATGGAGTAGAATAATAAATTATAATTTGTTTTTTACATTTACTATAGTCTATTATGTTTTTAACGTAGTGATAAAAAAATTTAAAACTTTGGGATGGTGAAGAAAAAATTAAATATTTTTAGGTGTAATATACCATAAGTCAATGTGAATACGATGAATATAAACAATATTAAGTTTGATTATTTAATTCTAATTGTTATGCATATGTATATGTTATGGGTCATTCATTTATAGTCTCTTAACCTAGTTTCTTAGAGGTGAAGAAACAAAAAATTTTGGTGACGTGGAAGAAGAAAAATATTGAATATTTTTACATCTATTGTACCACAAAACAAAGTAATTATGGTGACCACAAATAACATTGAGCTTAAATATTTAATTTAAGTGATGACCCATGCAGATGTAATTTATTTGTCATTCATTTACATTCTTTCAAATCTGTGACTTAGTTACGAAGAAACATGAAATTTGGGATTGGAGAAGAAACATATTGAATATATTTACATCTAACTTAGCATAATTCAATGTGTAAAATGGTAATGATCAATAAATTATAAATTGACTATTTTTTTTTTAATAATTACCTATTTTGTATATAAAATATGTCATGGATTATAGTCATTTAACTTTGTTTTTTAATGCGGAAAAACCCAAAATTTTGTGTTTCAGTAGAAAAGTAAAATATAATTAATTTTTTTGCATTTACTGTTGTCTATTATGTTTTTAACTTAGTGATAAGAAAATTTAAAACTTTGGGATGGTGAAGAAAAAAATTGAATATTTTTAGATGTAATATACCATAAGTCGATTTGAATACGATGAATATAAACAATATTGAGCTTGATTATTTAATTTTAATTGTTATGCATATGTATAAGTTATGGGTCATTCATTTATAGCCTCTTAACTTAGCTTCGTTGAGGTGAATAAACAAAAATTTTGGTGGTGGAGAAGAAGAAAAGTATTGAAAATTTTCACATCTATTATATCACAATACAATGTGATTATGGTGACCACAAATAATGTTGAGCTTAAATATTTAATTTTAGTGATTACCCATGTAGATGTAATTTATTTGTCATTAATTTGTAGCCTTTCAAATCTGTGGCTTAGTTACGAAGAAACAGGAAATTTGGTGATGGAGAAAAAACATATTGAATATATTTACATCTAACTTACCATAATTTCATGTGAAAATGGTAATTATCAATAAATACTAGCTTGACTGTTCTTTTTAATTATTAGCTAAATTTATATAAAAAATATGTCATGGATTATAGTCTTTTAACTTTGTTTTTTAGTGGAGAAAAATCTAAAATTTTGTGATGGAGTAGAAAAATAAATTATAATTAGTTTTTTACATTTACTATAGTCTATTATGTTTTTAACGCAGTGATAAAAAAATTTAAAACTTTGGGATGGTGAAGAAAAAATTGAATATTTTTAGATGTAATATACCATAAGTCAATGTGAATACGATGAATATAAACAATATTAAGCTTGATTATTTATTTTTAATTGTTATGCGTATGTATATGTTATGGGTTATTCATTTATAGTCTCTTAACTTAGTTTCTTAGAGGTGAAGAAACAAAATTTTTTGGTGATGTAGAAGAAGAAAAATATTGAAAATTTTCACATCTATTGTACCACAAAACAAAGTAATTATGGTGACCACAAATAACATTGAGCTTAAATATTTAATTTAAGTGATTACCCATGAAGATGTAATTTATTTGTCATTCATTTACATTCTTTCAAATCTGTGACTTAGTTACGAAGAAACATGAAATTTGGGATTGGAGAAGAAACATATTGAATATATTTACATCTAAATTACCATAATTCAATGTGTAAATGGTAATTATAAATAAATTCTAGATTGACTATTTTTATAATTATTAACTATTTTTTATATAAAATATGTCATGGTTTATAGTATTTTAACTTTGTTTTCTAGTGGGGAAAATCCCAAATTTTTTTGTTTCAGTAGAAAAGTAAAATGTAATTAATCTTTTTACATTTACTGTAGTCTATTATGTTTTTAACTTAGTTATGAGCAAATTTAAAACTTTGGGATGGTGAAGAAAAAAATTTAATATTTTTAGATGTAATATACCATAAGTCGATTTGAATACGATGAATATAAACAATATTGAGCTTGATTATTAAATTTTAATTGTTATGCATATGTATAAATTATGGGTCATTCATTTGTAGCCTTTGGCTTAGCTTCATTGAGGTGAATAAACACAAATTTTGGTGGTGGAGAAGAAGAAAAATATTGAAAATTCTCACATCTATTATATTACAATACAATGTGATTATGGTGACCACAAATAACGTTGAGCTTAAATATTTAATTTTAGTGATTACCCATGTAGATGTAATTTATGTGTCATTCATTTACAGCCTTTCAATTATGTGGCTTAGTTACGAAGAAATATGAAATTTGGTGATGGAGAATAAACATATTGAATATATTTACATCTAACTTACCATAATTCCATGTGAAAATGGTAATTATCAATAAATTCTAGACACACTGTTTTTTTTAATTATTACCTACTTTATATAAAAAATATGTCATGGATTATAGTCTTTTAACTTTGTTTTTTAGTGGAGAAAAACCTCAAATTTTGTGATGGAGTAGAAAAATAAATTATAATTAGTTTTTTACATTTACTATAGTCTATTATGTTTTTAACATAGTGATAAAAAAATTTAAAACTTTGGGATGGTGAAGAAAAAATTGAATATTTTTAGATGTAATATACCATAAGTCAATGTGAATACGATGAATATAATTAAAATTAAGCTTGATTTATTCATTTTTAATTGTTATGCGTATGTATATGTTATGGGTCATTCATTTATAGTCACTTAACTTAGTTTCTTAGAGGTGAAGTAACAAAAAATTTTGGTGATGTAGAAGAAGAAAAATATTGAAAATTTTCACATCTATTGTACCACAAAACAAAGTAATTATGGTGACCACAAATAACATTGAGCTTAAATATTTAATTTAAGTGATTATCCATGCAGATGTAATTTATTTGTCATTCATTTACATTCTTTCAAATCTGTGACTTAGTTACGAAGAAACATGAAATTTGGGATTGGAGAAGAAACATATTGAATATATTTACATCTAACTTACCATAATTCAATGTGAAAATGGTAATTATCAATAAATTCTAAATTGACTATTTTTTTAATAATTACCTATTTTGTATATAAAATATGTCATGGATTATAGTCTTTTAACTTTGTTTTTTAGGGCGGAAAAACCCAAAATTTTGTGTTTCAGTAGAAAAGTAAAATATAATTAATTTTTTTACATTTACTTTAGTCTATTATGTTTTTAACTTAGTGATAAGAAAATTTAAAACTTTGGGATGGTGAAGAAAAAAATTGAATATTTTTAGATGTAATATACCATAAGTCGATTTGAATACGATGAATATAAATAGTATTGAGCTTGATTCTTTAATTTTAATTGTTATGCATATGTATAAGTTATGGGTCATTCATTTGTAGCCTCTTAACTTAACTTCATTGAGGTGAATTAGCAAAAATTTTGGTGGTAGAGAAGAATTGAAAATTTTCACATCTATTATATCACAATACAATGTGATTATGGTGACCACAAATAACGTTGAGCTTAAATATTTAATTTTAGTGATTACCCATGTAGATGTAATTTATTTGTCATTAATTTACAGCCTTTCAAACCTGTGGCTTAGTTACGAAGAAACAGGAAATTTGGTGATTGAGAAGAAACATATTGAATATATAAACATCTAACTTACCATAATTCCATGTGAAAATGGTAATTATCAATAAATTCTAGCTTGACTGTTTTTTTTAATTATTACCTACTTTATATAAAAAATATGTCATGGATTATAGTCTTTTAACTTTGTTTTTTAGTGGAGAAAAACCTAAAATTTTGTGATGGAGTAGAATAATAAATTATAATTTGTTTTTTAAATTTACTATAGTCTATTATGTTTTTAGCGTAGTGATAAAAAAATTTAAAACTTTGGGATGGTGAAGAAAAAATTGAATATTTTTAGATGTAATATACCATAAGTCAATGTGAATACGATGAATATAAATAATATTAAGTTTGATTATTTAATTCTAATTGTTATGCATATGTATAAGTTATGGGTCATACATTTGTAGCCTCTTAACTTAGTTTTTTAGAGGTGAAGAAACAAAAACTTTGGTAATGGAGAAGAAGAATAATATTGAAATTTTTCACATCATACAATGTAATTATGGTGACCACAAATAACATTGAGCTTAAATATTTAATTTAAGTGATTACCCATGCAGATGTAATTTATTTGTCATTCATTTACATTCTTTCAAATCTGTGACTTAGTTATGAAGAAACATGAAATTTGGGATTGGAGAAGAAAAATATTGAATATATTTACATCTAACTTACCATAATTCAATGTGAAAATGGTAATTATCAATAAATTCTAAATTGACTATTTTTTTTAATAATTACCTATTTTGTATATAAAATATGTCATGGATTATAGTCTTTTAACTTTGTTTTTTAGTGCGGAAAAACCCAGAATTTTGTGTTTCAGTAGAAAAGTAAAATATAATTAATTTTTTTACATTTACTTTAGTCTATTATGTTTTTAACTTAGTGATAAGAAAATTTCAAACTTTGGGATGGTGAAGAAAAAAATTGAATATTTTTAGATGTAATATACCATAAGTCGATTTGAATACGATGAATATAAATAGTATTAAGCTTGATTCTTTAATTTTAATTGTTATGCATATGTATAAGTTATGGTTCATTCATTTGTAGCCTCTTAACTTAACTTCATTGAGGTGAATTAGCAAAAATTTTGGTGGTAGAGAAGAAGAAAAGTATTGAAAATTTTCACATCTATTATATCACAATACAATGTGATTATGGTGACCACAAATAACGTTGAGCTTAAATATTTAATTTTAGTGATTACGCATGTAGATGTAATTTATTTGTCATTAATTTACAGCCTTTCGAACCTGTGGCTTAGTTACGAAGAAACAGGAAATTTGGTGATGGAGAAGAAACATATTGAATATATTTACATCTAACTTACCATAATTCCATGTGAAAATGGTAATTATCAATAAATTCTAGCTTGACTGTTTTTTTTAATTATTACCTACTTTATATAAAAAATATGTCATGGATTATAGTCTTTTAACTTTGTTTTTTAGTGGAGAAAAACCTAAAATTTTGTGATGGAGTAGAATAATAAATTATAATTTGTTTTTTAAATTTACTATAGTCTATTATGTTTTTAACGTAGTGATAAAAAAATTTAAAACTTTGGGATGGTGAAGAAAAAATTGAATATTTTTAGATGTAATATACCATAAGTCAATGTGAATACGATGAATATAAACAATATTAAGCTTGATTATTTAATTCTAATTGTTATGCATATGTATAAGTCAATGTGAATACGATGAATATAAAAAATTTTGGTGATGTAGAAGAAGAAAAATATTGAAAACTTTCACATCTATTGTACCCTAAAACAAAGTAATTATGGTGACCACAAATAACATTGAGCTTAAATATTTAATTTAAGTGATTACCCATGCAGATGTAGATTATTTGACATTCATTTACATTCTTTCAAATTGTGACTTAGTTACGAAGAAACATGAAATTTGGGATTGGAGAAGAAACATATTGAATATTTTTACATCTAACTTACCATAATTCAATGTGAAAATGGTAATTATCAATAAATTCTAAATTGACTATTTTCTTTAATAATTACCTATTTTTTATATAAAATATGTCATTGATTATAGTCTTTTAACTTTGTTTTTTAGTGCGGAAAAACCCAAAAGTTTGTGTTTCAGTAGAAAAGTAAAATATAATTGATTTTTTTACATTTACTTAGGTCTATTATGTTTTTAACTTAGTGATAAGAAAATTTAAAACTTTGGGATGGTGAAGAAAAAAAATGAATATTTTTAGATGTAATATACCATAAGTCGATTTGAATACAATGAATATAAACAATATTGAGCTTGATTATTTAATTTTAATTGTTAAGCATATGTATAAGTTATGGGTCATTTATTTGTAGCCTCTTAACTTAGCTTCATTGAGGTGAATAATTTTTTTTTTGTGGTGGAGAAGAAGAAAAATATTGAAAATTTTCACATCTATTATATCACAATACAATGTGATCATGGTGACCAAAAATAACGTTTAGCTTAAATATTTAATTTTAGTGATTACCCATGTAGATGTAATTTATTTGTCATTCATTTACAGTCTTTCAAATATGTGGCTTAGTTACGAAGAAAAAGGAAATTTGGTGATGGTGAAGAAACATATTGAATATATTTACATCTAACTTACCATAATTTCATGTGAAAATGGTAATTATCAATAAATTCTAGCTTGACTGTTTATTTTAATTATTACCTACTTTATATAAAAAATATGTCATGGATTATAGTCTTTTAACTTTGTTTTTTAGTGGAGAAAAACCTAAAATTTTGTGATGGAGTAGAAAAATAAATTATAATTAGTTTTTTACATTTACTATAGTCTATTATGTTTTTAACGTAGTGATAAAAAAATTTAAAACTTTGGGATGGTGAAGAAAAAATTGAATATTTTTAGATGTAATATACCATAAGTTAATGTGAATACGATGAATATAATTAAAATTAAGCTTGATTTATTCATTTTTAATTGTTATGCATATGTATATGTTATGGGTCATTCATTTATAGTCTCTTAACTTAGTTTCTTAGAGGTGAAGAAACAAAAAATTTTGGTGATGTAGAAGAAGAAAAATATTGAAAAATTTCACATCTATTGTACCACAAAACAAAGTAATTATGGTGACCACAAATAACATTGAGCTTAAATATTTAATTTAAGTGATTACCCATGCATATGTAATTTATTTGTCATTCATTTACATTCTTTCAAATCTGTGACTTAGTTACGAAGAAACATGAAATTTGGGATTGGAGAAGAAACATATTGAATATATTTACATCTAACTTACCATAATTCAATGTGTAAATGTTAATTATATATAAATTCTAGATTGACTATTTTTTTAATTATTACCTATTTTGTATATAAATTATGTCATGGATTATAGTCTTTTAACTTTGTTTTTTAGTGGGGGAAAACCCAAAATTTTGTGTTTCAGTAGAAAAGTAAGATATAATTAATTTTTTTGCGTTTATTGTTGTCTATTATGTTTTTAACTTAGTGATAAGAAAATTTAAAACTTTGGGATGGTGAAGAAAAAAATTGAATATTTTTAGATGTAATATACAATAAGTCGATTTGAATACGATGAATATAAACAATATTGAGCTTGATTTTTTAATTTTAATTGTTATGCATATGTATAAGTTATGGGTAATTCATTTGTAGCCTCTTAACTTAGCTTCATTGAGGTGAATAAACAAAAATTTTGGTGGTGGAGAAGAAGAAAAATATTGAAAATTTTCACATCTATTATATATGTGATTATGGTGACCACAAATAACGTTGAGCTTAAATATTTAATTTTAGTGATTACCCATGTAGATGTAATTTATTTGTCATTCATTTACATTCTTTCAAATATGTGACTTAGTTACGAAGAAAGATGAAATTTGGGATTGGAGAAGAAAAATATTGAATATATTTACATCTAACTTACCATAATTCAATGTGAAAATGGTAATTATGAATAAATTCTAGATTAACTATTTTTATAATTATTAACTATTTTTTATATAAAATATGTCATGGTTTATAGTATTTTAACTTTGTTTTCTAGTGGGGAAAATCCCAAAATTTTTTGTTTCAGTAAAAAAGTAAAATGTAATTAATCTTTTTACATTTACTGTCGTCTATTATGTTTTTAACTTAGTTATGAGCAAATTTAAAACTTTGGGATAGTGAAGAAAAAAATTTAATATTTTTAGATGTAATATACCATAAGTCGATTTGAATACGATGAATATAAACAATATTGAGCTTGATTATTAAATTTTAATTGTTATGCATATGTATAAATTATGGGTAATTCATTTGTAGCCTCTTAACTTAGCTTCATTGAGGTGAATAAACAAAAATTTTGGTGGTGGAGAAGAAGAAAAATATTGAAAATTTTTACATCTATTATATCACAATACAATGTGATTATGGTGACCACAAATAACGTTGAGCTTAAATATTTAATTTTAGTGATTACCCATGTAGATTTAATTTATTTGTCATTCATTTACAGCCTTTCAAATCTGTGGCTTAGTTACGAAGAAATAGGAAATTTGGTGATGGAGAAGAAACATATTGAATATATTTACATCTAACTTACCATAATTCCATGTGAAAATGGTAATTATCAATAAATTCTAGCTTGACTGTTTTTTTTTTTATAATTATTACCTACTTTATATAAAAAATATGTCATGGATTATAGCCTTTTAACTTTGTATTTAAGTGGAGAAAAACCTAAAATTTTGTGATGGAGTAGAAAAATAAATTATAATTAGTTTTTTACATTTACTATAGTCTATTATGTTTTAAACGTAGTGATAAAAAACTTTAAAACTTTGGGATGGTGAAGAAAAAATTGAATATTTTTAGATGTAATATACCATAAGTCAATGTGAATACGATGAATATAAACCATATTAAGCTTGATTTTTTTATTTTTAATTGTTATGCGTATGTATATGTTATGGGTCATTCATTTATAGTCTCTTAACTTAGTTTCTTAGAGGTGAAGAAACAAAAAATTTTGGTGATGTAGAAGAAGAAAAATATGTAAAATTTTCACATCTATTGTACCACAAAACAAAGTAATTATGGTGACCACAAATAACATTGAGCTTAAGTGATTACCCATGCAGATGTAGATTATTTGACATTCATTTACATTCTTTCAAATCTGTGACTTAGTTACGAAGAAAGATGAAATTTGGGATTGGAGAAGAAACATATTGAATATATTTACATCTAACTTACCATAATTCAATGTGAAAATGGTAATTATCAATAAATTCTAAATTGACTATTTTTTTTAATAATTACCTATTTTGTATATAAAATATTTCATGGATTATAGTCTTTTAAGTTTGTTTTTTAGTGCGGAAAAACCCAAAATTTTGTGTTTCAGTAGAAAAGTAAAATATTATTAATCTTTTTACATTTACTTTAGTCTATTATGTTTTTAACTTAGTGATAAGAAAATTTAAAACTTTGGGTTGGTGAAGAAAAAATTGAATATTTTTAGATGTAATATACCAGAAGTCGATTTGAATATAATGAATATAAACAATATTGAGCTTGATTATTTAATTTTAATTGTTATGCATATGTATAAGTTATGGGTCATTCATTTGTAGCCTCTTAACTTAGCTTCATTGAGGTGAATAAACAAAAATTTTGGTGGTGGAGAAGAAGAAAAATATTGAAATTTTTCACATCTATTGTACCACAAAACAAAGTAATTATGGTGACCACAAATAACATTGAGCTTAAATATTTAATTTAAGTGATTACCCATGTAGATGTAATTTATTTGTCATTCATTTACATTCTTTCAAATCTGTGACTTAGTTACGAAGAAAGATGAAATTTGGGAGTGGAGAGGAAAAATATTGAATATATTTACATCTAACCTACCATAATTCCATGTGAAAATGGTAATTATCAATAAATTCTAGCTTGACTGTTTTTTTTAATTATTACCTAAATTTATATAAAAAATATGTCATGGATTATAGTCTTTTAACTTTGTTTTTTAGTGGAGAAAAACCTAAAATTTTGTGATGGAGTAGAAAAATAAATTATAATTAGTTTTTTACATTTACTATAGTCTATTATGTTTTTAACATAGTGATAAAAAAATTTAAAACTTTGGGATGGTGAAGAAAAAATTGAATATTTTTAGATGTAATATACCATAAGTTAATGTGAATACGATGAATATAAACAATATTAAGCTTGATTTTTTATTTTTAATTGTTATGCGTATGTATATGTTATGGGTCATTCATTTATAGTCTCTTAACCTAGTTTCTTAGAGGTGAAGAAACAAAAACTTTTGGTGACGTAGAAGAAGAAAAATATTGAATATTTTTACATCTATTGTACCACAAAACAAAGTAATTATGGTGACCACAAATAACATTGAGCTTAAATATTTAATTTAAGTGATGACCCATGCAGATGTAATTTATTTGTCATTCATTTACATTCTTTCAAATCTGTGACTTAGTTACGAAGAAACATGAAATTTGGGATTGGAGAAGAAACATATTGAATATATTTACATCTAACTTACCATAATTCAATGTGTAAAATGGTAATTATCAATAAATTCTAAATTGACTATTTTTTTTAATAATTACCTATTTTGTATATAAAATATGTCATGGATTATAGTCTTTTAACTTTGTTTTTTAGTGCGGAAAAACCCAAAATTTTGTGTTTCAGTAGAAAAGTAAAATATAATTAGTTTTGTTGCATTTACTGTTGTCTATTATGTTTTTAACTTAGTGATAAGAAAATTTAAAACTTTGGGATGGTGAAGAAAAAAATTGAATATTTTTAGATGTAATATACCATAAGTCGATTTGAATACGATGAATATAAACAATATTGAGCTTGATTATTTAATTTTAATTATTATGCATATGTATAAGTTATGGGTCATTCATTTGTAGCCTCTTAACTTAGCTTCATTGAGTTGAATAAACAAAAATTTTGGTGGTGGAGAAGAAGAAAAGTATTGAAAATTTTCACATCTATTATATCACAATAAAATGTGATTATGGTGACCACAAATAATGTTGAGCTTAAATATTTAATTTTAGTGATTACCCATGTAGATGTAATTTATTTGTCATTAATTTGTAGCCTTTCAAATCTGTGGCTTAGTTACGAAGAAACACGAAATTTGGTGATGGAGAAGAAACATATTGAATATATTTACATCTAACTTACCATAATTTCATGTGAAAATGGTAATTATCAATAAATACTAGCTTGACTGTTCTTTTTAATTATTACCTACTTTATATAAAAAATATGTCATGGATTATAGTCTTTTAACTTTGTTTTTTAGTGGAGAAAAACCTAAAATTTTGTGATGGAGTAGAATAATAAATTATAATTTGTTTTTTACATTTACTATAGTCTATTATGTTTTTAACGTAGTGATAAAAAAATTTAAAACTTTGGGATGGTGAAGAAAAAATTGAATATTTTTAGATGTAATATACCATAAGTCAATGAGAATACGATGAATATAAACAATATTAAGTTTGATTATTTAATTCTAATTGTTATGCATATGTATATGTTATGGGTCATTCATTTATAGTCTCTTAACCTAGTTTCTTAGAGGTGAAGAAACAAAAAATTTTGGTGACGTAGAAGAAGAAAAATATTGAATATTTTTACATCTATTGTACCACAAAACAAAGTAATTATGGTGACCACAAATAACATTGAGCTTAAATATTTAATTTAAGTGATGACCCATGCAGATGTAATTTATTTGTCATTCATTTACATTCTTTCAAATCTGTGACTTAGTTACGAAGAAACATGAAATTTGGGATTGGAGAAGAAACATATTGAATATATTTACATCTAACTTACCATAATTCAAAGTGTAAAATGGTAATGATCAATAAATTCTAAATTGACTATTTTTTTTAATAATTACCTATTTTGTATACAAAATATGTCATGGATTATAGTCTTTTAACTTTGTTTTTTAATGCGGAAAAACCCAAAATTTTGTGTTTCAGTAGAAAAGTAAAATATAATTATTTTTTTTGCATTTACTGTTGTCTATTATGTTTTTAACTTAGTGATAAGAAAATTTAAAACTTTGGGATGGTGAAGAAAAAAATTGAATATTTTTAGATGTAATATACCATAAGTCGATTTGAATACGATGAATATAAACAATATTGAGCTTGATTATTTAATTTTAATTGTTATGCATATGTATAAGTTATGGGTCATTCATTTGTAGCCTCTTAACTTAGCTTCATTGAGTTGAATAAACAAAAATTTTGGTGGTGAAGAAGAAGAAAAGTATTGAAAATTTTCACATCTATTATATCACAATAAAATGTGATTATGGTGACCACAAATAATGTTGAGCTTAAATATTTAATTAAAGTGATTACCCATGTAGATGTAATTTATTCGTCATTAATTTGTAGCCTTTCAAATCTGTGGCTTAGTTACGAAGAAATAGGAAATTTAGTGATGGAGAAGAAACATATTGAATATATTTTCATCTAACCTACCATAATTCCATGTGAAAATGGTAATTATCAATAAATTCTAGCTTGACTGTTTTTTTTAATTATTACCTAAATTTATATAAAAAATATGTCATGGATTATAGTCTTTTAACTTTGTTTTTTAGTGGAGAAAAACCTAAAATTTTGTGATGGAGTAGAAAAATAAATTATAATTAGTTTTTTACATTTACTATAGTCTATTATGTTTTTAACGCAGTGATAAAAAAATTTAAAACTTTGGGATGGTGAAGAAAAAATTGAATATTTTTAGATGTAATATACCATAAGTCAATGTGAATACGATGAATATAAACAATATTAAGCTTGATTTATTTATTTTTAATTTTTATGCGTATGTAGATGTTATGGGTCATTCATTTATAATCTCTTAACTTAGTTTCTTAGAGGTGAAGAAACAAAAAACTTTTGTGATGTAGAAGAAGAAAAATATTGAAAATTTTCACATCTATTGTACCACAAAACAAAGTAATTATGGTGACCACAAATAACATTGAGCTTAAATATTTAATTTAAGTGATTACCCATGCAGATGTAATTTATTCTCATTCATTTACATTCTTTCAAATCTGTGACTTAGTTACGAAGAAACATGAAATTTGGGATTGGAGAAGAAACATATTGAATATATTTACATCTAAATTACCATAATTCAATGTGTAAATGGTAATTATAAATAAATTCTAGATTGACTATTTTTATAATTATTAACTATTTTTTATATAAAATATGTCATGGTTTATAGTATTTTAACTTTGTTTTCTAGTGGGGAAAATCCCAAAATTTTTTGTTTCAGTAGAAAAGTAAAATGTAATTAATCTTTTTACATTTACTGTAGTCTATTATGTTTTTAACTTAGTTATGAGAAAATTTAAAACTTTGGGATGGTGAAGAAAAAAATTTAATATTTTTAGATGTAATATACCATAAGTCGATTTGAATACGATGAATATAAACAATATTGAGCTTGATTATTAAATTTTAATTGTTATGCATATGTATAAATTATGGGTAATTCATTTGTAGCCTCTTAACTTAGCTTCATTGAGGTGAATAAACAAAAATTTTGGTGGTGGAGAAGAAGAAAAATATTGAAAATTTTTACATCTATTATATCACAATACAATGTGATTATGGTGACCACAAATAACGTTGAGCTTAAATATTTAATTTTAGTGATTACCCATGTAGATTTAATTTATTTGTCATTCATTTACAGCCTTTCAAATCTGTGGCTTAGTTACGAAGAAATAGGAAATTTGGTGATGGAGAAGAAACATATTGAATATATTTACATCTAACTTACCATAATTCCATGTGAAAATGGTAATTATCAATAAATTCTAGCTTGACTGTTTTTTTTAATTATTACCTACTTTATATAAAAAATATGTCATGGATTATAGCCTTTTAACTTTGTATTTTAGTGGAGAAAAACCTAAAATTTTGTGATGGAGTAGAAAAATAAATTATAATTAGTTTTTTACATTTACTATAGTCTATTATGTTTTAAACGTAGTGATAAAAAACTTTAAAACTTTGGGATGGTGAAGAAAAAATTGAATATTTTTAGATGTAATATACTATAAGTCAAAGTGAATACGATGAATATAAACCATATTAAGCTTGATTTTTTTATTTTTAATTGTTATGCGTATGTATATGTTATGGGTCATTCATTTATAGTCTCTTAACTTAGTTTCTTAGAGGTGAAGAAACAAAAAATTTTGGTGATGTAGAAGAAGAAAAATATGTAAAATTTTCACATCTATTGTACCACAAAACAAAGTAATTATGGTGACCACAAATAACATTGAGCTTAAATATTTAATTTAAGTGATTACCCATGCAGATGTAGATTATTTGACATTCATTTACATTCTTTCAAATCTGTGACTTAGTTACGAAGAAAGATGAAATTTGGGATTGGAGAAGAAACATATTGAATATATTTACATCTAACTTACCATAATTCAATGTGAAAATGGTAATTATCAATAAATTCTAAATTGACTATTTTTTTTAATAATTACCTATTTTGTATATAAAATATTTCATGGATTATAGTCTTTTAAGTTTGTTTTTTAGTGCGGAAAAACCCAAAATTTTGTGTTTCAGTAGAAAAGTAAAATATTATTAATCTTTTTACATTTACTTTAGTCTATTATGTTTTTAACTTAGTGATAAGAAAATTTAAAACTTTGGGTTGGTGAAGAAAAAATTGAATATTTTTAGATGTAATATACCAGAAGTCGATTTGAATATAATGAATATAAACAATATTGAGCTTGATTATTTAATTTTAATTGTTATGCATATGTATAAGTTATGGGTCATTCATTTGTAGCCTCTTAACTTAGCTTCATTGAGGTGAATAAACAAAAATTTTGGTGGTGGAGAAGAAGAAAAATATTGAAATTTTTCACATCTATTGTACCACAAAACAAAGTAATTATGGTGACCACAAATAACATTGAGCTTAAATATTTAATTTAAGTGATTACCCATGTAGATTTAATTTATTTGTCATTCATTTACATTCTTTCAAATCTGTGACTTAGTTACGAAGAAACATGAAATTTGGGATTGGAGAAGAAACATATTGAATATATTTACATCTAAATTACCATAATTCAATGTGTAAATGGTAATTATAAATAAATTCTAGATTGACTATTTTTATAATTATTAACTATTTTTTATATAAAATATGTCATGGTTTATAGTATTTTAACTTTGTTTTCTAGTGGGGAAAATCCCAAAATTTTTTGTTTCAGTAGAAAAGTAAAATGTAATTAATCTTTTTACATTTACTGTAGTCTATTATGTTTTTAACTTAGTTATGAGAAAATTTAAAACTTTGGGATGGTGAAGAAAAAAATTTAATATTTTTAGATGTAATATACCATAAGTCGATTTGAATACGATGAATATAAACAATATTGAGCTTGATTATTAAATTTTAATTGTTATGCATATGTATAAATTATGGGTAATTCATTTGTAGCCTCTTAACTTAGCTTCATTGAGGTGAATAAACAAAAATTTTGGTGGTGGAGAAGAAGAAAAATATTGAAAATTTTTACATCTATTATATCACAATACAATGTGATTATGGTGACCACAAATAACGTTGAGCTTAAATATTTAATTTTAGTGATTACCCATGTAGATTTAATTTATTTGTCATTCATTTACAGCCTTTCAAATCTGTGGCTTAGTTACGAAGAAATAGGAAATTTGGTGATGGAGAAGAAACATATTGAATATATTTACATCTAACTTACCATAATTCCATGTGAAAATGGTAATTATCAATAAATTCTAGCTTGACTGTTTTTTTTTAATTATTACCTACTTTATATAAAAAATATGTCATGGATTATAGCCTTTTAACTTTGTATTTTAGTGGAGAAAAACCTAAAATTTGTGATGGAGTAGAAAAATAAATTATAATTAGTTTTTTACATTTACTATAGTCTATTATGTTTTAAACGTAGTGATAAAAAACTTTAAAACTTTGGGATGGTGAAGAAAAAATTGAATATTTTTAGATGTAATATACCATAAGTCAAAGTGAATACGATGAATATAAACCATATTAAGCTTGATTTTTTTATTTTTAATTGTTATGCGTATGTATATGTTATGGGTCATTCATTTATAGTCTCTTAACTTAGTTTCTTAGAGGTGAAGAAACAAAAAATTTTGGTGATGTAGAAGAAGAAAAATATGTAAAATTTTCACATCTATTGTACCACAAAACAAAGTAATTATGGTGACCACAAATAACATTGATCTTAAATATTTAATTTAAGTGATTACCCATGCAGATGTAGATTATTTGACATTCATTTACATTCTTTCAAATCTGTGACTTAGTTACGAAGAAAGATGAAATTTGGGATTGGAGAAGAAACATATTGAATATATTTACATCTAACTTACCATAATTCAATGTGAAAATGGTAATTATCAATAAATTCTAAATTGACTATTTTTTTTAATAATTACCTATTTTGTATATAAAATATTTCATGGATTATAGTCTTTTAAGTTTGTTTTTTAGTGCGGAAAAACCCAAAATTTTGTGTTTCAGTAGAAAAGTAAAATATTATTAATCTTTTTACATTTACTTTAGTCTATTATGTTTTTAACTTAGTGATAAGAAAATTTAAAACTTTGGGTTGGTGAAGAAAAAATTGAATATTTTTAGATGTAATATACCAGAAGTCGATTTGAATATAATGAATATAAACAATATTGAGCTTGATTATTTAATTTTAATTGTTATGCATATGTATAAGTTATGGGTCATTCATTTGTAGCCTCTTAACTTAGCTTCATTGAGTTGAATAAACAAAAATTTTGGTGGTGAAGAAGAAGAAAAGTATTGAAAATTTTCACATCTATTATATCACAATAAAATGTGATTATGGTGACCACAAATAATGTTGAGCTTAAATATTTAATTAAAGTGATTACCCATGTAGATGTAATTTATTCGTCATTAATTTGTAGCCTTTCAAATCTGTGGCTTAGTTACGAAGAAATAGGAAATTTAGTGATGGAGAAGAAACATATTGAATAAATTTTCATCTAACCTACCATAATTCCATGTGAAAATGGTAATTATCAATAAATTCTAGCTTGACTGTTTTTTTTAATTATTACCTAAATTTATATAAAAAATATGTCATGGATTATAGTCTTTTAACTTTGTTTTTTAGTGGAGAAAAACCTAAAATTTTGTGATGGAGTAGAAAAATAAATTATAATTAGTTTTTTACATTTACTATAGTCTATTATGTTTTTAACGCAGTGATAAAAAAATTTAAAACTTTGGGATGGTGAAGAAAAAATTGAATATTTTTAGATGTAATATACCATAAGTCAATGTGAATACGATGAATATAAACAATATTAAGCTTGATTTATTTATTTTTAATTTTTATGCGTATGTAGATGTTATGGGTCATTCATTTATAATCTCTTAACTTAGTTTCTTAGAGGTGAAGAAACAAAAAACTTTTGTGATGTAGAAGAAGAAAAATATTGAAAATTTTCACATCTATTGTACCACAAAACAAAGTAATTATGGTGACCACAAATAACATTGAGCTTAAATATTTAATTTAAGTGATTACCCATGCAGATGTAATTTATTTGTCATTCATTTACATTCTTTCAAATCTGTGACTTAGTTACGAAGAAACATGAAATTTGGGATTGGAGAAGAAACATATTGAATATATTTACATCTAAATTACCATAATTCAATGTGTAAATGGTAATTATAAATAAATTCTAGATTGACTATTTTTATAATTATTAACTATTTTTTATATAAAATATGTCATGGTTTATAGTATTTTAACTTTGTTTTCTAGTGGGGAAAATCCCAAAATTTTTTGTTTCAGTAGAAAAGTAAAATGTAATTAATCTTTTTACATTTACTGTAGTCTATTATGTTTTTAACTTAGTTATGAGAAAATTTAAAACTTTGGGATGGTGAAGAAAAAAATTTAATATTTTTAGATGTAATATACCATAAGTCGATTTGAATACGATGAATATAAACAATATTGAGCTTGATTATTAAATTTTAATTGTTATGCATATGTATAAATTATGGGTAATTCATTTGTAGCCTCTTAACATAGCTTCATTGAGGTGAATAAACAAAAATTTTGGTGGTGGAGAAGAAGAAAAATATTGAAAATTTTTACATCTATTATATCACAATACAATGTGATTATGGTGACCACAAATAACGTTGAGCTTAAATATTTAATTTTAGTGATTACCCATGTAGATTTTATTTGATTTGTCATTCATTTACAGCCTTTCAAATCTGTGGCTTATTACGAAGAAATAGGAAATTTGGTGATGGAGAAGAAACATATTGAATATATTTACATCTAACTTACCATAATTCCATGTGAAAATGGTAATTATCAATAAATTCTAGCTTGACTGTTTTTTTTAATTATTACCTACTTTATATAAAAAATATGTCATGAATTATAGCCTTTTAACTTTGTATTTTAGTGGAGAAAAACCTAAAATTTTGTGATGGAGTAGAAAAATAAATTATAATTAGTTTTTTACATTTACTATAGTCTATTATGTTTTAAACGTAGTGATAAAAAACTTTAAAACTTTGGGATGGTGAAGAAAAAATTGAATATTTTTAGATGTAATATACTATAAGTCAAAGTGAATACGATGAATATAAACCATATTAAGCTTGATTTTTTTATTTTTAATTGTTATGCGTATGTATATGTTATGGGTCATTCATTTATAGTCTCTTAACTTAGTTTCTTAGAGGTGAAGAAACAAAAAATTTTGGTGATGTAGAAGAAGAAAAATATGTAAAATTTTCACATCTATTGTACCACAAAACAAAGTAATTATGGTGACCACAAATAACATTGAGCTTAAATATTTAATTTAAGTGATTACCCATGCAGATGTAGATTATTTGACATTCATTTACATTCTTTCAAATCTGTGACTTAGTTACGAAGAAAGATGAAATTTGGGATTGGAGAAGAAACATATTGAATATATTTACATCTAACTTACCATAATTCAATGTGAAAATGGTAATTATCAATAAATTCTAAATTGACTATTTTTTTTAATAATTACCTATTTTGTATATAAAATATTTCATGGATTATAGTCTTTTAAGTTTGTTTTTTAGTGCGGAAAAACCCAAAATTTTGTGTTTCAGTAGAAAAGTAAAATATTATTAATCTTTTTACATTTACTTTAGTCTATTATGTTTTTAACTTAGTGATAAGAAAATTTAAAACTTTGGGTTGGTGAAGAAAAAATTGAATATTTTTAGATGTAATATACCAGAAGTCGATTTGAATATAATGAATATAAACAATATTGAGCTTGATTATTTAATTTTAATTGTTATGCATATGTATAAGTTATGGGTCATTCATTTGTAGCCTCTTAACTTAGCTTCATTGAGGTGAATAAACAAAAATTTTGGTGGTGGAGAAGAAGAAAAATATTGAAATTTTTCACATCTATTGTACCACAAAACAAAGTAATTATGGTGACCACAAATAACAT